>OY829913.1:254816069-255416069 GCA_963691935.1 Nephrotoma guestfalica
CGAAAAACAATAAATAAATACGGTTACCTGGATAAATTGCTGGAACTTCAATACCTGCTTATTTCGATAATCCCGTTTTCTAGGTTACGTTCACCACGTGTCGCTGATCCGTTTCGAAGAACCAAAAAACAATGTACAAATTGGCAAATCGATTGCACAATGTTTAATAAAAAAAATAAAGAGTTAAAATTCAAATTTTATCAATTTATTTTATTTTTTCGTGGATGACGACGATAAATAAAAAATTGTAGTTGACAGCTTGGGAAAAAAATAAAATAAAGAAAATTTTTAGAAAATTTCAAATTTTGTGTGTGCGATATATTCAATCGAGTTTTCCCGGACTCCCAACATAAAAATTGACTTGACGTTTTTAAAATGATATTCAATAGAAGGCACTTCATTTGAAATATTTTCTGGACATTTCACTATAGATGCATTTCCCATTTTACCTCCCCAATCATCTAATAAAGCACTGATAAAAATTTGCTTTGGGTAATTTGTTTTAAATGTTTCGAATTAAAAATTCTTATTTTAATTTTTGTAGTTTTGTTTTAAGAACGGCAAAATAAAAATTTCTAATACAATTAATTGATTTCCGACATAAAACTTATAGCTGCATTATCGACATTTTTCGGCTGGAGTTTTCGATGAACATGTTCCCGACAATTATCGGCTGCCATTTTCGTTTGATTAGTTTGAATCTACATTATCGACATTTTTCGGCTGAACATTTTCGGCCAACTTTAATAAGGTCAATTTTACAATATTTTCAGTTATTTTTAAGAGTTTTACCTTTTTTACATATTTTTTGTAAATTACACAAGTTTTTATATAATTTAAGTTATTTACAAAAAAATGTAAAAAACGTTTTTACATTGTAAATGCCCAATAGTGACAACAAGTAGTACGATATTGTGGGTTCAAAGAAATACCGCATCCCGCAGTGGGTTCAAACAAATACCGCATCCCTTTTAAAGTCCAGATCTGACCCCAAATGATTATTTCCTTTTTACAAATTTAACAAATTAATCGAAAAATAATTCAGAATAAAATTTAAATTTATTTCATATCATATAGATTTTCCAAACATATTGAACATTCCTCGTACATATGTAAATTATTTTACTTGACTTACGATTCTTTTTGGAGGAAACACCTACGGCATAAAAGTCATGTCGTCTCCAAAACAATTTTATTACTCATTGGTACAATTTAAATTCGCCGAGCTATTAAGACTCTTGTGATTTTTTTCCTTGCATACTCGTAATTTAAGATAACGAAACGTAATATTTACTTATATCATCTCATGTATGTACACAAGATTTCTTCCCAGTTCTCACATACAGCACAGTGGCAATAAATCATTCATCATGACATATATTATATTATTATGAACAAATTGAGAATAATGGTACAGAGATATATTGATACATCTTGTTGGAATTGAATGTTCCTACAATTTTATTGATATATGGTATAAATTATAATGATTATGTTACGTCTAAGTATCATATTATCTTAGATTATATTTTCTGTTTCGCTAGACTAGACTAAAGCAATAAATATTTATTTTACATCTAGCACAAAATGTAGAGGTAAAATACTATACCTTTATGGGTATAAATAGAGTAACTTACTTCAATTAAAAAATAATACTTATATTACGTCAACAATATTATATTCCGTATTTTAACACTATTCACTCGTACTAATTATATTTACAAAAACATTTGAGATAAATTAAAAAAAAAATCTTCAACGACTGAATATAAAATATCACAGCTTCCTTCTTCTTAACAAAGAAAACAAAAAGATTTGAATTTGAATATTTTAATACTAAATTATTTAAATAAACCAAAGCAAAAAAATTAATTAAAATATGAAATTAGATAAATATTTATTAGAACTTCTTATTATTATTACTTGAAAATGATAAGACGGAACAAAAAAAATATTTCATAGAACAAAATTAATTTCAGATTACAATAAAAATGATTTATTTTAAATCATGAATTATTGTCTAATTAATCATAAACCATTATACTTACAGTAATAATCGTCATTAAATTACAAAAAGATTAATATTTGTTATTTAACATTTAGTTGGGAAAATTTGATTTCGGCGACTTATTGCATTTAGAATATCGCAAGAAATTATGTAACAACCGTTTTGGAAGAGAGCCATGCCTTTAATTCGATTCAAAGGAAATAGTGTTACCATAAATAGCTTATTTATAATGATAGGCGGGTTCCTTTTCCTTTTACCCTATTTCATTTTCCGTAATTGCATTTTCTGGTACAGGGGTCACTTTGAATTTTTAAATCAGTTGGTTTCTTTACATTTTCTTTACGAACCACCGAGGTTTTTCACCCCAAACCAGCTATATAACACTATTTATTCAATTTCAACCTATCAGCCTATATATATATATATATATATATATATATATATATATATATATATATATATATATATATATATATATATATATATATATATATATATATATATATATATATATATATATATATATATATATATATATATATATATATATATATATATATATATATATATATATATATATATATATATACATATATATGGATATATAACGGGTGTTTCAACAGGTGCGCTTCAACTTTTTTCCGATAGGGACGGCGAAAGGCGCCATATTTTTTATTAATCTTTTGTCATTTGGAAACTTCATTAGTATACATTTCATCATGTAACGCTACACACCTGAACAGCGATTGCAAATCGTGCAAACTTTTTATCAAAATAATCGTTCTGTTGCTGCTACTTTAAGAGCATTACGGCCATTTTACGGTCCATTTAACAAGCCAGCCCGTTCGACAATCGACCGTATAGTGGCAAAATTTGAGTCTACGTTTTCGTTACATAATGTTCCGGTGCCCTCGAGAGCAAGAATTGCTCGAAGTGTTGAAAACATCGCAGCCGTCAGGGCTTCAGTTCAAGAAGACGCGAATGTGTCGCTCACACGACGTTCGCAACAATTGGGCCTTTCTGTGACATCATTGTGGCGAATTTTACGTAAAGATCTTGGCCTACATCCGTATAAGATCAAGCTGACACAATAACTAAAGCCGTTTGACCATTTGAAGTGACGCCGATTCGTGAATTGGGCTCAAGAGCAAATCGAAAATGACGCAGATTTTCACCGAAAAATCATCCTCAGCGATGAGGCTCACTTTTGGCTAAATGGATTGTCAACAAGCAAATTATGCGTTACTGGGCAGGAAGCAACCCACACGTGATTCATGAGGCACCGTTGCATCCCGAAAAAGTCACTGTTTGGGCCCGTCCTGTTGAACCCACATGTCGTCCAAGTCCATTCCATTCAATTGCGGCCAAAAAAAATCGTTCTCTAGATTATTTTCTTTGGGGTTATGTGAAGTCATTGGTCTATGCCAATAAGCCGGCGACGTTGCAAGAGCTCAGAGCCAATATAGATCGTGAAATTGCTGGAATTTCGGCCGATTTATGCGAAAAAGTGGTCGAAAATTGGGTTCAAAGATTGGACTTCGTAAAACGTGCACGCGGTGGTCACGCAAAAGAAATTGAGTTTCATACTTAAATGTATATGTTCAAATTCGTTAATAAAAAAAAAGTTAGTTCAAAAGTCGAACAGTTTGTGTTTTATTCAAAAAAAAGTTGAAGTGCTCTTATTGAAAAACCCTATATATATATATATATATATATATATATATATATATATATATATATATATATATATATATATATATATATATATATATATATATATATATATATATATATATATATATATATATATATATATATATATATATATATATATATATATATATATATATATATATATATATATATGGATATATATATATATATATATATATATATATATATATATATATATATATATATATATATATATATATATATATATATATATATATATATATATATATATATATATATATATATATATATATATATATATATATAGATATATATATATATATATAGATATATATATACATATATACATTTTATATAGTTCTAAAGTTCTTCATAAAGTTAAAAGTTCTTAAAGTTTCTTCATATGATAGTGTTAATGATTACAACCTAAAATACAACAACGAAATATTATAACATTAATTTAAACAAACTTGAATTATATAAAATCAAACTTATCTTATTTGCCTTTGGGTTGAATTATTGTCACTTTAATTTAAAATTATTATTTAATATTTTATTGCACTAGGCTATTAATCTAATTTCATTTTTTTTATTTTTTTTTTTTTGTTAACTTACAACTTGATTCACTTTTATAACACTATATTTATTTTTTGTTTGTATTTTTTTTTAATATAAACAGAAACATAAACATATGATCGAGATTATTCCCGTTTCACTAATTGCCAAAAATAAGATCAAAACAATCGTGTTATTTTCATGATGACAAAATGTACTAGAATAAATTTATTCAGCAATGAGTTGATTTCGATCTATGAAAAGAATTGCGCGGGACATTTTAGTACAAGTGAGAGTTTGAAAAATGTCGAATCATGGAGAGGGAATTTTTGAAGGAGAATATAGAAGTGACTTGGCACCTCCAAGTCAAAAATTCTTTCTATTCTTTTGGCGACTACGAAACCATTCACATCGAACACAAAACCAGCGAAGCGGGGTTTGATGTTATTTTTGGCGATTAGCTGTTACCCAAAACCCAAAGGTAAATTCATTTCTTTTGTTTTTAAAGAAAACATTGTGTGATTGGGAATAAACCTAAAAAGTAAAACATAAATTTATATTGTGATTTTTATTTAATAAACAAATTGTTAACAAATACCTTAACTGCCATTTATTATAAAATTCTAATAAATGAGCAAATTTTCCAGATAGTTTATAAAAACTCATAATACGCCTATAATCCGTACCACCCCACTCAATACATTTCGTGGACCCACAATGTGGAAACTATATTGAAAGATTACGATATTGTACGCAACAAACCGATATTTAGAGCGATACTCCAAAGTATTAGACAAAAGTTCAGAGGCAATGCCGATGCTGCTCTGATATCATACAACATCTTTAGCCACGATTGGGCTTGTATCAAAAAATCCTTGTCTCTTCATTACGCGGATAAAAGAGACCTCAGGACATTGGAACACCATCTCAGTAGCATCATACAGAGAAATTTGAGCAGAGACGAATTCTACGCTAATATTAACCACCAATTCTCGCTGATTGTCAACAAAATAAAAACTGAAGAATATTCTCCCGATACAATAGAAGTTTTAATAGAAATATACCGAACCCGGACTGTTTATTCAAGGATTAAATGGAGAACTATCTAAAATGTTAATCATTTAACGACCTAAGACGCTACCAGAGACATATTCTTCGTGCCTGGAATTTCAAAATTTAAATTTTAGTAATTTAGTAATACACAAGAGGAATTCTAACAATTCAATGATGGCTAAAATAAATCAACTAACTCCTACAAACCATCAACACCCCAACACAATATGACCACGCCACAACGAATTATGGCTTACAACATAAAGCATCAAGATAAAAGGATGCCACCCCATCGGCCAGTTGAACCGAAACCACCAACATCGATGGAAATAGAGTCATCTATTCACCCAAAGCAGGTTACTACCAAAATCGCCCAGTAAACGCTAACTATCAAACAGCATTTACACGTGAAGCTTCGTATCAGAACGAGCCACGAAAAATTCTAAGAGTTTATCACCTTGAAAATTTCGATGAAGAAAAACAACTGTACAATCAATTAATGAATGAGAATTCGGACATCAATGTATCCGAAGAGGAACAGGAAAAAGAAGACGACTCCGAAGTAAATTTTATGATAGCAGCCTTTCTAGCATACCTAGAGTACAAAACGAGAGATAACAACATTCTCAAGTTTCTCATAGACATAAGATCCAATAAGAACTTCGTAAAACCAGAACTAGCTGTAAATTCGATTCCCACAAAAGCCCAAATCAACATCAGGTCCGCTGGTGAGACCATCTTAATAAAAGAGAAAATTGTTGCAATTACAATAGTATAGAATTTTTCGTACTGCCCGGACTCAAATCATTTGATGGAATAATCGGGAACGACACTTTGAAGGAACTAGGAGCCCTCATCGATAAAAAAATAGCGTCTTACTCTTGACACTGAATATAAAGATACCACTAAAAGGGCAACCATCTGCTCAACTAAATAATCTGGAAATACGAGATGACCATCTGTCATACAAATCAAAACAAAACCTTCAAAGGATCCTATCAAAATTCAAGACATTATTCGGATCTGTCAATAATACTGAACCAACCGATGCCGACATAAAAGCCGAAATTAAGACGAATACCGAAGAACCTATTTATGGTAAATCGTATCCCTACCCCGTTAGCATGAGGAGCAAAGTCGAGAAGAAAATTGATCAGTTATTAAAATATGGAATCATAAGGCCCTCCAAAAGCCCATACCACTCCCCAATATGGGTAGTACAAAAAAAGCTGGACGCTTCGGGCATCAAGAAATATAGAATGGTCATCAATTATTAGAGACTGAATGCCGTAACAATATCAGATGCGTAGTCGATTCCAGATATATCGAACACCCTGGCAAATCTGGGAAATTTAAACTTGTTCACGAAAATCGTCCTCAAGTTTGGATTCCATCAAACCCAGATGAAAGAAGCTGACATACCTAAAACGTAATTTTTAACGATGAATGGTGAATAAGAATTTTTAAGACTTCCCTTCAGATTGAAGAATGCTCCCGCCATTTTTCAACGAATGATCGGCAACGTTTTGAAGGAGTTTATAGGGAAATATGTTAGACGATATCATAATATTCGGAGGAAATACCGAGGAAGAACACCTGCGAAACGGCTTTGCTTGGCTACGGTTTGTCATAACCAAGGCATTAGTTGTGACCCGATGAAAAAAGGTTCTTGCCATTCGGAAAATTAAGAGCCCAGAAAATTTAAAAGACCTAAAACATTCCTGGGACTCACTTCGTACTACAGGCGTTTTATAAAAGATTACGCTAAAATCGCCAAACCGATGACAAATATCACCAGAGGGGAAAACGCGCCAATTGCGGCCAACCAATCAAAAAAGGTGAGAATAAGTTTCACCGAGGAAGATCAACGCGCATTTCAACAAATTAGGGATTTATTGTCATTCACGGAAATTCTGATCTTTCCCAACTTCGAAAATCCGTGCATATTGATAAGAAATGCCTCGAATACCGCAATTGGCGCTGTACTGTCTCAGGGCGAACTTGGCAAAGACAGCCCAATCAAATTCATCTCCAGGTCATTAAACAAAACAGCGGAAAACTATGCCGTTAATAAAAAGGAGAAGCTTGCCATTATTTGGGCTTTGGAAATCTTACGGAATTGCTTATATGGCGCGAAATTCTCCCTAAGTAACAAAAACCATAACGGCAACTGAAAAGATGTAAGTGAAACCCTATCCCACTTAGTGATAGAGGCCAATACTCTATCAACAGATGGCACAATTCATAGCGCGGATCAAGATATTTCAGATTTGAGTCCATACTGCGATGCACCGATAAACGTTTTTAGGAACCAACTTATTTTTACGAAGAATGAGAATGTTTACGCCTATGAAGAAACACACCCGAATTACCACAGGTATTTTATCAGTTTATGAGATAAAGAAAGTCTGAAAGACTCAAACAAAGGCTGGATTAATGGCGTAAAGATTCCGAAACAATACATCCAAATTTTGAAAAAATTATATACAGAACATTTTGCTGCATTCGAAATCCGCTTAACACAAAGGGTCGTGCAAGACATCATGAACGAGGAGAATAAATTCAGGATTATTCAAGAAGATAAAAGAGCGCATCCTAACTGGAAGGAGAATAAAGAAAAAATTCTGGAAAAATATTACTTCCCTCATTTGGCTAACCCGGGAAAGGTTAAACTTCAACCTACATCAATACCTACTTATCCAACGGAGATTATCCACATATACATTATTGACATCAAAAGAGAAAATTTCATCACATGTATAGATAAGTTCACGAAATTCTCGAAGCTCTTTCATATTAAGGGCAGATCAGCTCCACATATGACAGATAAAATCATCAAAATTTTGCATTATTTCACGACATCCAAAATAATAGTGATGAGTCGTTTTATCAGTCCTTTGGTATCGGATTATATCGCAGGACGCTCAGAATACAAATTTATCTTACGCCATCCCAAAAGAGTGAGGTAAATGAAACAGTGGAGAGAGTCCATTCGACCATCATATATATGATAGATGTCTACAAAATGAACTTAAGGATCTCCCCACCAAAGAGCAAGTAAACATTGGCGTGGAACAATACAATAATACGATTCATTCGGTTATTGGAAAGAAATCAAGCGATATATTCATTGGACAAACCAATCACATCAATTTCCAAAATATGTTAAACCATAAGGATAAGGTAAATGCCGATATAATCCAACAAATTCAAAACTGCCAACAAACTTGGCTATAAAAAGAAAATTCGGGGAAACCAGAACCAAAAACATGCGAGGTTGGAGACACGATATATGTCGCAATAAAATAAATCCAAGCAAGGGATACAGCGAAGTTTAGAAAGAAAACTGTGGCAAAAAGCAACAACGTCATAGTGATAACTGCATCGGGAAAGAGATCCGGTCTTTGGACAACAACAACGTCTCTGAACATCTATGAATACAATCACACGCTGGTAACAGTCAAGCAGGGAACTGGAAGAATTATGAATGGGAAATTCAAGCTGATTCACATCAAAAACTTGACCAGCTACGGAGAAGTACTAAATAGAATTTCACCTGAAATCAACCGCATTGATCGAGAAAGCAACCTTAAACCCCAACTGATTTACCAAATTGAACAAATTAACCAATTATTATCGGAACTCCAGCATCAACATATACGAACCAGACTCGACTGGATTGGGGGAGCCTGGTAATGGATTGCAGGATCACCAGATGCTACAGACTGGGACAAAATTATCAACAGTTAAAATGAAATTGTCAACAATAATAATGAACAATATCAAACTAATACCGTCTTGATGAGCACTGCAGAAAAAATTGCTAATGAATACAACAAAATTATCGACTCGCTACATGAAGACACTGAAGAACGGAAGACCATCGCTGCAGCAAAGGAATAGGGGTATAACATACAGTACCAACAGCCATATCAACACACATATCAACAACATTAGCATCAACACCAGCAGCAGCAAAATTATTCTGTAGCACCACTAGCAAGGCCAGTCCAACAGAAACCGCCAATACCAATGTCCATTGATCAATCTGGCAATACTAGGAGAATCAATTACATGAATCGACCGAACAACATGAACATTAAACCTAAAAGAGAAGAAGTTTTGATTCGCGCTTAAATCAACATAAGCAACAAAGAATCTTTCACATCGAGCAACAAGATGGTGAAAAGGAATACCAGGACAACGAAGAATGCGGACGAGAATATCGAAGTCAATTTTATAACGAATGCCTCTCAAGCATACCTTACATATAATTTAGGACTAACAACAACAAGATCCTAAGATTCCTTGTCGATATTGGCGCGAACAAAAATTTCATAAGACCATAAATCGCCAGAAATGCTAAATCGCTTGACAACCAATTCAACATTAGATCAGCCGGATGCGACATTAGAATCCGACAAAAATTGTCAATACCGTTCTTCAAAAATTTTGGCAATAACATCATGCTAGATTTTTATGTTCTAGCATGACTAAAGACTTTTGACGGGATAGTTGGAGACGACCCACTAAAAAAATTGGAAGCATTAATCGACAGAAAAAATAATATACTTACGATAAAACTAGGTATCAAGATCCCGCTGAAAGCCAAAACATCAACTCAGGTAAACACCATCGAAACAAAAAACGATCACCTAAATGATGAAACAAAGTCAAAGTTAAGAATGATGCTCAACAAGTACCTACCACTCTTCGGATCCATTGGAGACCAACCAACCATTGAAACGAATGTGAGAGCAGAGATCAAACCAACTACCGATGAACCAATATACACTAAATCGTATTCATACCCAATTAACATGAGGGCCGAGGTGGACCAGCAAATAGAACAACTGCATCCATCTGGATTGTAGAGAACAAAATGGACACATCGGGAGTAAAAAAATATCGGATGGTAATAGATTACAAAAGATTGAATGCAGTCACCGTATCTGACACTTAACCGATACCAGATATCTCGAACACCATCGCAAATCTGGGTAACTCCAAATTTTTTACAACAATAGACCTTACATCCGGATTCCATAACATCAAGACGATGGTAAAGGATATATACCTAAGACAGCATTCTCGACAATGAATGGGAAATACGAATTTACAATACTAGCATTCGGACTGAAAAATGCGCCAGCGATTTTTCAGAGGATAATCGACGAACAAATAGGGAAAATATGTTATGTCTACATAGACGACATAATCGTATTTGGAGGCGAGAACGAAGAGGAACATTTGAAAAACATCCAAAAAATTCTAGATAAGTTATGGGAAGCCTTCGAGTTAATCTAGACAAAATCGTCTTTCTAAAACAGGAAACTGAATCCCTTGGCTATTAAGTAAAAAGCTAGGGAATAAGAACGGACCCAAAATAGGTGATGGCTGTGCTAAAACTGAGACCACCCGAAAATCTTAAGGAACTGAAAAGTTTCCTTGGTCTAACATAGGCGATTTATCAAAGGTTTCGCAAAGGTAACAAAACTTTTGACTAATCTTACAAGGGAGGAGAATTAACAGACGTCGAACTGAAAGCTTTCAAATATTTAAAACTGCTATTGTCATCGGCAGGGCAGACCTGCAGATATTTCCCGACTTCGACAAACCCTTTATATTAATAACAGATGCGTCGAACCATAGCATCGGAGCTGTACTCTCACAAGGTGAGATGGGCAAGGAACAACCCATAACATATATATCCAAAGGAAAGGGAAATGCTTGCGATAGTTTGGGCTCTGGATATCTTAAGGAACTACTACTGATCATCAGCTATCCGTCGCCCTCAGCAACAGATTTAACAACAGTAAGCTGAAAAGGTGGAAAGCCAGGCTAGAAGAGTATAACTATGAAATAGTATACAAACCCGGTATAACAAATAAAGTAGCTGACGCATTATCAAGGCTGAAATTGGAGATCAACGCACTTTCATCATCGAGTGACGAGACCGCACATAGTGCAGAAGAGGATGAAACGCAGCTCATTCCCCATTGCGATGCACCTATAAACGTCTTCAGAAATCAAGTAATTGTAACTGAAGGAAACGGGATTTATGTTTATGTGGAACCAAACCAGAACTATCATAGGCATTATATCTCCTCGTCAAAAGATTAGGCAAAGGAAGAACTCACCAAACATCTGAGGGAGAGACTACATCCAACATCTATAAATGGTATCAAAATTCCGGAAAAGTATCTTCAATTGCTTCAAGAAATCTACAGAGAACATCTATGCAACTACAAAGTACGGATAACTCAGAGAGTAGTAGAAGACATCTGCAACGAAGACAATAAAATCCGCATTATACAAGAAGAGCGCATCGGAATGGCCAGCCTAATAAAGAAATACACGCAGAACTGCGACATATGCGATCAAAATAAATATGATCGCCACCCGAATAAACCGCAACTTTAAGAAACACCAACTCCATCATATCCAGCGGAAATTCTACACATCGACCTGATCGACATAAAAGGCAAGAAATTTATAACGTGCATATGTAAATTTTCAAAATTTGTGAAATTATTCCGTATCAAAGACAGCCCATCAGTACACATGAGGGACAAAATTATCAAAATCCTGAATTATTTCCCAACACCTAAGATAATGGTAATCGACAACGAGGCAAGTTTCGTCAGCCCTATCATAGCGGACTACCTGAGAACACTAGGAATCCAAACTTACTTAACACCTACAAATAAAAGTGAAGTAAACGGAACAGTGGAAAGGGTTCACTCCACTATAATAGAAATAATTCGGAGTCCAATATCGAAAACTCACTTCCTTAACCCATTTTATACTTATCTTTCCAGCTGCTGCCTATGGGTGATAACAACATCGCTGAGCATACACGAGTATGCCACACCAATAGTCAGACCAGGAAATGGAAACGTAATTAGCGGAAATTTCAAAATTATTCATCAGATTGACCTGCACATCTATGCGAACATATTGAACGATATCAAATTAGAATTGAAGGGAATCGATTCCACGAGCGGTATATGCACTCCCAATTAATATACGAAGTCGATGAAATGGAAAAGTTGCTGAGAGAACTTCGTGACCAATCACCAAGAGAAAAAGATCAACAAGAGGTCACCCAATCAACTGGATCGGCTCTGCCTGGAAATGGATCGCTGGATCACCTATGACGCAACTGATTGGGACCAGATACTTAAAAGCCAGGATCGGATCATCGAAAAGTACAATGAGCAGTATACTAAATCTGGAGGGCAACACAAATAAAACTTTTCCACAATTGATGTTCAACCGATTACAAATAGTTAAAGAAGAAGTTAAGGAAATAGTAAGGCCGCGCAACTTGCTAAAACAAAGACGAAATTGCACGTCTAGTAACAGAAATCGAAACCTTACCCTACTCCAACGAAATCGAAGCCAGCGAGTATGCCGAACCCACAATGATCATCAAAAACTCAACAATCCTATACATTATTTCAATCCCGAAAACAAGCAAAGAAGAGTTCCACCATATCAAAATAAGGTCCACTATAAACAATAGCAAACAGATCAATTTGGAATACAATGAAATCCTGCTCAACCAACACAATATATACGGAATTATTGATAAATGCCAAACAAGGAGGGAAACCATTATTTGTGACGTCAGCCAGTTACAAGAATTGAAGGAAAGTCATTGCATCAACCAACTACTGAAAGGGTTAAATGCCTTCCTTAAAAGGAAATTATCTGGTTCAATACCAAAATGAATCAACAAAGAAACAATAACAGCTTAAATACTGCCACCAGTATTGCAACCAAATATTACGGAACGAGGGATAAAGCTTAATTTGGAATACCTACATGGCCTGCATGTTAACAACATATAGGGAAACTCGAAAAGTTATCAACATACCATCAAATAAATAATGTCACGGACAGTATTATCATAATTACTATAGTAGCAGTAATTATAGTTTTTTTAATAAGATCAAGGAACCGCAAAGGGATAACCATATATTCAAAACCAACGAAGCAGCCAATCAACAGGCTGTACCGCTCGGGATGCAACCAGTCCAGCTGAAATTTTAATCCACGGGACGAGGATTTTTAAAGGGGGAAGAGTTAAGATAACACAATTCTCATCGTCATCAACATTGAACATACAAACACGTGTTCACACAACAGGTTCACACAATTAGGTTTGCAACTTTGCATAAATCCATAACACTCAAATTCCAGTTATTTCAGTTGTATGTAATTTTCCATAGAATTGTATGCAATCAGCATTTTACGATATACAATATTTTCACGTGGGTAACTGCAGCAGGGAAACTTTCGAATTTCAAAATGAAACTTCGCATACCGATTAAGCTCAATTTGTGCTAATTAGTGCTCACGGGAAAAAATTAGTGCTAGTCCAGGAGCCAAAAAAACGGGAAAAGAAAATTTCAAATTTCGCCTAAAAGACGGAATAAATAAAACCCGATTTCTAGAAAAAACCAGAAATAATTTAAGCCTAATTTTAAAATTTTCTAAAAGCCGTTAAACTGATGAAATTTGTGCTTATCATAGAAACATAATTTTCATAAATTTTCATTCATAAATCGAGGAAAACCAGCCCCTGAAAGATACTATATTAAAAAAACGGAGATATATCGTTCAATAATATTTGTGTTGAACAACAAATAAAACAATAGAAATAAAATGTTCTAAAGTTCAAGTCAAAAGCAATTCAGATAGTATATTCCTGTCAGGTATGTTCATTGCCACCCCGAAAATATAGTGGCTGAATTTGTGCTAATCCCGAATTGGCCCAATTTCATTGAACAACAACGACCGTTGAATGAACAATTTTCTGACAAAAAGTGTTCCAGAAACCAATGAAGTTGGCACTTCTGATTACATATCCCTATCAGATATGTTCATTGCCATCCGAAAAATATAGTGGCTGAATTTTTGCTAATCCAGAATTGGCCCAATTTCATTGAACAACAACGACCGTTGAATGAACAATTTTCTGACAAAAAGTGTTCCAGAAACCAATGACGTTGGCACTTCTGATTACATATCCTTATCAGATATGTTCATTGGCATCCGAAAAATATAGTGGCTGAATTTGTGCTAATCCAGAATTGGCCCAATTCCATTGAACAACAATGACCGTGAACGAACAATTTTCTGACGAAAAGTGTTCCAGAAACCAATGAGGTTGGCACTTCTGATTACACATTCCTATCAGATATGTTCATTGCCATCCCGAAAATATAGTGGCTGAATTTGTGCTAATCCCGAATTGGCCCAATTTCATTGAACAACAACGACCGTTGAATGAACAATTTTCTGACGAAAAGTGTTCCAGAAACCAATGATGTTGGCACTTCTGATTACATATTCCGATCAAATATGTTCATTGCCATCCGACAAAATATAGTGGCTGAATTTGTGCTAATCCAGAATTGGCCCGATGGCGATCAACATACCTGATAGAAATATGCAATCAGAATTGCCAACTTCATTGGTTTCTAGAACACTTTTTGTCAGAAAATTGTTCATTCAACGGTCGTTATTGGTCAACGGAATTGGACCAATTCTGGATTAGAACAAATTCAGCCACTATATTTTTCGGATGGCAATGAACATATTTGATCGGAATATGTAATCAGAAGTGCCAACATCATTGGAACAACGAAATCTAGGCATAATGTGTTCGGCTAGTTCGGATTAGCGATAATGGTGTTTAGATAAGACGGTCGCTTACACAATCGATTCTCTTCGTTCCAGATTCACAAGTTTTAATAAACAATCTAGATTAAAGAGGCAAGTATACCTGTTTATAGATAACGCCTTCGATTCTAGAACTTCCTGAACGTGATTTAGTTGAAATATTAATTGAATAAAACATTTTTCGCCTTATAAAGTTGTTTTTGTTTGGAGATGAGAGTATGTAAATGCTTCTGTTTACGTTTACAATTATATTCTAGTTATTTATAACTTGTCTGTGCATCTCGTAATAAAACACCGATCTAACACAATACCCAAACTACTTTTCCAGTGAAAATGAAATAAAAGCATTACTTCATTATACAGGATAACGGGAATATTGAAATTGCAACAACTATATACAACTTCATTAGTTCGCTCTCGCATCTACTAAATGATAACAATACACTTTTATAACAAAATCAACAGCAGATAGGTTTTGCTGTACATAAACTTTTCACTTAACTGTTTTTTATTAGTTTTCTTTGTCGGGTAAAAATAATATTTACAACTTTAACAAACAGCAACAAATTCGAATCAAAACCAAATATAACCTCGTTTCGTAATAATGAAAACTAAAATGAGACGGAGCGAACGAAAGAAACCTTTCCATTTACAGACATAAATTCAAGAAAGTCTCTTTTATGTATACAAAGTTAACTGAGTACCGAATCAAAACAATAAAGTGAAATTTCCTTCCTGTTTTCCTTATTAATGTTATATTGTTGTTGTGGTTTTGCTGCTGTTGAGAAACTGTGTTGCGCTGATGGTAAAATTAGAACAAAATGATAACAATTTTCTGCGTGTAAAAAATCAATTAATCATTTCCTTTCAATCAATGGAGGTTTTTTTTTATTTATGTATCTCATTATTTTCTGTTTTATTTTGGAGTGTGACTTTCATCGATAGCATCTCTGTTTTTCCGTCGACGTAGGTAAAATTTCGTATACGAAGGTTTTGGGACGCAACCCAATTTTTATACAGAATTTCGATTCTCCCATAGTTTCGCATTTTGTTTGATTTTTTGAAAATGTATCAATTAACTCATTATAAAATATAATAAATTGTGTTGCTGTCATCTAGATGCGAGATAATAAATCATTACAGCTTTATGCTAAAATAATAAACCGTACTGAAAAGGATATTCAAATTTTCAACACTTTTTAAGCCAATTAAAAAAAATATTGCTATTAACTTTATTCATTCTTTGGGTTGCTTAATACAAAAATAGCAGCAGGAGGGGCGTACTAAATTACCTTCCCATCCTTAACCTTGGCCGTTTCTATATCAATGAAAATTATTTTATCTATATTGTCATATAATTTACAGACGGACTAATATCCTATATAATAAGGAGGTGAGAGATTACCAAAAGTTGGGACGGGCGTTGGTTTTGAACTGAAGAGAATTAGAATTTTTAAATGAGAAATCTTCAAATTTCATGCTTTCGCATAAAATATAAACCTGCTAAATTTCAGCCCCTTGCGTAAAAAATAACATATCTAAAGTGGATAAAAATCCGGGATTTTTCCCATCTCAGGAGTGAAGTTAGTAGCTTATTTGATTTTTGCTTTATATTTAGTCGCAAAAAATCAAATAAGTTACTAACTTCACGCTTCATGGGAAAATCCCGGATTTTTATCCGTCGTATGAATACGACTTGATACAGTAAAATTCAGGATTTCAAATGTTTAGAAAAGCGTTTACGGGATTGTATATGTTACGGTTAAAGTGATTAATTGGTTAGTATTCGTTGAATTAAATTTTTTTTTAAATTATTCACTTTTACCGCTGATTATGAAAGTTAACAACAGTATCAACGGACATGGCGAACGTAATCAGCATGTTAGACGTAATATGAAACGTATCTAACACTTTTTGTATATAAGATAACATGTTGCTAAATTAACAGATATTCAACTGTTAGTTGTAATACGAAACTAGAAACATGTTATGTAGCTAATATTTTGTCTTCAGTAGCTTTTATGGGAAAATATTTGAATTTGAAACCATTTTTATATTGCAAGAAAATGCTCTAGTTGATAAGTAAAAATTAATTGTAAACTCAGTTGTAAATTAGTCGTAGAATAATAAAGATTAAAAACGACAACTACAAGTGTACCCACCCCGGCCGTGCACGATAAATATCCTTAAAGAAACGTTAATCTTTAAGCTAACTTATAAAACCCAGGACGATGACCCTCATTATAGTGATGTAAGAAAATTTAATTTAATAAAAAATATAAAATAAATCGCAACAGAATATAATAAACTCAAATTTAAATAATTAATAAATAAATAATAATTAAATTAAAAAAACAAGCCAAATTGAGCAAATTAAACAAATTAACAGACGGTTGGACAATTAGAAACCCCAACAGGACACATAGCAGGAACAACGCTAACAACACCTAAAACGGAGCAGGACTTGAAGGATATCAGCAAATTACCCGATAGTGTCAAGGAATTACAACACTTTGTTGGTAATCACACCCAATAAGTCTCCTAGGTGCACAATGTGCAAAACCTACTGAGCGACTACGAGATAATGCGTGACAAACCCATATATCGAGCAATTTTGCAAAGCGTGAGACAAAAGATAAGAGGGAACGCGAACTCAGCACTCATTTCATACAACATATTCGACAATGATTGGACGTCAACAAAAAAATGCTTGTCTCTGCATTACGCGGACAAAAGAGACGTGCGAACTCTAGAACATCAATTAGGCAATCTAACCCAACGAAACATGAGCTTAGATGAGTTTTATGCCAATGTAAACCACCAGTTTTTACTCATCGTTAACAAAATAAAAACGGAAGACTACACACCTGATGCAATCAACGTTCTCGTCGAGACCTACCGGAATCGAGCACTGGAAGTGGTCATCAGAGGATTAAATGGGGATCTGGCAAAAATGCTAATAACCCAAAAGCCGCAAATTCTTCCAGAAGAATACGCATCTTGCTTAGAAATGCAAAATCTAAACTTCAGAAACCTACCAATTCATACGAGAAATTTTAACAATTCGGTAACTGCACCCATTAACCAAATTCTTCCAAAACTTCGATACAATTCATAAAGGAGCTCTAACCTGATGCCATTACCACAGAAGAACATGACGTATAATATTCAACATCAAAACAATCCGAACATGGCGTATAATATTCATCAAAACAAGTAAACTACATCGATCGCCCAAATCATAAAAATAACCAGGCGTTCGTTCAAACGGGAAATCTCAAACCACAATGAACCACGGAAATTGCAGAGAGTACATCACTTGGAAACTCAACAGGAAGAGGAGGACGACTACAACGAACTCGTGGAAGACTACATGGAAAACGAAATAATTGATGAAGATCAAATAGAAGAAAATCCGGAATTAAATTTTATGATGGATGCCTCTCTAGCATACCATACATAAAATATAAACGAAAAAACGGCAACATCCTTCAATTTTTAATTAACACCGGGGCTAACAAAAATTTTGTAAAACCAGAGTTAGCCAAAACCGCCATACCGACCAACTTTACATTTAAAATCAGAGTAGCAGCTGGATATATTGAGATTAACAAAAAAGTTCGAGGACAATTTTTCAAAAGTACATTTAGGCAAAAACAAACCAATTGGTTTTTTCGTTTTGCCGGGATTAAAAACCTTCGATGGAATAATTGGTGACAATACGCTGAAGGAATTAGGAGCAATTATTGATCGCAGAAGTAACATTCTAACTATATGGCCAAACATCAAAATCCAACTCCATGAAAAAACATCTCATCAGGTCAACAATATGGAACTTCGTGACAACCATCTACTACCAGAAACCAGACAAAAACTCCTGTAAACAATACGGAAACAATCACCACCGAAATAAGAGTCGAAATAAAAACAACGACGGAGGAACCAATATACACGAAGTCCTACCCGTATCCATACCATATGAGACAAGAAGTGGAAAACCAAATCCGCCAACTTCTAGCGGATGGAATAATAAGACCTTCCAAAAGCCCGTATAACTCACCGATTTGGATTGTTGAAAAGAAAATGGACGCTTCACAAACGAAAAAGTATAGAATGGTAATAGATTTCAAAAGACTAAACGCAGTAACAGCCTCGGACGCATATTCAATTCCTGTAAGTAACACAATCGCAAACCTCGGAGATTCAAATTATTTTACCACCATTGATCTAACTTCAGGATTTCATCAAATACAGTTGAAAGAAACCGACATACCCAAAACATCGTTTTCAACGATGAATGGGAAGTACGAGTTCTTAAGACTCCCATTCGGCCTAAAAGACGCTCCAGCCATATTCCAGAGGATGATAGACGACGTTTTAAAAGAACTTATCGGCGAGATATGCCATGTATATATCGACGATATCATAATACTCGGAGGGAGAACTGAAGAAGAACATTTATCGAATATCAGAAGAGTATTTTCGAAATTGGAAAGGGAAATTTACGAGTTAACCTACAAAAGACGGAAATCTTGAAAACTCAAACGGAATTTCTCGGATTCCTTATTACGACCAAGGATTTAAAATCGTTCCTCGGGTTAGCATCTTATTATAGACGTTTTATTCGTGACTTCGCGAAAATAGCGAAACCACTAACCAACCAAACTAGAGGGAAAAACGCACAAACCAGAGCAAACCAGTCCAAGAAGATCAAAATAAACATGAACGAGAAGGAAATCGAAGCATTTCGACACATTAAAGAGCTACATGACATCATCAGAGATACTTATTTTCCCGGACTTCAAAAAACCGCTTATTCTAACCACCGATGGCAAACATAGACCAATAACCTATATTTCCAGATCATTAAATACAACTGAAAAAAATTATGCGGCCAATGAAAAGGAAATGCTGGCCATCATCTGGGCATTTGATAACCTTCGAAATTATTTATATGGGGCAAAAAAAAAATCAAAATTCTAACGGATCACCAACCTTTAACATTCACATTGGGCAACAGAAATAATAATGCTAAACTGAAGAGGTGGAAAGCTCGGCTAGAAGAGTATAATTACGAGCTTATCTATAAACCTGGTTGCAGTAATAAGGTCGCTGATGCCTTATCAAGGTTAGAATTGGAAGCTAATACATTATCAACCGGGACAGTGCAAAGAGCGGAGGAAGATACCACAGAATTAATCCAATTGTGCGCTGCACCAATTAATGCATTCAAGAACCAGCTCATAATTAAGAAAGCAAAAACATTTACGCATACGAAGAACCCCACTCAGGTTATAGCAGACACCACATCAGTCAACCGGAAATAAATAAAGGGAGCATATTCAAAATACTACGAGAAAGGTTAAATCCAACCAAAAATTAACGGAATATAAATTCCCGAGGAATACATCCAGGTCCTACCAGAGGTTTATAAAGAATGCTTTTCCACATGCAAATTACAGCTCACTCAAATGATAGTAGACGTCATTGGTAACGAAGAGAACAAATTCGCAATCATAAAAGAGGAACACAGACGAGCACATTGAAACCATATCGAGAATAAGAAACACATTTTGGAACGTTACTACTTTCCTCACATGTCAAGTTTGTTCAAGAAGTACACACAATCGAAATTCATAAAATTTTTCCGTATTAAAAGTAAATCAATCCTGCATATACGAGACAAAATCATCAAAGCGTACCAATACTAATCGTATCGTAATGGGCAACGAGCGAAGCCTAGTAAGTCCAATCATCATAGACTACCTGAAAACCTTGGGATTCGAAGTCTATTTAGCACCTTCACAACGAAGTGAGGTAAATGGTAATATCGAAAGAGTCGATTCAACAGTGATTGAAATCGTGAGATGCTTACAGGACGAATACAAAGATTTAACGGGGAAAGAGTTGATCAACATAACAGTAGATCGCTACAATAATTCCATACACTCGGGCACCCAGCAAAAACCTAGCGACGTATTTTTACGAAGACTGAAAAAAAGACTGAACAAATCACAGGAAACAAAAATAACAAGGGAAAACTCAAATAGAAACGAACCTAAAGCATCGAATTCGGTGATACAATCCACCATTAAGTAAACTAAATCAAAAGATAAACCAAGAAGGTTTCGAAAGGAAACCGTGGCTAAGACAATAATGTCACAGTTACAACTACATCCGGAAGACGGATTCACAAAGCTCAAATCAAAAACCTAATACAATAATCTTTAAATTCCAGCACTTGGCTTTTGGGACAATTAATGTCAACGAGCATCTACGAATACAAGAGTCCATTAGTAACATTGAAACAAGGAAATGGAAAAATCATCAGTGGAAGTTTCAAGCTTGAAATGATGATTCATGTCATCAATCTGGAAAGCTATGAAGACCTAATTGATCGCATCACAACAACGGTCAATAGAACTCACCAAGACGACAAATTTCGACCTCATCTGGATCATCAATTAAACCAAATAAGATAATTAGTTTCGGAACTTAAAGGACAAAACTCCAGAACCAAACGATCAATCAACTGGATCGGGAGCGCATGTAAATGGATCGCAGGATCAACAGACGCCACAGATTGGGATCAGGTTGTCAAAAGCCAAAACCAAATGATCAACAATTATAATCAACAATACAAGATGAACAAAGCCTTAATGAAAACTGCAGACAAAATGCTCAGTGAATACAACAAACTCACTGACCATTTTAAGAACGATTCAGATGAGAAGCTACAACAAATTTGATTCAATCGACTCCTCATTGTCAAAGAGGAAATAAAAGAAATAGTGAGAGCAGTACAATTGGCAAAGACAAAAATCATCAATACTAATTTATTGGACAAAATGGAAATTAATCGTCTAGAAACGGAAGTAGAAACACTTCCATATTCCAACGAAATTTAAGTAATTGAGTATGCAGAACCGATGATGATGATCAAAAACTCCAAAATTCTGTACATTTTATCAATTCCCAAAACAAGGGAAGAAGACTACAACCATATCATCATAAGATCAACGATAGACAAAAACAAGCAAATACACTTGGAAGTCAACGAAATTCTACTCAACCAGAATCATTTATTTGGAATTGTTCAGAAATGCAAACTATTCCGCGACACAACCATTTGCGAATCAAATTGCTTCAAAGAGCTAAATGAAGATCATTCCTTAAAATGACAAATTGATTGATCTCCGAAGTAAAGGAGCTCGGTAAATGAAATCTTGAAATTTAACATTATTCCGTCGTTCCGCCATTCTAAACGGATAACGATGAAATTTGGATAATAGTATTGATCAGGGGTCCAAAACTTAGGACAAATATCTAGGATCTGTTCATGCTGGACTAAACTAGGCCATTTCATAACCAATACTTTGAAAATTTTATTTTTTTTATTAATTTTATTAATTTATTTTCTGTAACTAATTCCAACAGTAACAATTTCCTTTGCCAGGGAAAGACAAACTGGTGGCACTTTTACCCGTAATGGCTGGCCTAGAATTTATTGAAACAATTGATTTTTGGGGGTGTATTGTTTCTGATAAACCCGAGAGCAGTTATAACATATTCCGAATTGTAACTCGTTGTATTGTAAAAGTTGTTTATTGACCAACCGGCACAGTCGTTAAAGCTTTGGTGTTTGAATCGGGAGGTACCGGGTTTGAATACCGATGCAAAGGGGCAGGATGCAAAAGGAATTTTCATCACCAGATTACGATCTGTGATGAAATGGAAAACATTTATGACCCCGGAGTGCGACCCATCTTCCATGCCAGTTAGGCTGGCATGGAGCTATCCAATGTGCAGATGGTGATAAAATCGAACCTATAATCGTACGTCATCGCATTGGCTGAAACTGGTACAAAAGTAAGGACGGAAAAAACAAACAAGTAATTGGTCATTACATGAACAGTAAGGTAATTTAATGCATTATATTATATTTTTGAGGGCAGGGGCTGTTGCAATTCTTAGGTTAAATTTTTTCTTGATAATTTTGAAGGTAATCGTACGTACAAATATTTTTTTCCGATTATTATCCATTTTCGTTCCTGGTGTACTGTTGTAATAAATTCGAGGTTTTTTATTACGTCATCAGCAAGGCAATTCGATTGCACTTGCAATTCGTAGTTATAGTCATTACATGTACAGGAATATAATTCGATGAATTTTGGCTGTTTTTACAAAAATGTGGGCTGTTGTAATAATTTTGAGAGTAGTCATGATGTATACAGAAATGCTTTTCGATCATTAAACGTACAGGAGTTTAATTATAAAGGTCATTACGTGTAGAGAAAGACAATTAGAATCAATTATGTGAACAGAAGAGCGAGGCTTTAAAAAATAACTCGTTTGTATTCGGTCGCCTTAATCGTTTCTAAATATTTGGGTAGATTTTTGGGGTTGAACTGTCCCAATGCATTGTAATAAGTTTAAAAACAACTGCAGTGACCCCAGAAACGATACAGTTGAAAATAATTTTAGACCATTGAGCACTGCACAGCCCAATGAAAGCCTGCCCACATCTTAGTCAGATGATGACAATTTTTTTTGCTTTGTGGCCTGATCGGTATTCTAACCTGGTGCGGTTCGGAAAATTAGTTCCGTAATTCACAAAAAGAAAGTATAAGAATTCTTTAAACAAAATGTTAAATTTTTCTAAATACATTTAGATTTTAAACATGTTACTCGTACATTTACATTCAAAATGAATTTGGGTCTTATTTGATAAAATACTCGAAAATTGAAATGAAAAATATTTCACTTATATACAGATTATGTATACGTGTTTTAAGAACGTCGTCGACCGTGCTAAAGCAACGTTCATAATAATAAAATAATTCAGCACATACCAAAAGTTCAACATAAAATTTTCTATAAAATTACCACAACACAAAAAATATAAACACGAAAATACCATTTTTTGAAAGGATATACGAGTACAAGGATAACATACTCGTACCCATATTAGAGCTACTTAAAATACGATCGTCATTCCACGTACATACATATTTTGGCTTTATCACAATAAAATGTTAGGTTACCCAACTTAAACACCACATAAACATAAGTCAAAGTTAATCCACAAACCCCGCAAAAGAAATTAATTATCTGTACTATTTGACGATAATTAAAATTAATTGAAAGATTAATTTAACGATTGTCGCCCAGCTAAACTGATTTGTGAATAACAAGAAACATTAACAAAACAAATCTTAATCTGTTTTCTACTGTAAACGTGCGTGTGTGTGTGTGGTGGAGGAGGTGGCGATGGTGCTTTTTTTTTCAAGTCATTGTAATACTTGGGGTTGGTATGGACAAATTAAATATAATTTTCTTACATTGTATATAAAGTCTTTGCATAATAAGGAGATTTGCAAGTTGATTCAAATTTTCTTAATTAAGGGATTTCTAATTAAATTATTTTTGAAAAAATGAAATTTTATGATGTTTCTCTTTATTTTCAATGTGTTGCTGTGGCTGTATATTGAGAGGATTAGGATATTTTATTATATAGGGTTCTACTAATGTCTTATATAACGCAGTGTGGTGTTCGATGGAAATGATTATTGAAAGTTAGAAAACAAATCACCTCAAATTTCTTTGGATAATAAATGCGAGTACCAGAGGATTGATCGCTACATTTGGTCGTTACGAGCGAAATTTGTTTTTTAAGTTCCATACAGCCCTACACAGTCCTAACAAGAAGTCTAATAAATTTTCCTATTGTCCTTGTAAAAAATTCTAGTACGAGATTCGTTGGATTGAAGCACAAGTGCTCCCGAAAAAATTTAAATATCGAACTGGTGTCTCTTCCCGAAGAAATATAAAAAAATTAGCCATCACTACACAATGTAAATCTTGTATTGGTGCAGTCTCGTCCCGAAAAACAAAGCAAATTTAGTAAAAATACTCGTAGTTTGTGTAAAGGGCATTTTTTAGCGGTTCACATCTTTAAGTTGGCAACACTGTTTTGTTTCACCACCGATTTGATAGCTGACATTTGCTTTGTCATTAGTTTGATTTGCCATTTCATAATGAATAGACTCACGCCAGAACAACGCTTGAAAATTGTTGAATTTTTGTTATCAAAATAATGGTTCTTCTGTTCACCAAGCTCCTCGTGCGTACCGAACAAGCGATAGACGCTGTACAGCGTAGCATTGAGGAAGACCCAAATTTCGACGTTGTTCTCAGCAGCTGGAGATATGTTTATCCACTTTATGAAACATTTTATCTCAGGACCTTAGTTTACGTACTTACAAAATTCAACTTGTGCAGGAATATGGATTAAGCTCACTTTTGGTTGAATGGGTACGAAATGCTACAGTCAACGGTGAACGGTATAGAGACATGATTTCTAACTTCTTGTACCCAAATTAGCTAGCATAAATGTAGCTTATATATGGTTCCATTAGGACGGTGCCTCATACCACACAGCGCGGGATACAATTAATTTAGAAATATTTGATGAAAGACTAGTTTCACTTAATGGTCCTGATAATTGGCCACCGAGTTCGTGTGATCTAACTACCTTAAATTATTTGCTTTAGGGATAAGTTAAGTCACTTATCTACGCCGATAAACCAGAGACGATTGAACACTTGGAACACAACATTCTGCGAGATATTAGCGTGATACCTTGGTCCTCCACATTCGCCTTGTAATGGCATACAGTTATCTATCCAATAAAGCTAGTCAATGATATTCAAAATGATTTCTTTGTTCTATTTTAATGTAAAATTGTGAACCTCTAAAAAACGCCCTTTACATTATTTTGACGAGGAATACTATTTTTTAAAATAGTCAATAAGAAAAAAATCAGAAGCCCAAATTTTTTAGAAAATGCACTTCTTAAACATTTTTAACCGATGCAACCCACATATTTACTTCAACCTTCTGAAAATGGTCTTCTAATTTATTCAAATTTTGAATATTTTAAAAATTAATTTCTGGTGATGACAAATGATGAAAACTTCAGGAGCTAACCCTCGGGATATTCAACACTAGTGGCATATACCAGCAAGTAGGCCTTGGTTATGAATATCAACCGTAACAGGCTCAAGTTCATATCATGGCGATAAAACATTTAAAGTTTCATAAATATTCGGATACCTGTTTATGATCTTGGTATCAAATATCCCATGATTGGCTCCCGAGGATTTGAAGTGTTCCAATTCTTCACTGGCGATAGATGACGTACACATTTATGAAAAAATAAATATTTTTTCGTCATGATTTGAAAATGAGCTTGTTATGGTTGATATATTCATAAACAAGTCCTACCTGAAGGAATGTCACTGGTGTCGAATTTCCATAGGATTGACTCCCGAGAATTTGAAGTGCCCCATACTACATTGGGGATAGATGTTGTACGTATTTATTAAGGTTGATAGTCAAACCAAGGCCTACTTGGTGGTAACATCTGCTACTCTGGTTCTATTTTGACCATTTACTTCGCTTATTTGTACTTCAATATCCTCTTTTCAACATCGTAACGGTTGTTCTGCGTTACTTTGACTATTTCGTAAGGCTCGAAATATTTTACTCCTAATTTTGACTCACTGGTGAATTGTGTACGTTTTATTCACCAACTTCATATTTGGTTGAAACTTTCCCTATTTTGTCAAAAGAGCGGCAGTTTTCCGCTCTATTCCACTTATAGTTTTATTGGCCTTCTCTCGTAATGATCTATTTCCTCCACAGCAATTCTAGTGAATTTTCTTTAACAACTTCTGAGATTTTAGCGTATTCTAGATAGCGCATTTCTACACTGCATTACCAGCTTGAAGAAAGTCATACCAACATTTCGTTGAACTGAATTATTAAGAACAGTTGTAATGGGTTGGTATACTTTAACCATTCCTCAGCGTTGTCTATTGAAAGTTTTGTTAGGGCTGGGATTATTATTAGAAAAACCCTTGCCATTACCGGATGGTACACCTGTTGCTATATTTGGTATAATAATCACTTCCTGTGCACAATACTTCTGAAATTTTGCAGATCTAAATGAACCACCTTTGTCCGCGACTATGTACTTTGGGTTTCCAAAAATTGATTTTTGCGCTTCCTTCTTTTGTATGACTTCTTTAGCGCCTGTTTTTTTAGTTGGGTAAAGCCAGATAGATCAGAAAAATGCGCCGAGTTCCCCAAAAATGTATTTATATTGCTTCTTAGTTAAAGCCTACGTGCCTAAATGATCGATGTGGTAAGTTATTGTACTAATGGAAGATCATCTTTTGGGGTAGGATTCAAAAACCCCTCTTGCCCTGTATGCCACACAATTGTTTCTAAATAGTTCTTTAATTTTACTTTTACCGAAATGACCTAGGTTGTGACACATTTTTATTATTTCGCCTTACATCTGTTTGGGTACCACCAATAGCAGATGGCCTTAACTTAGGGCGATTATAAATCGGACGAAGATCAGGATCATTTCTCTGTGCGGCTTTTGTGCGATTGATGGTAATCTTTTCTACTGGAAGTACTACGGGATTTCGATTGAGGGCAAATACTTGTAGCATTCGACAACCAGGACGATGTTCCATTTTAAATCCAAACTCCTGTAACTGCAATGCTCATCCAGCAATTCTTGACGTCACAGTTCCTTTCATTCTATAGTCCCTTTAAATGCGACAAAATCCGTAATTATTTTGAACTGTAGCTTAAGCAGGTAGACTCTCATTTTTTTTAGCGCGATTACTAGAATAGCTCCAATTCCAAGCTTATGGCATCGATGTGTAACTTCGTTCGAGCCTTAGTCAACCTAACCTCAATATCGAGTAATTTGCCAAAATGTCTTTTATTCGGTGAAAATCCCGATTAGTCGAATATGGAAATCGCTGCTTTCCTCAATTGATTCGTTAATGGTCTTGCTATGGTATCCGGACAATCATAAAACAATATTGCACTTGTTTCATGCTATTCGGTTCGGGAAAGTTGTCATGGGTAATGATTTAGATTTTGGTGGCCTAATCTGCCTTCGTCCGATTTCATACCTCAGGAACCCTATTCGCTTTCTTAAAAATTGACCCTTACTCCATTTTATCCGGTGCGTTTCGCTCAGCTGTACTTGCAACTTTCTCGAACTTTTCAGAAGCTTCGAACTACTCGTTCGATACACAAATTTTGAAACGCGTTGTTAATACAGGGTGTCCGCCGGGAAGGTATACTACTTTGTTTGTTTATGATTTATGATTTAATGAAAGAGAATGGATCTTATATTGATAACTGTTTTATTTAATGTCGGCAATTATGTATGGAATACAATATCAGATAAATGTCCGCCGCTGTTAGCCTCACAAATGCGAGCACTTTTGAGCACATTTTTCATTACATTCTCACACATTTCACGCGGTATTTCAGTAATTTCATCACGAATATTTTGTTTGAGTTGCTCAAGCGTTTCTGGTTTGTTTGCATAAGCTTTGCTTTTTAGATATCCCCACAAAAAGAAGTCCGGAGCAGTCAAATCAGGCGACCGTGGAGGCCAATCAGCATCACCATTTTTTGAAATAACTTGTTGTGGAAAGAGTTCTCGCAGTAATTCCATTGTAATCCTGGCTGTATGCGATGTGGCACTGTCTTGTTGATACCACATGTTAATCAAGCCCAAAGTATGCAGTTGTGGCGTTAAAAAGTGTTCAATCATATCACGATATCGCTCCCCATTCACAGTTACCGTTACGCCGTTTTCATTTTCAAAGAAGTAAGGTCCAATGATTCCTCCTGACCAAATTGCACACCAGACTGTCACTTTTAATGGATGTAAAGGTGACTGATGAATAATGTGAGGGTTTTCCATTGTCCAGAACCGACTATTCTGTTTATTCACATATCGATTTAAATGAAAATGTGCCTCGTCACTCATTATGATTTTTTCATGAAAATCGGGGTAGTCATGGGCGAGCTGTAACATCTTATTGGCATATGTACGGCGGCGTAAATGGTCTTGTGGAAGAATTTGCCACGTGTCTACTTCACGACTGTCAAGTATGAACTGTCAATACTAATATTCGCCTAAATGGCGGCTACAAAGTAGTATACCTTCCCGGCGGACACCTTGTATAACGTACAAAAACTGAAGAACTGATACATAATACGAACGGCGTCCTTAGGAATTCAAAAAACCGAAATGGCGTAATAAATGCCCTATCCTAAATTGAGATTTCTGCTACAGGAACGTGGAAAATTCGTTGGTTTATCTACTTAATCATGAAAAAGTGGAATCTGGAAGCGATCTTTAAATTTGTTGGACATATATAGTTGGACTCACGTACTCTTAACTGCTGGGGCGAATGCTTGCTAGTTTCTAGCAGAGGAAGTTGTTTTGGTTGGTTTGTTGACTACTAATACGATTTGCATTTTTATGTTTCTTACTGGCTTGCATTTCTCTGGGATGTCATTAATCACCATATTTCTTATTTTGCTCGCCATGTTTCTATTTGCAATATGATCAAGGTCAAAAACACTTCACCATGTGAACGGTCGGTGCAAGAATTATAATGGTTTGTTTAATTAAATCTCTCTTCTCCAGGAATACTAGTCGTTCTTCCCTTAGATTTTTGATACCAGCATTTTTAATTTTTTCCTGGGACATAAAGTAAATATCACTGCCACTGTCAACATTAGTTGACACGTTGAGTTTATTTCTTTCCCAAACATCAACATTTCCCTCACGACTTTGGACAACAATGACGACATCTTTTTCCGTTACAGTAAATCCAGCATCTAATTCTACCACAATCACCGATTTCCTAATGTTCCGGAGAAACGTGACGATACTCGTTAGATTTGTAACATTTTGGCCCTTAACACTTCTGTTTTAGAATTCAACTTCATAATTTTTTTAAGTTTGATCAAATGTCAGAAGATGTCAGCAAAATATATATGATTCGAAATTTAATTACAATTTTAATGAGATGACACTGTGAATTCTAAGTTACGGCTTTCAAGCGAACATTAATTTATTTTGTGGTGCAACCTTGTACAGTAAACTTTTGTATTTATACTGTCTGCCTGACACAGATTTACTTGTTTAAATTTCCGTTTAACTTAATTGACGGTTAGTTCAATCTAGTCGTTCACAGATGGCACAATGAAAACTTGGCTGATGTATAATAAAAAATTGCCAAATAAATTAAAACATTTCAAATTTCACAATATTTCTAATCAGCAATTTATAACTCTGAACTAAGTTTGCTGTTTAGAACTAAATGGTATATGGATATTAGCGACATCTATCAATATTTGGAATAAACTAGCCATCAAATTTGTTATTTGGAATTTTAGAAAAAATTGGTGTCAGGCGCACGGCGTAAGTCATAAATTAACGTTTAATGTCATGTGCTTCACGCCGAAATATTTGTTTAAATTACCATCTAACTAAATTGATATTAGTTCGTACCACTTATTGATAGGGGTCACTAATGTTCAGACAGCATCAGGCACACGGTAGATAGGCGGCGTATAATACAATACACTAAAATTTTATTCTAATGTGGAAATTTAATTTGAGGTTTACAATTGTCGAAGTGTTTATTATCGTTGGTGGTGAATTAACAATTTAGGCTGCGTGCCAAACTTAAGGTACAAGTCAATTTTAAGTAAATTTTTCAGTAAATTCAATTATTTTTCAAAAACTCTATGGCAAACTGATCGAAAAATCTGTACTAAAACCGGTTTTACCATAGTAAACGATTTACCTTAAGTTTGGCACACGGCCTAACAGACCGGTATGAAGTTTTCAAAATTTATCAAAAGTGTAGCTACACAAATTAACAAAAAAACAAAAATGTAGATATACAATTTAACAAAAAGTGTAGAATTACATAAAAAAAATTATGGCAGGGTTGAATTTGTTATTTATCCCACTAAACCTAATCTAATCTAATCCGCGGCATATCACTGCGACCTTCGGGGAATTTTTTTATTGTTTAGTGTAAAACGAAATAATAATGTAAAAAATGTAAACCAGGCCTTGTGGATGTTTAAGGGCCATGAACACTTAATTCTAGAGATGACACCACAAATCTGAGTGCACTAGCATCTCGGGGACATTCTCTTAAATTTTCAGTGATATGCGACATATTACTGCGACCTTCAGGGAATTTTTTTTTGTTTAGTGTTAATGGAAATAATAATGTAAAAAGTGTAAACCGGGTCTTGTGGATATTTAAGGGCCACTAACACTTAATTCTAGAAATGGCTTCACAAATCTGAGTATATTAGCATCTCGGGGACACTTTCTTAAATTTTTAGTGGTATGCGGCATATTATTGCGACCTTCGGGGAATTTTTTTTTGTTTAGTGTAAATGGAAATAATAATGTAAAAAGTGTAAACCGTGCCTTGTGGATGTTTAAGGGCCATTAACACTTAATTCTAGAAATGACACCACAAATCTGAGTGTAATGGCATCTCGGGACACTCTCTTCAATTTTTTAGTGGTATGCGGCATATCACTGCGACCTTCGGGGAATTTTTTTTGTTTAGTGTAAATGGAAATAATAATGTAAAAAGTGTAAACCGAGTCTTGTGGATATTTAAGAGCCATTAACACTTAATTCTGGAGATGACACCATAAATCAGAGTGTAATGGCATCTCGGGGACACTCTCTTAAATTTTTAGTGATATGCGGCATATCACTGCGACCTTCGGTAAATTTTTTTTTGTTTAGTGTAAATGGAAATAATAATGTAAAAAGTGTAAACCGGGCCTTGTGGATGTTTAAGGGCCATTAACGCTTATTTGACACACCTATAACAAATTCTTTGAAGGTTGCAGTGGTATGCCGCGGATTAGATTACATAAATAACAAATTCAACCCTACCATAATTTTTATTTATGTAGTTCTTCACTTTTTGTTAAACTGTGTATCTACATTTTTGTATTTTGTTAATTTGTGTAGCTACACTTTTGAGAAATATTGAAAACTTCACAACGGTCCTTAGTATGCAATTTAGGGTTAAATACTAGGCACAGTACGGTTTATTTATATAGTGACAAATATCAAATCACTATAGTACAAACCAATGGTGGTTCAGTTAAGCCCGACAAAGCGGTGTGAAACACACAGTATAAAATACTTGGAAATATATTTTAAAGTAAAAATAATTTCGATTAATTAAAATCTACGAGTCTTCGAATTATCGACGTCGTGTACGAGTACTCGACCCGATCACGTACATATTTAAGTGCAATCTGCATCAAGAATTTGGCTTTTAATTGTAAATCGATTTAAATTGCTTTTCAAAAAGCTTGCAATAAATTGAAATCAAATTACACTCAAGTTCATAATTCATGCATTCAAACGTCAATGAAAGTTTGAATGCATGCACACATACTAGTTGTAGTGTACCTAATTCAATTATTTTACATCAAAAATCTTGAACAGAGTCAGAAATCAAAAGCCAAAACATATTTTTTTTTTGCATTTTACATCATTCGTTTTCTTCTAGAACTAAATAAAATCAATTAATAGTACACAACTTACAACTACTTTAGACTTTTATTTTTAGTTTTAAAATATTTTTATTTGTTAGAATTTTTCAACAAGTTTTTCCTATTAGTTTTGTTCCATTTGAACAATTTCACCTGCTATTCACAAAACATAGTCATGGTATGTTGTATAGAGAAATAGGAAAAAATCAGAATTGAAAACAGAACTTTTTTATGCTTCCTTCTTCACAGAACTTTTCCTTTCGGAAACATAATGTACAACACATATAGATAGAGGAATATGAATGGCTTTTAACATACCCATATACATTTTGTTCCACATATTTATTTTTTATTCGTTTTAAAATAATTGAATTTTGTCATTTCAATCTTCCAAAATGACAGGGGGGCGGGAATTCCATGCAAACCCGAAAAAAATTTAACAAAAAGGAAAAATACTATGAAAATTGTTTGATAAAACTTTCTAGGTGGAGCTGGAAATAAGAAAGCACAAAAAATTTCACTAATCAAAAATTCATAAGAAACAAAGAGTCAATGTGTATAAAGTTTTTGTGTTTTCGTTCGAAAAAAATGTGCTTTTCTTGTCAGGACTTTTTTTCTTGAAAATAAATGTTAATTAGTTTCTCAAACTTGAAAATTCTTCTAATGAATTTTAATTATGCAACCTGTCTTGGATTTATAACTATTATTCAACCTGAGTATATACAAGAGAGAGTACAAGATTATTTTGATTGTGTATTCTCGAGAGGTGTACAAGACGACAACGATTTGTATAATTTGTACTATAATCTAATGGTTAGAAGCGTCTTTTTATAATGAACAAGTTTTGCATTAAAATTTGTTCGAGTGAAATTAATTAATTTAATGGGGATGTTTATAGAAGAACACAAAAAAGGTGATAACCTGAAGAGTGCAGACCGTAAATAAATCATTCCCATGTCATTGATAATATACATGATTTGATTAATTTTGAAGTTCATGATTCAGCGTTCAAAAAATCACTCGTTTGTGAAATTGAAATATTTCTTTGAACTGTAAATGTTTTGTTCAAGCAATAAAGTCTTTATTGCATGTTTTAGATGCGAATATTGTCCTTTAACTACAACTTTATATATTTTTTAACTTTACCGTTACAAGGTACTTAATGGGAATATTTAACGCATTGTGTCGTTAATTCGCTAAAATTTCGGTTAACTATTTAATTATCACGATGCCTGTCAATACCTGGAACATAAATTTCAAATATACGATAAAGTTAACCAACCAAAACAAGGTTACGGTGCTGCGCTTCGCTACTCGCGGCTAGGCAAGTGCTAAAGTCGGCTCACACAGCCTTGTATATCTGGAGACTGCAATGTAACATATGTGGTTAATTTGGTCTTTTTGCTGTCTTTGTTGCACATAGAGCTGAACAATTCCTCCACCTCAAGGGCGTACTTAGCTGACAGGATTAGAAATGCTTTATTAGCTTGCTTTTAAAATAAGCACATTGGACTGTCTAGTATCACTAGACGGTTATTATTTAAAGTTATGTTCCACCCAAAAATCTTGTTCAAATGGTACGTATGGGAAGGCAGAACGCATTACTGGCGTATATAAGAGAACCCTCTATAACCTTGTTCTTTTGAAAATAAACATTGTCGCAGGTCAAACAAATTAACTTTGTTGGCGTCGACGTGCAAAGAAGGCGGACGTGTTATCGTAAACAATTTTTAGTGTTTCAATTTAACGTGAACATTTTACCGTAGAACAGTTTTTCTTGGACACAATTTACCGTGAACACAATTTATCGTGTGGACAATTTATCGTATAGCAGTTTATCGTAGCTTGTAAAATTTAACAAATAACAAAATTAAAGTGTCTTCGGTTTATAAAATTATATTGAACTCGGCCTTTATTAATCGATTAAAATGGGATTGAATATGTTGGGTGGAATTGAGATTCTTAAATGATTTTTGGAAAAGCTTTTAAATTTGGCCACATGGAACGGAACTCGGCCATTTCTTAACCGATATTTATGGAATTTTGTATTTTGAATGGAAATGGAATTCTAAAACAATTTTTGGACGAAGTTCTTGAATGTGTTCATCTGGGACGGAACTCGGTAATTTCTTAGCCGATTATGGTGATATTGTGTATGTTGGATAGAAATGGGATTGTTAAATGATTTTTAGAAGAAGTTCTGGAATATGGCCACCTGAGGCGAAACTCGTTAATTTCTAAACCACCTGATTTTTGGAAAAAGTTCTGGAATATGACCACATGGTAAAGAACTTGAACTTTGCTTACCCGATTATTATGATAATGGATATGTTGAATGGAAATGGAATTCTAGAATGATTTTTTTAAGAAGTTCCGGAAATATGGCCTCCTGGGACAGAACTCGGTAATTTCTTAACCAATTATGATGAAACTAGTTACGATTAATTGAAATGGGATTCTTAAATGAGTTTTGTTAGAATTCCTGGATTATGGCCACCTGGGACGGAACTCGACCATTTTTTTATCACTTGATGTTTGGAAAGAAGTTCTGGAATATGACCACCTGGGACGGCACTCGGCCATTTCTTAACCGATATTGATAGGATTTTTTATTTTGAATGGAAATGAGATTCTTAAATGATTTTTGGAAGAAATTCTTGTTTATGATAGGATTGGGTACATTGGATGGCAATGGGATTTTTATATGATTCTGGGAAGAAGTTCCGGAATATGGCCACCTTACCACTGATCTTTGACGAAATCAAGAAATGGCTGAATTAGTATTATGGTGATGAATGAGTGTTGATTATGAAGTGCTTCAATAATCTAACGGACAGTTTCAACGTGCATGATGATGAAAGAATTATTGTACGTTGTATATACAGTGCTGGAAAAAAATTGGGTAGACATATTATATTGCAAATTGGAGTCTTTTTTTGCTAAAATTACAAAACTTTTGAAAGAAATTGGCTTATTGTTTCCTTTTAAAGACATGTATGACGTAACTTTTTGAAAAAAAATACCTGTAATTTAGGGGCAAAACTTATTTTTAATTTTTTGTTTGTTTTTTATTGATTTATAGACCGCCTTTTCTTTTTATTACACCGGTAGAACCCCGCAACGGATGTGCAAACAAGTTGGTCAAGCAATTATTTTATTTTACGCCTACCGTTCTTGGCCGTCATTAGTGTGCAGATGTTTTATTGCCTGTAATTTTTTTTTGAGTATAAATAGTGCGTATTTTGTTAGATTAAGTTATTCTGTAAGTGAAATAAAGAATAAATGCAATTTTAGTTAAAAAAAAATGGGAATAGTTAATGAGCAGTGTAAAATAAATAAGTTGATTTTAGCGCGAGAAAATTTAACCACGCGTGAAATAGCAGAAGAGTACTGTCGCGTGGAATATTAAAAAAATGCGAGAGATCGGCAGTACACAAAAAAGAAAGGCTCTGGAAGGCCCAGAAAGACAACGCCAGTGGAAGATCGTTTCACAATATTACAATGTCGTCTGAACCGTTTTAAAACTTCATCGGACATAAGACGGGATGTTAATCGAGCAACGGAAACAACAAATTTCAGACAGCTTAGTGAGAAAAAGACTTGTTAAAGCTAGTTTGAGAGCACTTAAACTAGTCCAGAAGCCTGAGTTCATATTACTAGTGAAAAAAAACGTTTGCTATGGGCCCAGGAGCATGTTTTTTGGACTCCAGAGATGTGAAATGATGTGATTTTCTCCGATGAATCAAAATTCAAGCTGCATATTGGAGATGGAAGAATTCTCGTAAGAAGAAAACCGGGCTAGAGACTTAGCAGCAAATGTCTTTTAAGACTTCCACCGAAAAATGAAGGAGTTATGATCTGGGGATGCTTTTCTGGAAATGCAACCGGTGGATTGTGCTTCCTTAGCTCCAGCATTACAGCAGCTGTTTATCTGCAGGTCCTACACAACGAATTTGATCCTTCTGTGTTAAAGCATTTTGGCGAGACTTGCAAATTTATTTTTCAACAGGACAACGCTTGAATTGTAGATAGAAAAATTGCCTTTCAGATAAACATAAATACGTAATTTGTTACAACTTGTTTTATTTCTTAACTTTTCATTTAAAGGTAAAAAAGTACTTCGAAGAAAGAAGTATCGATGTATTCAGCTGGTCCCTGTGGTATAGTCCAGACTTAAATCCCATTGAAAATATTTGGTCTATAATGAAGCTAGAAATAGCAAGAAAGCGCCCAGAATCAATTCATTCTTTCAAAAGTTTGTTGATGAAGAATTGGGAATCCATACCTCCTACGACTTTGAAAACTTTATCAAATTCAATGAATCGGAGGAGTATCGCTGTAATAAAAGCAAATGGCGGTCCAACAAAATATTATTATTAAAGATGGAACTTCTATTCATGTATTTAAAATGAAACAATAAGCCAAGTGCTTTTAAAAGTTTTGTAATTTTAGCAAAAAAGACTCCAATTTGCAATAAAACATGTTTGCCCAATTTTTTTTCGCAGCACATGTAGATGACAGACGTTTTTCTCAATCACTTGGCATAGTGCGCGATTGCGTTTATATAGGGAAAATATGCCTGCAACCAACGGATTGTGGATCGTAACTAGAATAATAGTTCATTCCCCTTTTTGTTTAAAAACAGACCGTTCGAAGTTCGAACTGATGATGCAGCGATATATCTCGTGAGGGCCTCTGATTTGAACATTTAAACCATCCAGTAATATTTTGACGCCGTATTGTAGTATTTCGCTTACGATTCCATGAGTTGTTTGTAGAAAGCATGCTTGATTTAATCGAGTTTATATTCACTTGGGGCTTGGATATTGACAAACGAAATGTCAAAGGGATGCTCAAGTACGAAAATATGAGGGCTAATAGGTATGAATAACCCAAATGAATAAGGTGGTCTATTGAAAACGATTCAAGGAAAATTTTGCTACTGGTTATTGACATTACATGTCAGGGCAAGTTATCGATGCCGCAAAACTAATACCTCATCAGCTTCTGCTTTCCAGATTAGAGGCGACGTAAGTAGGCGTATATCGTGGGCTCATGATGTAACCAAGTTTCTGATAAAACTGGATGCTTTAACATATATCACTTATCTTTCCCAGATTTAAGAACTTCTTCAAAAAATCATTTCAGAACCCCATTTCCTTCGAACGTACAAAATATTATCAATATCGTTTAAGAAATTATCGTATTCTGTCCCAGGTAGCCCATTCCATAACATCTTCCAAAAATCATTTGAAAATGATATTTTTATCTAACATACCCAATCTCATCATGATCGGTTAAGAAATAACCAAGTTCCTTCCCAGGTGGCCATATTCTAGAACATCCTCTAAAAATTATTTAAGAATCCCATTTCTATCCAGCATACCCAATCCCGTCATAATTAAGAATATAACGAGAAGAAGAGAAGTTCATAAGAAATTAACGAGGTCCATCCCAGGTGGTCATATTCCAGAACTTCTTCCAAAAATCATTTAAGAATCCCATTTTCATCCAACTTACCCAATCTCATCAAAATTGGTTAAGAAATTAACGAGCCAGATAGCCATATTACAGAACTTCTGATTAAAAAATTGACGAGTTCTGGCCCAGGTGGCCATATTCCAGAACTTATTCCAAAAATCATTTAAGAATCCCATTTCCATCCAGCTTACCCAATCTCATCATAATTGGTTAACAAATTAACGAGCCAGATAGCCATATTACAGAATTTCTGGTTAAAAAATTGACGAGTTCTGGCCCAGGTGGCCATATACCAGAACTTCTTCCAAAATCATTCTAGAATCCAATTTCGATCAGACATACTCAATCTCATCATAATCGGTTAAGAAATGGCCAAGTTCCTTCCCAGCTGGCTAAATTCCAGAACTTCTTCCAAAAATCATTTAAGAATCTCATTGCCATCCGACATAATCAATTTCACCACAACAGTTAAGAAATTACCGAATTCTTATGCGAAATAAATTATGAAAAACGTTTTATGTTTTAAAATACTTCAAATCCAAGACATTAATTGCGATATACGATAAACTGTCCTCACGATAAGCTGTTTAAATTGTTCTACGATAAATTGTTTCCACGATGAATTGTTCTACGAAAAATCGTTCTACGGTAAATTGTTCACTATAAACGGACAGTAAATTAAAGAGGACTCGGTCCATTACGGGAGACAGAAGGATTGAAATGAAAAACTTCATCCAAAAGGGAGACCCGCTCTGGTAATATTGATACATGCCAAAAGAAGGCAAAGCAGAATAAAATGGCGAGAAGAAGCCAGCTGCACTGATGATCAAAACCACAAGTCTATGTATCTACGCAGTGGTTTTGAAAGTAATAAAAACAGATCCTGCCTAAGGTAGTGTGGAGATAGCGTTGAAGTTAAACCACAGAATAGAAAGAAGCTGTTTTTGTATGGAAAAATATCGATTATTCAACTCTAAATAGTACACAAAAGTTTTGACAGTCTACTTTGGCAGAAAAATTAATTATGCCAAATTCGGCCATATTGTAAATGTACAGGCCATAAAAATTAATTTTTAATTCATTTTAGTTATAAATTATTTATATATCTTCCTCGTTGTTTTAGATGTCGATCTAGAATGGATTGACAGAAGTGCCGCTATCGAAACAATCAAAATTTGATCGAGAATCCCGTTGTCGTTACCACTCGAAAAGCATGCAGAACAGTTAGAAAGCAAAGAAAAATTTATCGAATGCAGTGAATTGTTTACCATTCCAACGGGTTATATATATGACCGAGAAAGCTGGACTTATATAATGCGGGAATATGTTGAACATAGTTTACACGATCGGGTATAGAGGCGTCCATTTCTAACTACGGTAGAGAAAAATGGATTGAAATTCAGGTTTTATGCGCACTACACCAATGTTACAAACAGGAAATACACATATGTCTTCATTTATTAGAGGATTGCATCTCTGTAGCCCGAAGATGTCTAATTCAGAAATTTTATTGCAGTTGGCTGAATTCACAACCGTCGATGTAATTCTAGATTGGATCCTTCCGTACATTGTAAGTGCCTTTGATTAAATGTTCGCCTTGCACTTATACAAATTCAAAATACCACGCGTACGAGTATGTGCACTCGACACAGTAACCGCCTATCTATGCATGGTAGATGAATTGCCACGCAGCGATATGAACGTTTTCCCTGACTATGTTTTACTTGCAATGGCGCCTCTAGCAACGGATGCTTCGATTTGCTACAATGGCTGACACCGCCGTATGGTTTTCAGAACAGTCGCAATGGAGTAATGTATGAAATCGGGTATTACTAAACTGTGTATTTTGGACGGCAAAAAGCCAACGATATCATTTCATGCCGCGCATGATTACGTTTTTAAACGACAAAGGGGATTGGTTAATCCAAAAACACGGGCTTATTGAATATATATCAGAATCTGCCTGCTATTTAGTACATCCTAATATAAGGATTCGATACGAGGTTCGTGGATTAATATCGACGACAACTAAACCCGCGTCAGCGGTCGATGTTCATTGTAAAATTATGCCCGCGATTACGAATCATTTGAAAACACCGTTAATGCAAGTGGAAAAACTGCGAAATTTGACAGTTTATTAAGGCGCTGGAGGATCGTAAGCGGCCATGAAAGAACGTGGTCGATAGAATCTTACCACAGTCTGGGCAACTCAGACTTATCTGTGGACTTCAAAAATGTCTGTCAAATTTTCTAGTAATTTCGACTTCTTTCTTCCGAAGGCATCACCGAATTAGCTGAAACACAACTCCTACTAATAAAACAACATTTTATTAAGCTGGGTCCATCAGGACGGACGAATCATTTTAAATAAAATGAGAACGACTAATGACTTTGTATTTTAGTCATTCATTAAGTTTGAATTTTTAAACTATTTATATTTCCGGTCCATTAAGGTAGCTTCAATAGCCTGGTTAAAGAAGCAAACCCGATATTTATTTGAAAACTAAGGCAGAAATTACCAATTAATAATGAAATGCCATGGTCGATTCAGTGAACAAAACAGAGGTAGGAAATTTACAGAAGCAACGTAAAAGTGAAATAAAATGAATTCCGAATGGCAACACACGTTCGCCGACACCTCCATTACACCACCATCCTTCTCGAATGATTCAGAAACTTCAACTAGTAGACCACCATCGGCTAGTGTACAAATTTAACTAATTATATCTTCGTCATTAGTCGAATATACAAATCGGTTGATGAAAGATGACGATTGAATGAAGATTTCGTCATCTATGATGAGGACAAAGTGGACAAAGCTGTTCTGTTTATCTTTTTGCTCCAAATTAATTTGAGCTACACACTTGGTGAAAATGTAACCTGAGAAATAAACTAATACACTAACACTTGAAGCGGGTAACTCTTTATGATAAGTATTAACCGTGGGCCACGTAACACTTGGATTTCCCCGAGAGCTAGCGACTTGATCGTCAGGTAGGGTCATGTTTGCCAGTTTCACAATTTCCGGAATTTTAGACATTTAAAACTGTGAACAAAAAATATTTTTAAATGCTCAACAAACTGAATCCGTATTGGGTTTGTAGAATTAAGCAAAGGAGAGAATTAAGGAAAGATTTCCGGGCAGTCCTTGTTAAGAGATCTAGTTAGGAGATAGGAATAACCTTCTGAGTATAAATCAGTAAAAAGATCGATGCTGCGCCATTTTAAATTCTCCAACCCTCGTTACACTTAGCTTTCTTTGAAATGTTTTGACCATTTTGATTTGTCAACGATGGCAAAATATGAAGCAATAGCTGAATGGCAACAACAATAGATTTACCAGAAAAAGGATAGACTTCTCGTCCAACACCTTCAACAGACGTGTGGTTTTTTCGGCAATCTGATGAAGTCGACTTCTATTTAACGTAGCTGTAGTATTACGAATGCTAGAGTGTAGTAACTGCTCGTCTGCTGTTTGTAGTTTCGCATCAGAAATAATGGTGGAGTTACGACGCCTCGAGCAATAGAGGAGAGACCAATAGTAGAATAAGCAACGGAGTGTCCAAATTAAATGAAGGAATTCGATATCGCCAGCCCCATCTTCTGAAGTAATACTTAACGGTGGCTCCGGGAGGATTGTTGGTCGATGTAAAAAGGTGTTTTAGTTTAAGAATCCAGCATAACTATATGTACGGGTATTACCTCCGCCTTTTTAGCACCTCATCCAAAGATTTTGATAAACATGATGATTCTATCGTTAGGTCAGGATTGGTTAACACATTTTGGTATTTGGCCACCAATGGGTCAAATTTTATTGCGGAAAAATGAAATCAAAATTGTATTATTTCAATAAGGTCAGGTTCGTCGCTTATTTGGGAATTTCATTTTACAAAATTAGCAACAAATCCAATTTGGAAAAAAATATCTTCGAAGACATAAAGTTATGGTTGTTCGTAACTTAGCAACAACTATATGCAATGTTGCTAGGCTAATATGGGGGAATGCACTTTTGGAAAATAATTTAGGACCGTTTGGACCACTATCATTGAGAATTGGTCACTATTTGTTTTAATTTTGAAACGATTTATTGGGAAAGTTCCTTTAAAACTCATCTTCTCGATTCAAAGTATTTGAGTCTGGAAAGTACGTTGATCAATTCTAATCATTTTTAAAATCTAACGATCGAAATCGTTTAGTTAACTGTCTGAGGATTGGCGATTAGTTGTTTCCGTTTGGTCAACTCTTCGTAACGATTCATTGCGAAAATTGGTAAAAAAACTTATCTTTCCATTAGATTCGGCCTGTTCGAGTCTATAAACAAACGAATACAACAAGTGGTCACTTGTTGTATTCGTTTGTTTATAAATCAAAATTTCAAAATAAATCCTTACGTAAGGTTGACCAAACGAAAACAACTAGTGGCCAAATTTTTAATGACAGTTGACCAAATTATTTCAATCGTTGGATTTATAAAATTAGTAGAATTGGTAAACTTTCCACACCCCAACTTCCCACATTCCGAATCTGATGGAAGTACGAGTTTTGAACGAATTTTCCCTAGTAATCGTTACGTAAGCCTGATCAATCGAGAACAACTATTGACCAATTCTCAATGACAAAATGGGTAAGGTGGTAAATTTTCCCGCCCCGACATTCCGAATCTAATGTAAATATATGAGGTTTTATAGAATTTTCGCAAGAAATCGTTACGTAGAGATGACCGAACAGAGACAACTAACGATCAATCCTCAATGGCAAATGACCAAACGAAGCCTTATAAGTTGCTATTATGTGGGATAATCACGTTTATAATTACAACGAGATTGATTAGAGTTAAGTAAAATCAACAATCAGTGAAGAAGTATTTAATAGTGAAATAGTGCAAGTGCACAATACGCCAAGCACTTGATATATATTAGGCAATGACCCTGAATAATTGGAAATATTGTTTCTTAGTTCACTGGTTTTTTTCCGCATCTAAATTGTGGCCTTACCACGTTAAACAAAATTCAATTAAATTTATAATAACATACAAAATATTTTGATTTAATAAGATTATGTGTCTCTTAGCCATGAAAAATAAAACCCCAAAACAAATTTAAATAATCTCGTTTTGAAAATCACATTAAATCCAAAATACATTAATGTAAATGTTTTTGAAACCGAAGAGCAACATCTATGGTACATCTATAGAGCAGGCAGCTATTTACATAGATAGAGTGAGTGTTCCATATACCTATACCATAAACAAAATCCAAAGCATGTTTAACTGGCAACCACATACAAATTTAATTCAACAAAAAGTGGAGAGATGTAAACTGCTAAAAATAATTTTTTTTTTGTTTCGTTTCAGTTTACACTAAAATTCCATTACTAATCCGGTGTTATATATTTGATATACGTAAACGAATTCGAGTACATTGTATATGCATACGTAAATAGACAGCAAATCGGCATATGATATAATGCATATAACACCGTAAAAACTATTTTCAATTCTAGTCTACGTAAAGTACCGATTTTAGAGCGTACCTGAATAACTCACCTATCTACCTATAGACAGACTTAGCACAAGCACAATAAAATTGTTTCAGGCAAATACAAATCATGGAAAATCCACGCAAAGTAAATTACATATTCGATTCCCTTGTTGAGATTTTCAAATTGAAAATTTTATTTTATTTTTTTTCATTTGGGTACGAACACATATCATCGATAGGAACAACCGCAATAAAAATGTTTGTTGTATCAGTTATGATTGCTCATATTTATTTATACGATTTTTGTGCTGTGTACGTTATGACTTATTATTGTGATTATTTTTCGTATGTTTTTGGGGAAACATAAATTTTCGTGTCATTCTGAAATGTAAACACACCCACAACACTTGTATAATACAATATTATAAACAGGGTGTTACGCAGTATTAAAGGGAGCGATTTTAAAGCTCAGATCTAAATCGTATATGGTCTTAGTGCACCCATTTATCTCCGCTTTATAAAATAACATGTTACACGAGCTTTTGGATCACAACTCATTTGTTGATTTGGGAGATGACAGTAATATTTTTATTATTCAAGAACAAATTAAATTCTTGATTGTGATTGGACAATTTTTTATGAATACCCCTTGAAAATATTTGTGTTGTTACTTGATGACTGTCTTTTTTGTAAGAACATATGATTACATTCTATATTTGGAAGTCTAGACAAGTCTAAACAGTTATTGTGAACTTATTTATTTATTAAATACGAGGACGATAAATATGACTAAAGATAAATCCTACTTTTAGTTGACAGCATGCATTAGGTGTACCTTATACTCACTCCGATTCGATTAGTTTTGTGCTAAAAGAATTGTAAAGCTCTCTCAGAGCCATTTTGCTTAAATGCCAGGTGTGTAAATTTAAAACCGGATCTTACCAATAAATGGCGCCATTTGTCAATGTGCCTTTCGACAAACCACGGTTACTTTTGACATCTGTCAACAACATCCAATTCATAACCATACAAGTTTCATACAATAACGCATGCTATTTACGTGCTAAAAATGTCGAGTTTTGTGCCTACATATTATGATTTGCGGACTTCAATGATTTCTTGGTATCATTTGAAGAAAACTGCTGCAGAACCACATCGAATGGTTATCAAAGCTTACGGTGAATTGTTGGATGAGGATGATGCTCAAACGCAGAAAAACTCACGGATCAATTGAATGTGTCATGAGAAGCCGTCTGTATACGTTTAATAGCCATGATAGATATCCAAAAATGCTGGGAAAATGGGCTCCGCATAAACTGAATGAAAGACAATGGGAAAATAGAAAAACTACTTGCGAAATGTTACTTCCCAGATACAAAAGAAAGTCATTTCTCCATCGAATTGTTACTGGCGATGAAAACTGATCTATTTTGCGAAACCAAAGCGCAAAATGTCTTGGGTTGATCCAGGACAACCATTGACATCGACTGCAAGGTCAAATCGAGTTTGAATCGAGCTTTGCTTGAAAAACGACCAGAATATGATAAATGGCAACACAAAGTGATTTTGCAAAGTGGTCATGGAAACGTTGGAAGCACTTAATTGGAAAATACTTTCACATGCGGTTTACTCACCAGACTTAGCTCTGCCCGATTATCACTTATTTGCTTCGATGGAGCACGGGCTTGCTGAGGAGAATTTTACTTCCTACAAAAATGTACGAAAATGACTCGAAACCTGGTTTGCGTCAAAAGAAGAACAGATTTTCTGGCATGGCATCCACGCATTAGCAAGCAGTTCTGAGGCGAAAGTCACAGCTTGGGCAGCAGTTCAAATCAGGGTGTTGTATAGCAGATGCAATGTAGAAGAATTCTGATTAAACTCAATGCGGTACTGCATGTTGAGATGAGTCAGTGACGCGTCAATACAATATCAGCCTGAACATTAAATCATCAATACGTTTCCTGAAACTCATACTTGATACATCTTTAGTGGGGAGGTTTCATCACGAAGTAATAAAAACTTAGGTCTAGAAATTAAAAAACCCGAAAAATTCACTGAAAATTGGAAAACATCGTAAATTTCCTAAACAAATTCTTTTCGTAAAATGCCTCGGAAAAAGGCTAGTGAAATTTATTCAAACTAATCCGAAAAATACAACAACAACAAACTTATTGTAATTGTATTGGTGTAAGCAAACATTCAGGCGAATTTATATTGGGTAATTTAGAGAAAGTCATTCTAAGCATTTTCCTAGCATTTAGCACGAACTTCAGTGAGTTTGGTAGACTGTTTAGATCTAAAAAAGCGACCTGGTTCTTTTCCAAATTCCAATCAACATCAACAATTTGGCTCATCTCAACCACGTCCTGTATTTTCAACACAACCTACCAATTCGTTTGTTACTGATGAAAAACATCATTTATCAAAGTGGAAAATTGATTTCGATGGCACTACTGATGGAGTTGCAATTGAACGATTCCTTTTTAGAGTGGAACATTTAGCACGTACTTATCGGGTTCCTGGTAATACGGTGAAAGATCAATTTGGTGTTCTCCTAAAAGGAATTGCTTCTCATTGGTATTGGTGTTACCTTGAACGGACTCCTAATGCAATTTGGTTCCAACTTAAAGCTGCAATTATTGAACGATTCCAAGTTCGTCGCACTGATGACGACTTTCGTCGGTTGATTGATTCTCGGAAATAAAAGACAACTCTTCGATTTCGCAATGCTATTCCTGATTCGGACATTTTGCGGATTCTACGGTGTAATATGAATATTGGCCTTGAAAACCATCTTGCTGATCAGGAGATTGATTCAATCAATACTTTGGTTAGAAGATGTGTTGCGCTTGAGGATATGTGGAAACGACATAATTTTGTACCGGACAAATTCTGCAGAATGCAAAATGTCAGTGAAGTTTCTGGTTCTGTTGAGGTTCAATCCATTATGCCACCTGTTACACCTGTTTCGTTAAAATCAAATTTATTACCGGATATTAATTCAAATTTTTCTATTCCAAATTCTACAAATCAAAATTCTAACAATTATATAAACCCTAATTCGCATCAATTTAATAATTTAATTTCATCTAATCAAATTGACGCTTATAATCAAAATTTTAATTCAAACCAACCAAATTATTTTGTATGTTGGAATTGTCGTGACGTGGGTCACACATTTTTGAATTGCCCAGCGCCACGTAAATTATTTTGCCATGGGTGTGGAACAGATGAATTTTCCAAAATTAACTGTGTAGTCATACGGGAAACGTAAATTAGAGGAATCAAACAGCTGCCTTGAACACTCCTCGAACCGACCAGCAGCAACGAACCATACAATCGACTACAATTCGCAGGAGCAATTCTTAACAAAATCAAATTTAAGAATTTCAGATAAAATTGATGCAAATAACCATAATTATCCAAAATTCAAAATCAAACCAACAATTTCTAATTCAGCTAAATCTCGTGTTCGTAGATATTGGGATAAATGAAAAGAAACAGCGCATTTGATTTCCGAAACGTCTTTTACAAATGATACAGATGATCGACTATACGCATTGGTAGGAATAAATGGAGCAATTTATAGAGGTATATTGGATAGTGGTGCTTCCATAACCGCTTTTGGTTCTGGATGTGAGAAGTATTTAACAGATTCCAATCTCAAAATTTTTAATATTCCATCCAATGTTAAAACAGCCGATGGACAACCTCAACGTATATCTAACGGTAAACTTGGAGTAAAGCCATTTCCTCCTCAAACGCATTAACTAACCAAGGTAGTTGGGGACGGAATCCTTCCAACAAATCCAGGTAAGGTACAAGCCATAACCGATTTCCCAACACCAACCACTCACAAGAAACTTCGTCGTTTCTTGGGAATGGCTGGATGGTATAGGCGCTTTATCAGATGTTTTGCATCTTTGGTAGCACCTCTCATGGATCTCACCAAAAAGAACTCGAAATTTATTTGGCCTGAAAAAGCCCAACAAGCGATTGATGATGTCAAATTGGCATTAACAAATGCTCCAGTGTTGGTACACCCTAACTTTTCTAAACCGTTCGTGATTCAATACGATGCTAGTACAAGTGGTGCCGGAAGCGTGTTGTTGCAGGAAAGTGACGATGGTGAGGAACATCCCGTCGCATATATGTCTCAGAAGCTGAACGCAGCACAGCGCAACTACTCGATTACCGAGTTAGAATGTTTAGCTGCTGTGTTGAGCATAAAGAAGTTTCGAGCATATATCGAGGGATATTATTTCACCATTGTCACTGACCACGCAAGTCTTAAATGGCTTATGGGTCAAAAAGAGCTCACAGGCAGACTAGCGCGTTGGAGCCTGAAACTACAGGGTTCTGATTTTACCATACAGCATCGTAGTGGATCACAGTACGTAGTGCCGGATGCATTATCAAGAGTCTTTATGGATGAGATTTTTCTGCACGAAAGTGGCTTTAACGTTATTCTTGATTCTGTGAATATTTAGATTTAATTGCCAAAATTGCATCGCCTTTTGTATCTTTCTCGAATTTCACGATATCTGATGGCAAAATTCTTGTAAATACATCTGCTAATAAGAATAGTCCTTTAACTTTGACTGATTTGAGTAATTGGAAATTATACATTCCTAATGATCTAATTAATTACGTTATCGTTCAAGCACATAACCCTCCGACGTCAGCACATGTTGGTTTCATTTTTACTGGCCGAAAATGGCAAATGATGTGAAAAATTATGTCAGTAATTGTAATAAATGCAAGGAAATTAAGCCAGTTAATTATTCCGCCAGAACTGACATGGGCGAGCAAAGGTTCAAAAGTGGTGGATCGTGAGGAACGAAGAACGTGGAAGAACACCAAAAACGTTTGAAGGCAGTGAATTGCAAGCATTGTTGGATGCGGATGACGCTCAAATGCAAACACAACTCGCGGATCAATTGAATGTGTCACGAGAAGCCGTCTGTATACGTTTAATAGCCGTGAAACTGCATGAAAGACAACGGGAAAATAGAAAAACTACTTGCGAAATGTTACTCGCCAGATACAAAAGAAAATCATTTCTCCAAAGTGCAAAATATCTTGGGTTGATTCAGGACAACCATTGACAACCACGACTGCAAGGCCAAATCGCTTCGGCAGAATACAATGCTCTGTATTTGTTGGGATCAGAAGAGTGTGATTTATTTAGAGCTGATAAAACCTGGTGAAACCGTAACTACTGAACGCTACTAACAACAAATGATCAATTTGAATCGAGTTTTGCGTGATAAACGACCAGAATATGATAAACGGCAACACAAAGCGATTTTGCAAAGTGGTCATGGAAACGTTGGAAACACTTAATTGGAAAATACTTTCACATGCGGTTTACTCGCAGAAGAACAAGAAGAACAGATTTTTCTGGCGTGGCATCCACGCATTAGGAAGCAGTTCTGAGGAGAAAGTCGCAGCTTGGGCAGCAGTAATCCAATCAGGGTGTTGTATAGCAGATGCAATGTAGAAGAATTCTGATTAAACTCAATGCGGTACTGCATGTTGAGATGAATCATTGGCGCATCAATAAAACATCAGGTTGAACATTAAATCACCAATACGTTTCCTGAAACTCATACTTGATACATCTTTAGTGGGGAGGTTTTATCACGAAGTAATAAAAACCCGAAAAATTCACTGAAAATTGAAAAACATCGTAAATTTCCTAAACAAATTCTTTTCGTAAAATGCCTCGGAAAAAGGCTAGTGAAATTTATTCAAACTAATCCGAAAAATACAACAACAACAAACTTATTGTAATATGGTATTGGTGTAAGCAAACATTCAGGCGAATTTATATTGGGTAATTTAGAGAAAGTCATTCTAAGCATTTTCCTAGCATTTAGCAAGAACTTCAGTGACTGGTAGACAGTTTAGATCCAAAAAAGCGTCCCTAGTAAATCTCCTTCCATGAGATATAAAAATGTGAACTTTTTTATGAATTCTAAATTCTAAATGGAATTATGTTCTTCTTTATTCAACTAAGAAGTGTGTTTGACGTGCATGTTTGCATTGTTGTTTGTTTGTGTTTTGTTGACACAAAGGTTGTCATGGTTGGAGCACAACAAATATGTTGTTTAGACTTCAGCGAAATGACACATACAGATTTTTAGAGGGTAAAGGATGACGCTTTAACAAGAATATAGTTACAAGATGGCCCGATGCGATTTAATACTAGTTACGCCATCTTATGTAAATCCCTCAAAACTAGCAGCCAAACCTCCGGGCTGCTAGTTTTGAGGGATTTACAAAAGACGGCGTAACTAATATTAAATCGCATCGGGCCATCTTGTAACTATATTCTTGTTAAAGCGTCATCATTTCCCTCTAAAAATCTGTATGTGTCATTTCGCTGAAGTCTAAGCAACATATTTGTTGTGCTCCAACCATGACAACCTTTGTGTCAACAAAACACAGTTTTGCGTTATTGAATTATAATTCATGCCAAACTCAAGAGGATCCTGCTGACACTTTGGCAATGACTGAACATGCTATTCAAAACCGTCTTAAGACCATGGGTATAATACAAAAATAAGGAAATTGAGTTTCGTATTAACTCAAGCCAAGAGACGTCGAACGCCGTTTTTTTCGCGTGCAAACAACTGCTCCAAAGGCAAAATTTGAATTCTTTTTGCATCGAATGGTATCGGAGGTAGAGAAGTGGGTCCACTATGACAACTCAAATCGTGCATCTGGTGAGATTAATTCGAAATGATCTGAACAATTGATGCAATTAAGCCGAGCATTGAAGCTCAAACGCCCACAATGTGCCTCCGGAACAAGTTGCAAGAGACGTCAAGGAAAATTTGGAGTTTCGAAGTTATTTAAAAATCTCACAACTTATTTGTACCTCAAATATATCCATACTTTCCAGAATTAATGGGGAATAATTAAAATAATTAATGTTTTGGAGGAATGAAAAATTCCGCTCTTAAATGTACTCAACAACTAGAAACTTCAGTCTGTATTTGCGCTCCGCAATGCGAAATCCGTATAGCTAATAAAATATAATCCGCTAAAATACCAAACAAATATCCTAATGCCAATGAATGTTGTACAAATCAATTAAACCAATTAACAATCCAATTAACTTGGAACATATAGAGCATCACGTTCAATTTTAGCAATTAATTTCCACCCTCACATCATTAAACGCAAGAACAGAACAATTCAAAGTGTTATTATGTTGCTTTGTTTTTGTATCCGTGTGCTCCCGTTAAAATAGCGGACAGGTAAGAAAAGGTCAAATTCAATTAATTCCTTTAAAATTTAAACCCTAGGATGTGTTATTTATTCTTCCCCCACCCGTAAACAATAATTACCAATTTTCACGAAAACTAACTCACTCAACGCAGAGGCCGAGAGAAGAAAGGGTATATCAATTTAATTTTAGGTTTCAGAATAATAAATATCGGTTAGGTTAACCGAAATATGTACGAAATTAGTCTGTTGTTGTCGTATAACAGTGTGTGTGAGATACCTTTAAAAAATTAATACTTTCAATCAGCCATTTAATACATTTTGTGTTCATTTTATATTACGCTACGGTCGATCAATAAATTTTATACTTTGCCTTATTTTTTTTTTCTGTGGTGCGAATTGTATTGTCGGTTTACATTTTGCTTTAAGTTTTCTTGATATAAATATGTAAGGGAACGGGGAGCGTTACCTGGGTAGGTTGTAGCAAATCTGTTTTTTATTTGTAGTAATATATCTAAATTTAAGTTAATCGTTCCTTGGTTACAAGCATACAGTCGTGCTATTTTAAATTTTTTAGAGGTAACGAGACAAACCAATTTTTCGTTAGCATACTGTTTGTTAAAAATGTATACTCAAGTTTCTACATTAAAGGATTTCACTCCAGGTGGTCTTCTATATATTTCTTTCAATTTATGGCGAAGAATATTTAATTTCAACAGAACTGGGCCCACTCACTTACAATTCACTGATGGTGATTTTAACTTACTGTTCTCCGAATTTAATTGGTGTCGGACCATTACCAATTTACAAATTTCATCCAGCTCCAAACAATCGTATAACTCCGTTTTTTTTACCTTTTACCGCTTTCAAGTTTTAAGTTACCTCTCGTGTTCTTAGATGTACGTGGCCAGTTGTGAGGCTTACAATTTTAGCACTAGTCCTTCAAATTGCTTACAACGATACACGAAGTTTTCATAATCAAACCTAGCAGCAGTGTATCAAATAATGGGAATAGCGTTTTGTGTTTGCCATTACGTCACTAATAAGTTAGTACTGTGAATGGGAATTGAGATGGCGCCAAATAAGTGGATGTTAGGAAAACACCCTAAAATCTGTTTATCGGTTTGTATACGCATTCCTAAGAAGCGATTTCCCATGAAGCGAGATTGTGACCTGTTTTAGACGAAAAATTATTTATGTTTGCTCGTTCTCTCTTTAACGCGAACTCAGTATTATTTCTTTCACTCAAAACTAAAATTTTTAAAGGATTGGATTTGTAACCTACACCAATGATCAAACGCTTAAACTCATGAAGGACTGATCGACAATTAACAAATTTGCCGTACCGTGAATTATTTTACATCCTGACGTCCTTAATAATGGCAGGTAGACCCGATATTTGCTTTGCACTTGGCTAGCTAAGCCGTTCCCAAGATTGTACAACCGATGAACATTACCAACACCAACCAGCCTTCCAATGGTTTGGTATCTAAAAGACACCTGCGATTTTAAGATTAAATTTTCATGAAATGATGAAGATGTTTTGGTACTCAAAGGTTTTGGTAATTCAATGTGTGAGGCCAAATTTGTTACTGCTTGTACAGTAGTGAGAAAAGCTTTGTCGATGAAATAGGTAATTTGTGATATGAAATTAGAGGCGTCTCTTCCAATTAAAATATTCAAAACAATTTGGTCACGATTATGATGTCCAGGAATCAGGAAACTCGTCGCAACAAACATATCGACATCAAGTTCCACTTTCTTCGAGAGCTCACATGGGATGAAATGATCGAAAATCCCCTAGATAACTACCCCGAATGGGAGGAACCGCTTAAAATCATTGTATCATACTGAGGGAGATACTAGAAGTTTTTACAAAATAAATTACAATATGGTGGAATAGTTCAATTGCCAGAATCTGCCGCTAAAAAGTGAAGCTCTTTAAAATAAAGTTTCTCGGTAAAGGTCATAACTCTTAAATTTATCAAAAAAGCCCTCACCCATAAAAATCTATCAAAATATATCGAACTTCTTTCTTATGCACGAGATAAGTACGCATAACTTTACTACAACAGCCCACACCCACAAAAATCGATCGTGCTGCATTGAACTTCCTTCCAATGCACGAATTAAGTATCCATGAATTTATTGCAACAGCCCACACCCATAAAAATTGGTAATAATGTATCGAACTTCCTTCCTATGCCAGAAATAGTTATCCTTGAATGTATTACAACAGCCCTCACCCACAAAAATCGATCGTAATGCATTGGATTTCCTTCCTATGCAACAATAAGGTATCCCTGAATTTATTACAACAGCTCACACCCACAAAAATTGATGCTTACATTGGAAGGAAGTTCGATACAATACGATCGGTTTTTGTGGGTGTGGGCTGTTGTAATAAATTCAGGGATACCTTATTGTTGCATAGGCAGGAAATCCAATGCATTACGATCGATTTTTGTGGGTGAGGGCTGTTGTAATACATTCAAGGATAACTATTTCTGGCATAGGAAGGAAGTTCGATACATTATTACCAATTTTAATTCAGCGGTACCTCTTTCTTGCATAGGAAGAAAGTTCGATACATTACAATCGATTTTAGTGGGTGTGGGCTGTTTTAATAAATTCAGGGAAACCTCTTTTTTGCATATAAAGGAAGTTCGATCCATTTTTATCAATTTTTGTAGGTGTGGGCTGTTGTAATAAATTCAGGGATACCTCTTACTTGCATAGGAAGGAAGTTCGATATATTGCGATCGATTTTTGTGGGTGTGGGCTATTGTAATAAATTCAGGAGTAATTGTTTCTTGCATAGAAAGGAAGTTCGATCCATTTTGATCGATTTGTATGGGTGTGGGCTTTTTTGATAAATTTTAGCTTCATTTTTTAGAGGCAGATTCTGGCAATTGAATTATTCCACCATATTGTAATTTATTTTGTAAAAACTTCTAGTATCCCCCTCAGTACGGTACAATGATTTTAAGCGGTTGCTCCCATTCGGGGTAGTTTTCTAGGGGATTAATTATGCCATTTTATTGTAACTTATTTGTAAAATATTCTAGTGCCATCCCCACTATACAAGAAAAATTCACGGAAATACAGAAAGCGTGGCGTGATGAAAAATATATTTTTTTTAAATTACACCCCTTTAGGGGTAATTTTTCGTGGTTGAGTTATGCCAATATGTTGTAATCAATTTGTAAAAAAATACAGTACCACCCCAGTACCATACAACAAATATTAATTGAAATGCAAAAAGCTTGTTGTAACGAAAAATATGGTTTTTGAAGAATTGCACCCCTTAGAGGTAGTTTTTTGGGGGTTGAACTATGCCGATGTGTTGTAATTAGTTTGTAAAAAAAATTCCAGTACGATATAATAAATATTAACAAAAATACGAAAAGTGTGGTGTAGCTTTGTCTAATGCCAGCCCACACACGAATTGCAGGATAACGGGACTTGTAAAAAATTTTCTAACTGTGTAACAAAGTAAAAAATTCCAGTACCATTTTCATTGGATTGTGCTACAAGTGCTGGTACAGCATTAGGGTCATGAAAATTCGTGCATTAGGGATTAATAAATGAAACCTTTTATTTTTAGGGAATCGTAGACCTTACTTTACGATAAAACGAGAATTGGTATTGTTCTTCGTGAAGATCGATACGTAGGGGATTGAGAGTCCATTAAAAATCGGTTCCAAGATCATCGTTCAGATAATACGACATACGTTAGAAACTCGGAAACAGGAACATCGGGAGTTATTCTTTGATTTTTATCATGACATTCGAGTAATTAGCCTTCTAATAACATCAACGTTACCTTAAAATGATATGTTGAACTTGTTGTTCCATAATATGCGAGCTGAATTGGCGGCTGCGCTAGCAGGCTAGTGTTTTAAGGATGTCGCAGAGTTAGTAAAGACATGTCTGACCTACAGAGTGTGTGAGATGCAAAGCAACAAAATTATTCACTGGTTTGTGATTTGGATTATAACATGCATCGCGGACAACAATTGTACTAGAAACAACGATTGCGATTATACATTTAGCCAAACAATTTAGAATTATGTTGCAATCGGTCACTTTTTTAAAGGAGGTCCGCCGAGATTTAGACGAATCTTTTGCTACGACTGTGGTCCTAACAACATACTTAGCTGTGGCAAATGTTCAACTGAAGTTAGATCGGGAAATTTGTCCGGCGAAGCCAGAGTTTCTGGAGTTTGAGCTAAAAAAATCACCCTTATCGGGTGTATACCTACCTTCGACCATGACAGAGAGTCAAACACAAAATCGGAACTAGAAGAAGCAAGGAATTAAGGCAGTTCTAATCACTTTTATCTAAAATTTATCGACAAAGCGATATATGCTACTCAAACGATTTCAACTAAACACAAATTATCTACAGTCGATCGTTCAATTAAATATTTTAACTTCGCCATAATGCGAGAAAATCGATTTCGAAAACGGTAATTCCTACGAATAACAACAACCGGCCTTATACAAACTTCTTGCTTAATGATACTCCAAATAATGGATTATTAGATGATGGGGCTGGCATAAGTGTATTGGGAGCTGGATTTGAATGTTTTTTGAAAAGAAGTGACATGAAATTTCGTCATTTTTCAGTTTTAAGTATCAACCGCTATTAGTAAAAAGTTATGGATTTTAGGACTCATTCAAATTAAAATTACATTTGCGGGTAAAACCAAGCTATGATCCTACATGTCGCACAAGGATTAACACAACCCTTATACTTGGGTATAGATTGCGATTTGTTTGGTTTAGCTTCTGTTATTGTATAAATTCCCTTTCTGTGAGAGTTTAGGAATGGGTCGGACGCACATATTGGAACACAAAATCGATGTTGGACAACCACTTCCTTTAAAACAAAGACACCACCGGCAGGCAATTCATGAACATATATATAACGGACCTGACAGTGCTTTCCGTAGGAGTCCAGTTTTAAACGAGAAAGTGCGGCTATGTCTCGGAAGATTCCTTACCATTGATAGGTGGTCTTTTAAGTCGGCTGCATTAGACGAGGTATACTACCACCGCCGACTTAAAAGATAAATGGATAAATAAGACAGCCTTCACATTGGCTGCGCGATCTTTATCCACTTTAGTTTGATGAAATTCGGTTGTGCAATGCACCCGAAACTTTATGTCGGCTGATGCAAAAGGTTATCCCACATCAGTTAAATGATCGAGGTTTTGTCTATTTCGATCTTGTTCGAGTCTCTACAACATTCAAGCAGCATCTATCTTTATTATCCGAGGTAACAAAATTATTATCCACAACTAATATTACTATTAATGTGGAGAAAAGCAAATTTTTGCTGCTGAAAAATGTAATCACAGCCTCACCCCCAGTGTTAATTAATCCTGATTTCTTGAAAAAAAAAAGTCTTTATCCAGTGTGATGCAAAATTATAGCATAACAGATGATTAGTCGAGCCTCTAATGGTTCATGAACAAAGACGGGCTTTTCGGACATTTAGCTCGATAGAGCTTAAAACTCAAGTTATTTGCTTCAATACTGAGTATCGCAAGGGATCCGAAAATGTGGTACCAGACAGGCTTTCCAGACTCAAGTGAATTTCTCAATGTTAGACAGAAAGTTTACATCGATTTGTCTAATGATGTGGGAATAAGTCGTACTGCAGAAAACGATATAACTACTATAGCTTAAATTATTGGGCTGGTATGGTAGTTGAAGTGAAGAATTGCATAACAGAGTGCGCTGTTTGTAAGACAACGTCACCGGTTAACGTCTCTAAAAAGCCGGAAATACGAGAATTTACTGTAGTCCATGACATTTTTTCTATACTGATTTTTGTAGGACTGCGTAATAAAATAAAAATATTGGCCACGACATTTGTGCAGATTTACCATTCGCTTCTAAAAAATCTCTCTGTCTACAGCCTAGACGGGTTAACTGACCGTAATGAAACTTCATAAATTGGAAGATCCCAATGATTTTTGGCGGAAATCTGGTCACCAAAGTTGCACCTTCCATAGGAGCTTTCCGTTTTTTGCAAATATTTTGAAAAGAATACAGCAGTTACGAAAAAACGGTTAAGAAGTCATAATGAACTTTTGCCATTAAGTGGGAGATTCTAAAGAATAAATTCTCAACTATCAAAGGTTGTTTTCAACCTGATCAGCAGAGATCATGTTTTTTCGATAATACATACAAGACAGTTTTATGAAAAGTCTGGTAAGTTTAATTCTTTTCTTTAGAAATCAAGTGTGATGTATTCGAGACCTAAGTATATATTTGTGGTAAAAGAAAGGCGGGTGTTGGTCACAACATATCCACCCTTTCTTTTTGTTACTACGTAAAGAAAGTACAACGAGCTATTCTATCCATCCTGATATAATTTGTAAAGCATCGGTCATAAAGGCGAGCATTCACAATTTTTGAATGCTATCACTTCAAATATAAGAAACAGTTCGGTAAGGAATTTCTCGCAAATACGAAGATCTTAATCATTACGAAATCAGCCAATAACTATAAAAATTTATTAACATTTTAAAACCAATTGATATATTCACCATTAAACAATAATCTACATATCGTGATAGTGACGAGCAGTTCAGAATTATTTTATATCCCAAATTCACGTATATGAAGTTTATGCATGGTTTCTCCGTCTTTATGCTAAGAGCATTTATAGTACAGAATGTAACCTTCTCCTGAAATAACATTTTATCGAAATTCAATTTTCATAAAATCAAAATATACTTCACAAACATTAAGTGATAAGGGAAGAAAACCAAACTAGCACATATCTCGAATATTTACCACATGCAGAGAGATAAGAAATTGATTTTCCTTATTATCTCCATCGTGTTAAAGATTTTTTCGATTTATAACAAATCAGTGATTTTTTTCTTGTTGTTCCAATATTATTATAATACATACATAGATTTAAAACCCATCAAATCATTCAATTGTAAAATCATCTTAAGAGCGCAAAAAATTGATTTTGATAATATTCGCAAGACGTTGTAGTACAGAGAGATCCGGAGAAACGATGCTGATGGATGAACATAATATTTATAATGATAAATACTAGATGTAATACACTGTATCATTCAAATGATTTCAATATAATATTTAGCAGTATTCTCATATAATGTACAGGGTGTCCAAATCAAAACTATCCAACTTAAATAAAAAATATTATCGTTATCTGTGTCAAAATAGTAGAGTTTAGGAACGCAACAGTTTGTCTTTTTAAGATGTCCACGAACAAGTCAAATGTGTATACCACGAGATTAAAAGACTTCTATAACCATTGCAAGAAGCTGAACCTTGTTGTTATAAAAACTAAGGGGAACTAGTCTTAAGGCATTAACGTTCGGCAGAAACAACATTGGAAGAAAGTACTAGCGAAGCTGAAAACCTCAAAATGGTTGAAAATAGCAAGCAGAAAAAAGTGTAATGGATGTATGTGTTACAAGGTCATCAGCTATATCTGCAGAGAGATACTGTTGTAGAAGATCGTCGCCTTACAAGATCTAAATAAAAGCCTTGTTATTGGAAACTGGCAAACTTCAACTTGATGACGCCTGGATCTACGTCGATCGAACAATTAACAATGTAATCCTTCAGCTCAAATACTAAAAATTAAAACTAAATATCAGTGTTGTGCGGCTACACGTATTTTGAAATTTTCGGCGCCATGGCGTCGATAATTGCGTAGACAATTGCTTTTGGCGTCGATAATTGCGTAGACAATTGCTTTTGGCGTCGACAATGTAGACAATTGGGGTAGAATATGTCGAGAAGGTAGATAATTGTAGAATATTATATTGGTTTATGTTTGTACTTGTATATTATAATAAATACAGTTAAAGTTAGCCGCAAGTTTCCAGCCGAAAGGTAATGAAGATAGCGTCTTTGCTATCCCAACCGCAAAAATATTTCCCAGCCGAAAGATATATACCTTGATATACTTAGTTCTACTATCTTCTTCAAATAACTAGAAATACTGCAAAAATCTGTCTGTAAATAAATAATTTTACAAAATTGGTCGAAATTCTATGAAATGTAAATTACAAGAAACGTTCTGTATTTTCTATAGGTTAGCCAGATTCCCATCGATTCTACTATGGTCATTAGATTCTGAATTCAATGGACTATATCGCGAATAATTGAACTCAGAAATTATTCGCTGGCCGGACTAATGGGTTACATAAGGTGATAGAGGAACGTTTAACGTATTTCAAATAATTTTTTGAGAATTTTTGTGTGTTTAGTATTCGAGATATAGTCCATTGAATTCAGTAACAAATAGCCATAGTAGGATCGATTGGAATGTGGGTAACCTAGAAAATGCAGAACGTTTTATTAAGTTTGTTTCGATTTGGACCACTTTTGTAAAATTATTTATTTACAGACATATTTTTGCTGTATTGTGGTTATTTGGAGGTGATAGTAGAACTAGGTATATCAAGTAATATTTCTTTCGGATATACAATATTTTTTCGTCTGGGCTAGCAAAGACACAATCTGCATTACCATCTTTCGGCTGGAAACTTTCGGCTAACTTTAGTAGGGATTATAATAATACAATGCTACTGAAGTTAGCCGAAAATTTCAGCCGACAAAAACCCTGCATTACCGACATATTTTAAGATCATTCTCAAAGCAAGAGTTATTTGATTGTAGTATAGGTCAGAGACGTTGGTGCCGTTCTTCTTCGGGCCATCACTAAGAGTTCAGTTCAATTTATTGGTAAGCTCTGTCATAACCTAATAATCAAATAATTTACCAACAACACCAAACTAGGGGTTTCTTCTTTCTTCTTTAGTCTACTATGGAAAAACGATAGCCTATCAAAATTAATGTGGAATTCAACAGGCTACTATATTTTAGTATCAGGGGCGGGATGTTGTATTACAATCCATCAACATCACAATTTTCGATTATCGCCTTAGTTTATGTCTTCGTTTTTAGAGAAACAGTAAAACCTCGATTTAACGGACTAATTGGGAGTGTCCGTCAATCGAATGATTTTTGAAAGATATTCTGTAATATGGCCACCTGGAACGGAACTCAGCCATTTCTGAACCGAATATGATCGGATTGGGAATACTGGATGGAAATGAGATTTTTAAATGTTTTTTGGAAGAAGTTCTGGTATATGACAAACTAGGACAGAAATTGAACATTGTGGATGAAATGAGATTACTAAATAATTTTTGAAAAAAGTGCTGGAATATGGCCATATGGGTTAAGTTCTTGTATTGCAAGTACCTCAAAGGTGTAAATTTCCGCTTAGTTCGAAAGGTTCTGAAGATTTCATGGTCTTAGAAGGCATCATATTCCATGTTTCCCGTAAACTGTTTTCGAGGTCGTTGTTGATAAGAATATTATAAATTTTTCCGAGCCCTTTGTGTAGGGTTCATAACGTAATTTTATGTGAGAGCATGCAGTTGGCCTCCCGCTCAACCTACCAATTCCATGAGTGATGGGTGTTCGAGTGATTGCGTACTGGTGTTAGATGTTCAGCATTACCAGAAAATTATTAGCATTACGAGCCGCTTACTTCAAGAAAAACGCCTGCTTAATACCGAGTTTCGTGGCGATATTCCAGAATTTCATAAAACAATTATTTAAGAATCCTTTTTCTATACAACACACCCAATCCCATCATAATCGATTAACAAATGGCTGAGTTCCGTCCCAGGTGGCCATATTCCAGAATTTCTTACCAAAATCATTTAAGGATCCCACTCCCATCCAACATACCCAATCCTATCATAATCTGTTAAGAAATGGCCGAGTTCCGTCCCTGGTGGCCATAGTCCAGAATTTGTTTCAAAAATCATTTAAGAATCCCGTGGTCATATTCCAGAACTTCTTCCAAAAATCAATTAAGAATTTCATTTCCATCTAGTATACTCAATCCGATCATAATCGGCTAAAAAATGGCTGAGTTCCGTCCTAGGTGGCCACATTCCAGAATTTCTTCCAAAGATCATTTAAGAATCCCATCTCCATCCAACATACCGAATCCCATCATAATCGGTAACCGAAAAATGGAAAATAAAAAATTGACCGTTAAATCGAGGGTCCCTTAAATCAAGGTCCGTTAAATCGAGCATCCGTTACATCGGGGTCCGTTAAATCGAGGGTTTACTGTATACTGTTTCATCATTCCAAGTATTATAATTCTATTGCGGCCTCTGTAAGCTCGCATAAAACATCATTCCATTTCTATTTTACGATGTCTACGACTCCATTATAACATCACTTGAAATTTTCTTGGTGATACGTTTGTCGGAGTGTGAGAAAATAACAGAGAACATATTTATACGTTTAAATTACGATACTCTTTGTGTAATTGTTTCGGTTCTCGCTTCGATATGGCCCCATTTAAATTTATATGAAAATCGTCTATAACTTCCAAACCCTTCCTGGTCCGGAAATAGCGATTGCCGTTTTGATTTGGTACGTAATTAACTGATTACTGACCAAGTGGCCAGGACCAGCCGTATTTTCATGTTTGAGTAAATGGTCCAGTTCCAAAATATCAAGTTAATTTATAAAAATGTCTATCTCTTACGCACATTCTTGGCCCAAAATGATTTCTTAGGTTCTGAGTTGGTAATGATAAATGCAAACTAGGTGAGCTTCACAGTGCCAGCCGTATCTTAGGATTGGAACAATCTTCCAGCTTCGATATGGCCCCATATAAAGTTATATGAAAATCGTCTATAACTTCCAAACCCTTCCTGAACCGGAAATAGCGACTAATGTTTCGAGATTATAAGTAATTAGGTGCTGACCAAATGAGGTCAAATTTGAGTAAATGATCACGTTCCAAAATCGTCTCAGGCTAAGTAAAATAAAAATTTGTATCTCTTAAGAACGCTCTAGGCCGGAAATAATTCCTTAGATTTTGAGTTGGTAATGATAAACTATGGTGAGCACTCCAATGCCAGCCGTATGTTAGGATTGGTACAATCTTCCAGCTTCGATATGGCCCCATATAAATTTAAATGAAAATCGTCTATAATTTCCAAACCATTCCTGGGCCGGAAATAGCGATTCATGTTTTGAGATGGTACGTAATTACGTGATTGCTGACCAAGTGCAGCACAAGCCGTATTTTCAAATTTGAGTAAATGACCAAGTTCCAAAATCTCAGGTTTAGTTAAATAAAAATTTGTATCTCTTAAGAACGCTCTAGACCGGAAATGATGCCTTAGGTTTTGAGTTGGTAATGATAAACTATAGTGAGCACTCCAGTGCCAGCCGTATGTTAAGATTGGTACGATCTTCCAGGTTCGATATGGCCCCATATACATTTATATGAAAATCGTCTGACTTCCAAACCCTTCCTGAACCGGAAATAGCGAATAATGTTTCGAAATCATATGTAATTGGGTGCTGACCATTTGGCCAGCACCAGCCGTATGTTCAAATTTCAGTAAATGGCCAAGTTCCAAAATCTCAGGTTAAGTTAAAAAAAAATTTGTATCTCTTAAGAATTCTTTAGACCGGAAATGATTCCTTAGGTTTTGAGTTGGTAATGATAAGGGCAAACTATGGTGAGCTCCCCAGTGCCAGCCATATCTTCGAATTGGAACAATCTTCCAGCTTCGATATGGCCTCATATAAAGTTATATGAAAATCGTCTATAACTTCCAAACCCCACCTGGGCCGGAAATAGCGATTGATGTTTTGAGATGGTACGTAATTAATTGATTGCTGACCAAGTGGCAAACACCAGCCGTATGTTAAAATTTGAGTAAATGACCAAGTTCTAAAATTTCAGGTTAAGTTAAATAAAAAATTGTATTTTATAAGATCTTTGTTGGTCGGAAATGGTTCTTTCTTTATATTTTGGGTTGGTAATGATAAGGGCAATCTGTGGTAAGCGCCTTGATTGCAAATTTTAAACAGAAACAAATAATGATGAGCGGTACAGTGTATTCACACAATTTACCAGCTTCGATATCGCCCCATACAGTATCACTCAAAATTCATCGGTGCATTTTTCTAACCAATTGTGTATTTAAATTGGTTTGAGTTTGTTTGAGCACATATTTTCCGTTAACCTCCATTTCCAAAAGGTTGCTATGTTTTACTAATCATTGCCAGGTTATATAGGGCTCCAAATATATCGAGATATTTTTTTGCAAGTAGTCATCTTTTAAGCCTATCAAAGTGTATACCTTCAAAGAAAAATACTCGTAAAGACACCTGGGATTTTCACCCACTAAAACCACAAATCTTTATCTTGTGTGCTGACTTCAGGCCCAGGAAGGGTCGGGACGTTATAGACGATTTCCATATAAATTTATATGGGCCATATCGAAGCTGGAAGATTGTGTCAATCCTAACATACGGCGGACATGGGGTGCTCACCATACCTTGCCCTTATCATTACCAACCCAAAATATAAAGAACCATTTCCGGCCAACAAAGATTTTAACAGATACACATTTTTATTTAAATTAACTTGATATTTTGGAACTGGACCATTTATTCAAACTTGAAAATACGGCTGGTCCTCGCCACTTGGTCAGCAATCACTAATTACGTACCATCTGAAAACATGAATCGCTATTTCCCGTCCAGGAAGGTTTTGGAAGTCTATAACTTTTCATACAAATTTAAATGGGGCCAGATCGAAGCTGGAAGATTGTGCTAATCTTAACATGCGGCTGGTACTGGGGTAATATTATGGCGTATTGTTATCTCGAACTTAAAATATACAAAATTACTATTGCCAAAACCCAATTCATTATTTCCAAGAATGAATTTGTCTTACATGAACAACAAATAAACGAAAAAAACTGGGATGGGATAATTTGTTGTTGTGTTTATAATCTAAATCGTCTTATGGAGGTATAAAATGAAAAAACTGGGATGGAATAGAATAGTTTCGTGTAAATAATAATAAACACAATTCCTGGGATGAACAACTTCATATGCTTCCTACTAGATTCATTCTACACAATTCTGATATTTCTACACCATTTCTATCACAAAATAATTTGTTCTCGATACTTGAACGAAATTATAAACGAAACAGTCACCCAGTTTAGGAAGGTGAGGTCTAAACTTCGATAGAGTATCGAAAATGTGATACTTGTCGCTCGAGCTAGGCCAAGACTTCAATATGTTAAACGAATCAGGCTGGAATATGAGATTCGTACTACCAAAACAAGTGAAACTGGAATAGGTTACACACTGAATAAGTCGCCGAATGGCATCGAGCGTTTTTTGGGCAGAGCCTCAAAATAGTGATGCGTCAATGCATCCCATTTGTTTTGTAGTTAGAATTAGAAGTAGTTATATAATATAAAATAAAAAAATGAAAACCAGCCCCAATGAAATTATGTTATTGAAGCGGAAAGTTTTCGTTAGGACACCCTGTATATATACATAACGATGATGTTGCAAAAATATGTAAAATCAAATTTGGTTCACTAAACACTTAAATACACCGAAAATGAGAATTATTAAAATTCCCAACACGTTTCGCATTTAATAAGGTGTATTGAAATTTTGTAAAATGTATCGGGTTAATAAAATTTTGCGGTACTTACCACTGCGATATAAAATCAGGATTAATTGAAAATATAGGTGATGAACGATTTACATAATCAGTGCTATTTATGTTAACACCATTATCCAAACTTCCAGTTGTATCCATAACGTTTGTAATCCGTTTAAAATTTTAATTTTTTTTGGTTGGGATTTTTCTTGTACACGATGTGCCGCCGTTTCTGGTTATCCTTAGCAATAACGATGCGACGCTCCTTCCAAAATTTCAAACGAATCCATACTTTGGAAAACAAAACATAAAAAATATATTGCGCATAGAAAAGAGCTAAGAAACTCAGTTTCAAGTTTCTATTATGTCACCTTCCTTGGATACTATACATAGCTGATGCCTGTAATAAAAATACAAGAAAATAATATTTAGCATACTCGTATATGTTGCAGTACATAAAATTAATTATTATGGAATTAAATAAGAAACCAACCAAGAATTGAAACCATTTTTTTTAATACACACCACAAAAGAAACATGTTGGAATATATTAAAAAAAAAAATTTGCATAAATAATGGTTATTTCTATGGGTGGCGCATAAAATATTTGAATTCGGTGGAAGCGGGAAATTTTCCAATTTTTTTATTTTATTTGATGAATTTTATGAATGAAACGGTTTCAATAATTAATATTGCTCATTACAATCTGTTTTTGTAATTTCCGGGAATATTTTGAGCGATGCTTGCGTACTCAGTACATATAGAAAGCGCGCAATGTGTTGTGGTAGTTACTCGTATACATAAAAAATTATGTTTGTCGCGTAGCGCAGATTCCTTGAAATTTTCTATTTTATCATTTCACTTTATATCTTAATGTTTATCTAGATTAAATAAACGACGAGATAGCAAATACTTATGGCAACCGATTTTCTAAATTGTTTCGTGGGTAAACATTTTGGTTTCGTGCTGTTTCGAGAATGGGAAATTAAGTCTGGTTCTTCTGTTATGATAAAAATATAATTCAAATTTTTTTTTAATAAAGATTTTATTTGCCGGTGCGAAATTTCTAATTAAAATTTAACGGTGTGATTGTACTGGCTTTGGGAATTTATGAGACAATTTATGATTTCATATTCAACGCTCGACGACTTTATTTTAGCGGGAATGCATAAATCATGAAAACATATGGCTCTTGATAACTATTTAGAGTACAATACAAATAAACGATATGATGATATCCAGGATTTGATTTTCTTTTAGGAGCTCATTTGCTTGAATGGCATTTGATAATACTTAGTTTTTACCAAATTACTATACAAATGTCGCATCACCGAGCTACCCGACAAACAATTTTTAAATTCACGGCCGCAAAATTACCGAGAAAATGCTGACGACCGTATCGAGCAATTATCGACATAATACTGACAAAAGTAATACTGTGGGCAAAAAATAGTAAGACTTTGTTCATAATTTTCAAATTCTTTATTTATTTCTCCAAATCTATTTCGTCCCCTCAATACACTGGTGCCAACGTTTTTTCCAATCCTCGAAACAGTTGTTAAAGTCAATTTCCGAAATAGCCTCCAATGCGCGTATCAATTCACGTTCAATGTCTTCAATTGACCCAAAACGGTTTCCCCGGAGCGGTCGTTTGAGTTTGTTGAACAGCCAGAAGTCACACGGAGCTAAATCAAGCGAAAACGGTGGTTACAAAACGATATGGATGGAATTGTTGGCGAGACAATCACGTAAAACCAATGCAGTATGAGAAGGTGCATTATCGTGGTGCAAAAACCAAGAGGTGTCGACCCATAATTCCGGCCTCTTTTTACGAATAGTTTCGCGCAAACGACACGCATAACACTCAAATAGTATTCGTTGATGACAGTTTGGCCGGTCGGAAGGAATTCGGAGTACACCACACCTTGATAATCGAAGAAAACTGTCAACATCACCTTGATTTTTGACTTGCTTTGACGTGGTTTTTTCGGCCTCAGCTCACCTTTGGTACAATATTCGGCCGATTTATCGTCTATTTCCGGGTCGTAAGCATAGATTCAAGACTCATCGCCAGTCGGAAAGCATTGTTTCACAGACGTCAATGCGACGCTGTTTTTCCAAAAAATTGAGTGATTTTGGAACCAATCGTGCTTTCTTTTCAAAAGGCCTTTTGCGACATTTTGAACGTTTCGGCACCACAAAATTGATTCAGCACACAAAATTTATTGGAACTTCTTTGTTGAATAATTTCACTCATTGTAAAAATCGCTGAATGCGCTTTTTGTACTTCAGAAAGACAAGCGTATACTAAACACTAATGATGTCACAGACAGTCATACCAACACAGCAAAAAAAATATTGTAAAATTACCAGCTAAATTTACAGAATTTTCAAATTAAAATTTATGCAATTTTTACTTGATGATTTACTTCTTCGTAACGGTAGTTTTGACGGTAAAATGTCCGTTTAGAGTTTGAATATGCCTGTAATTGGGGCCAAAACTCAGTTTACCTCCCACTATGGGATTATTTTACAGTATGAACTCATAATAATCTCAATTATCTAATCCCCACCGGGAACCCCCTTTCTAGTGAACTTGTTATTGAACGATTACGCGTAGCAACGAGGAATTTTAATAATCCGACCAGCTTCAGTCGTGTTCGGTTTATCAATTGGAACAATTTGACTGTTCGCTGAATTTTGGCGGATTTTGATTGCATCTTCGATCGATTCACTTGGTAAAACATCTGTCGCGTTCTCTAGTAAAATATTTTTCGTGGCGTTTGATTACCAAAAAACGGTCCTTCGTATTAAGTCTGTAGCGACCTTTTCATTGAATCTGTGCGTATTAATACATGTGAGCATATATTCAAATCTTTAGAGAAAAATTTTATCTTGTTGATGTCTTGCTGGTGGTGGTGGTCGATTGTATGATAAATGTTATTCTGGTTGGTTGCCTGTTTCGTAAAATATCACTAGGAATTCGTATGGGTTCGCCGAAGACGGGTTCTGCAGAAGAAGTTTTAAAGTCTTCCTGATATGACGTACGAAGCCCCAACGGCTTAAAGTGTCCGATCCCATCTTTCTATAAAACCTTTCTATAAACTGTGGATGATATCCTTTGATGATGTCCTTTTTCGTTCAAAGCCCATCAATTTTGAGAATTCTGTAAACTATTCTGATTCGAATTGTGAGCTTCGATCGGTTACTGTTGTAATTGGAATGCCGAAACGTGAAATCCAAGTGTTGAAAATGGCTGAAGCTACAGTCTCGGTTTTTATATCTGGTACTGGTGCTGCTTCTGTTCAACGAGTAAATCTATCTATCAATGTGACGCAGTAACGTTGTCCTTCAGATTCTAGAAGTGGACCAATAAATTCAAGATGGACTTCGGCAAATCTTTTTACAACCGGAGTGTAACTTCCCAATAGAGTTTTATTATGACGATGTACTTTGACTTTTTAACATGCCAAACAACATTGAAACATTATTTTAATTCGTCGGTTTGTTGCACATTTTATGTGGCTTGATAATCGATGAATTAGTCTAAGTAGTCCAAATATCGGAATTGTCGAGGTGATGCCTTTTCAAGATTTTGATGAAATGCATATATTAATGGTTTGTGATCTGTGAACAGCGTGCATCTCTGTCATATGCACTGTAACGTTGTTGAGTGTCGGTTAACTTTAATGAATAAAACTGCAGAGGTTGCCAAGCGTTTTCGATTTGTTGTTGGATAACTGCTCCAATGGCTTTGTCCAATCCATCCACCATAATTGCGAGTTTAGCAGCAGGTCGAAGAGCTCGAATGCAGTTACCGCTTCGTCTAACCAGTTAATGATGAGTGATACATTCTTCTTAATTCCTTTCAAATAATCGCAGAGGATTGCTTGATTGCCGCCAGCGTTAGGAATAAAAATTCTATAAAAATTCAACATGCCCAGGTAGCGTTTTAGTTGCTTAATATTCTCTGGTTTGTTGAAATTTAATATATCATTAATGCGTTCGGGTCGGTTGATGGTAAAATTCAAAAACAGAATTTGGTTTTTTGTAAAATTTTTAAACGAATCTATGAATGGTGTTTCCAGTAGTTGAAAAAGTTGTACGGTATGGGGTATCTGTCGGGTATAGTAACGTTATTAAGTGCGGGATCGTTACCACACGGCCCCCATTCACCATTCTTTTTTGCAACCAAGTGTAGCGGGATAGGCCTACAGATACCTTGAGCTACCATGTATTCGAATTTCTTTTTTGCGATTGCCAATTTTTTGGTACTTAACCGCCTGGTTTTGCATGCAATCGGTTAACAACGGGTAGTAATATGATGTGTAGCTTGGTGTTTAAGGGGTGTACTTCCTTGGATGTCGCGCGTTATCTCGATAAATTGTTTCAGAAGAGGTAACACTCTAACGTCAATCGTATTAGTGTAAATATTGGACTTGACAGTTATTGATCGTACTTGTAGAGAAGTTAACGGATCGACTAGACGACTGTTCTGGATGTTAACCAGCAAACTTGCATATTTAAGGAGATCGGCCCCTATGATTGGCATCGTAACATCTGCTAAAGTCCAAATGAAACGACTTTGAAGACCAAGGTTTAAATCTAATCGACGGGAACTGAATCTTTTAACTGATGATCCGTTGGCCGCAAGCAACTCTAGATTTGGGTTTATGCTCCGTTTTTCGTTAGCGTTAGCGCGAATTACGGAGACATCAACTCCAGTAACAATTAAAAAATTAATTTGTGATAGAGGATCAACAATTTTTAGGCTCATATGGATCAGAATCCTTAGGTACTGTGAAATTCTGCCGGTTATCGAATTTTTTATAGGCAAACGCGATTTATGACGAGTCTGTGGACAAAGGCATTACGTGATTCTGCGGCATAGTTTCCATTAATCGATCGGCTAACTTGGCAAGTCTTGTGTGTGGTGTTTAATGCTGTTGGCGTTAAAATTTCTTGAGTTTTTCGGGGTAACCGCTTCAACCAAATCATTTTCACAAATTCGTCATCGACGTTAGGTCCACCATTGCTTTTAAACCTTCCAAATAGTTGAGACGGATTAAGCTCTCCTAGTTTCAATCCTAGAAGTAGTCGGTAGATCTGGGTCTACCTGGAATCACTTAATCTCTCCAAAATAGCATTATTTAAATCTGTGTATGACGTGGCACTTCTGGGACCGATAATAATATCGCTTACAATAATGCCAATTGTTACATTTGTTGGGAACTCACTGGTTGGGAAATGAAAATTTGTACACATAGGCCTAACGCGAAACTTGCTAGAAAATAAACCTTCGAAAGCGGCCCCATCACTGTATTTAGACGATACCTTCGATACAAGCATGTAATTAAAAATTGATTTGTAATTTCTTATTTTGTAACCAAAAAGGGCTACTTAGCGCTTACTTACAGATGTTTCCAAATATTTTCAGTGGCACCAGATAAACAGCCAAACAATGGAAATATAAGTGAAGAGATTGAACTGCTTGAATTGAACCACAGTTAGTGATTTAAATTTAAGTTATTTGCATTTTTGTTTTTTAAACAAAATTCTTGCAGTGAAAGGGAAAGCTAATATTGGTGGTCGTTCGAAATATGAACGAGTGTCAACAGTCCGAATTGCATAAACAACTTTTCGAAAAGCAGGACGAACTTCTCGAGAAACAAAAATCTCTAGAACTACAGCTACACATGACAGAGAAGACAGAAGGAAGAAAGTCTTCCTAGACTCCCTCGCACAGATGTTAAATCCGAGCTGACCAAATTATTCCAATACGCCATCACGATCAGAAGCATCTGCAAGTTCCCAAGCAAGACATCAATCAACAAGCTCTTCTAGACCAATAATTACTCAACAAATAGCCAAGTAACGAAGAATATCTAGACACTTCGGAATCTAATATTAATAGCAGAATACCTAGATTCTGATTCTTCTGGCTGTGATAAATAATAAAACAAAACCATTAATTTTAATAACTTATTATTTGGCCATATTACAATATTTTTTTTGTTATTTACAGCATTAAAAATAATACACATCCCACAATGGAAAGTTTTTGACCAAATAAGTTTTGAGGTGGTCGCGTATTTGACTTCCTTCTCTCGGCTTGCTTTAGAAAAATATTTAGTACCGCAGGAAGAATAGGGATGTGAGTTCCATCGATACATCCTATTATTTCTGGGATGTTGCAGACTTTTTACAACTCAGCACTATATACAGGACGAATGAAAAGGCACATCATTTACCATATAAATAAATATTTTCTTATGTTTATTTAAAGCCTCACAAAAACGATGCAAAACTTGTGAACAGTTCATTTGCCAACGCCAAATAATGTTGCGACCACAAGGAATTCCGAATAAGTCGCCATAAATTGCGACTTGTTTTTCGGTTGACAAGCTTTGAAAGTTATTCGTGGCTGCTAAATGCGTTTTTGGATGAAGATCAGTATCTAGGAGGGAGCAAATGAATATAAATATTTCCTTAGTTCAAATTGAGCTGGAATTACCTCTTCCAATTGGTAATTTTCATTGAAAAATTATTTAAAAGGACAGGGCCGGAAAGTTCTACCCCACCCACCGTATTCACCAGACATATCTCCTTCAGATTACTATTAATTCTGGTCGATGCAGTCGCCTCTATCTGATGAGCGGTTCTGTTCTCACGCAGAGATCAAAAATTGGCTTATTGATTGGATCACTTCCAAAGGCCAGAATTTCTTCAGAGAAAGCTTTCATTTTCTAAACAAGCAAATGTGTTTTATATTAATAAAAAGGGCGGATTCATATTCACACACCTACTATCTTTCAGCATTTTTATATATTAGCATTTAGCATTTCATTTACTTTCATTTACCCTCTCATTTACCTCATTTATTTTTGAAATGTTAAACTTTAAGTAACGGGTGATTCATTTAGAGGTACTTTTTCAGTAGAGATTTTATTTCAAATCACGTGTGAGTCGTGTCAAACAGTTATGGTAGTTTTGTTCAATATTGATTGATATTTCATCATGGAAAGACTTAGCCCGGCACAGCGTCTACAAATTGTTCAGCTGTATTACGAAAATCAGCGTATCCAATTTTCATTATTTGATAATACGCGACCAAATGGACCACATCCAGCACGTAGTGAAGAAAATGTAGCGGCGATAGCTGAGAGTGTACGCGATGACCGTGATGAATCAATTCGGCACCGTCCTCAATAGCTTGGCTGGTTATATGCAACACGTTGGCATATTTTACGTAAGGATCTTGGTGCAAGAATTGAAGCCGGCCGATCTTCCAAATCTTGGGCTCTTGGAAAGCTTGAAGAAGATCCACTATTTTCGACCAAAATTTTGTTAAGCGTTTGGGTCCATTTCTGGCTTAATGGCCACGTTAATAAGCAAAATTGCCGTATTTGGGGTAAAAAGTAACCTGAAAAGATTCAAGAGCTACCATTATATCCAGACAAAATTAATGTTTGGTGCGGTTTATGGAATGGTGGAATCATCGGTTATCATTTTTTCAAAAATGAGGCTGGCCGGAAAGTAACTGTGAATGATAACGGACTATTTGCTGCCTGAAGTTGAAGCCCGTGATCTCGACGACATTTGGCTTCAACAAGACGGCGCTACTTGTCACACAGCCACCAGGACTAACTCCTCCCGAACTTCTAACAACACAAGCGGAAGTTCTTCACTCCAATTTTGTGTGTTGCCGCGGGCTATTAAAATTTCTTTTAGATTGCGGTATAATCGTTCTATATTAGCCCATTCGATCGAGGATGGTAAGGAGTCGTTCTTATTTTGTGCATTCCTAACATTTTTGTCAATACTTGAAATATAATCGATTCGAATTGGGGACCTTGATCACTAGTAAGCTCCAATGTTATAACGAATCTAGCAATGAAGTTGGATAGCAACGCTTTCGCAACAGTTTGAGTGGTCGAATCCGGAATTGAAATATCGAATCGTCCTGATGGTAATTTGAATTTTTGGAATTCATATCGAGTATGTCTTGTTATCTTTGATTTTTGGTAGTCAATGCAAGTTTTAGCCCGATTGGAACTGTCTCCGTGATATGATAGTTTAAAGATTTAACGTCTCATCGGATCCGGGATATAAGGTCGAGGAGTCATGGTTCACGTTCCACACCATAAAAACCTCGAGTCATCTAAATAAGCTTTAAGTTCTATATCTTGTCCGTGCGATCGAATTAGTTTATCGATATCACAACCAATGAAAGTTATACAACATAATCTGAACCATTCACATGACGAATGTTCGTGGTGAATTGAGCGAGGAATTCCAATTGACGACACTTTCTCGGATCTCTTTCAGCCTTGGAATTAATTACTGTCACTGACGGTTTGTGATTGGTATACACTTGAAATTCACGACCTTCTAGGAAATAGCGAAATTTTTTTATTCGAGTACAAATTGCTAGGAGTTCACGGTCGAAAGCTGAATATTTTTGTTCTATGATCGAGAACTTTTTAGAAAAGAATGCTAAACGTTACCAATTATTACTGTTTAGCTGTTCTAGGACACCTCTATACGTTATGCTTGAATCATCAGTTTTAATACAATAGGTTGTATTATCAATGGGGTGTGCGAGTAACGTTTAGTTTGCGAGGGATTTCTTTATTGTCTCCGGAGCTACTTGGCATTTTGACGGCCGGAAGAATATAGCCTTTTTACCTTGCTTGAATTCCAGTTTGAGTTATTTTGTGACTCAGGAAATCTACTTTTGGAACACCAAACTCACATATAGATTCCGTAATCTGATAAACGCTTCAAAAATATTCGTAAGTGTTCGGTGTGTTCCTCGGACGTTTTACTCGCGGCTAGGATATCATCGACGTAAGCAAAAAGAAAGGGTAAATCTTTGGTTACTTCATCAATAAATCGTTGAAATGCGCTATGCGACAGAAATCGAACATTCCAAACGGTGTTGTTATTGCTTTTTAAATTGATCCTCTTGCGCCACAGGGATTTGATGATAGGCTCGACACATTAGATACCAATCATTTTTTTCCTTTCTAGGAACCGTATGCAGGGGAGAGCATGTTGAGGATGAAGATTGCTTAAAAAGGCCTAAGTTTTGCATGTGTTGAAAAGCGTCTTTAGCTAATGCAAATTTTTCTGGATCAAGACGACGTGGTTTGCAGAACGGAAGTTGTCACAATCCTATGGAGTACATTATGCTTCACGAGTAAGTTATACCTTGGTTCTTGGGTGAGTACTGGAAAGTATTTTAACAATGAACTGTATGAACCTTCAATATTCTTGGCGATGGTGAGTTAACTGAGTAAACTGTTCCTATGGTGGATATGGTTGTCGTAGGATCGATTAAGATCTTATTCTTCAAATCGACCGGTAAACCAAATTTTATCAAGAAATCAACACCAATGATTGGTTTGTTGACTGAAGCTGCAATGAATGGGTGTCGAAATTCTCGGCGAAGTCCCAAGTTTAATGTTAGCAGTCTAGAACCGTTAGTTTTAATCGGATAACTATTTGCAGCTGTATAAGATGTTGGCTTCGATTAAGTTTTTGAGTGATGCCGCAAGTATGACAGATATAGCGCCGATAGTGGGTGGCAATCTCGATATCCATAGTTTACTTATTTAACCTAATGACAGTGCACTTGAATCACTCCTGCCATACGAGTTACTTGTCTGTGAAAACCGGATGGAAATTTATTGTCGATTTCCACTGTATGTATTGCCCAAACCGAATTGCTCATTGATGGCCAAAAATATTTCGAGGCGGCCTTCTTCCGTGATGCTCTGACTGCAGGATGTAATAGTTTGTGGATGTTGTTAAAGATTTGACGTCTCTTCGGTTCCGGGATATACGATCGAGAACGACTCCTCGTTGAGTTCGATAACTAGTGGTTGCACAAATTGTTGCACAGGATGCAAAGGGAATTGTCATCAACATATTATGATCTGTGATGAAATAGAACACATCTATGACCCCCTGTCCGAGTGCAAAACTCATGGGCTGACCCATCTTCCATGCCAGTATAGGCTTGCATGAAGCTATGCTATGTACAGATGGTGATAGAATCGGACCTATAACCGTACGTCCTCAAATTGGCTGACACTGGCGTAAAAGTAAGGACGGAAAAGCAAACCGCGAAAGAGTTGGGAGATCCTTGACTTCAGTACAGATTGCAAGGATAAAAAAAATCTAGTTAAAGTTTACAAAATAATGTGTGGCAAACAATTCTACCATATAATGCATTTCTGTGTGTAAATGACGAAATGTTTGGAAATAGAAGCGAGATAGAATGCTCAGTACTTACTTATAATTTTAATGAGAGTGATGGATGCTGGGGCTGCAACTCAATTTCCTCACAGTAAGACCAGCATAGAAACAGTTTAGTGGCACTATTAAGGACGAATTCCTGTTCGAAACGAAATCAGTTTCTCCTTGAACTCATTGAACTCACTCGATTTTTTAAGAAAAACATTATAATAATCGTTAAATTCAAATCAACATTCATCCATAAAATGATCGTAAATGAGGGTTATTGTCTGCAGTATAGAATGACTTTAAAATTAAAGATATTTTGAAAAAAAATTCCCATAAAACATTGACGTGACACCCACATTATAATGGAATACAATAGAATATGTAAATAATATTGAAAATGGAAAGACGATTTTCCCTCTTCAGCGCTTTATAAATCTATTCATTTTACTTGATTTTTCCATCTCGTTATAGCTTAACCGCATCGCATCGTATAACAGGCAGTGTGAAAACAAATTCGCTCAACAATTTTAATTAACCAAACTGGAGCATGTCCACTTATTTCAATTTCACCAGTTCCAAACATAATTTCATAATTAGGCATTTTTCTTTTATATCTGTTACATCTAGAAACATTCAACGAAATGTAAAACCCAAAATTTGCTGGTATACCACCACTCACTCAAGCAATATTATTGTAGGAAGAACAATAAGACTTTGCTTTATGTTATTTAAGGTTTAGATTTTCCATTTGTAACAAAAATAAAAATTGTAAAATGCCTTAAAACTTTTTATGTAATTTAATATTAAGGAAAAAAAAACACTTTGACACCAGATTGTAATCTTAATTGTGGTTATATTTAAAATAAAAATATGAAAATATCGTAATAATCCGAGGACAAAGGAAAAACTGTGACAAGTATTTGGGGTGGGTCACAAAAATATTTTACAATTTCTTTTTAGATTTTATACGAAAGGAATTATTTTTGAGCAGATATTACTGTTTAAGTTTACGGTTTTGCCTTTGACTTTAATTATATCCAATATAGTAAAATATTCGTTTATTAAAATAGTTTTGATGGAAGGCGAAATATTTTTCTTATTAATTTTTTGTTTTGGGAGGAAATTGGTTTTTGGAATTTAGTAAAATTTATATTAAATATTTTAGGAGGCAATTTTGAGTTGATATTTTAAAACATATTTTAAATATTTTTATGATTAAAATGTGTGCTCAAAAATGGAATTATTTATTTTGAAATGTTATTTCTAAAGCGAATTACCTTTTTACTTTTTGAAAATTGTAACGACTACGACGGAAAGTTAAACAATTTTTGTTATTTTCGTTTTTATCATCTCGTGAGTAATAATGGTACTTTAGGCTTTTATCAATTGATGTATGGATGAAGCATGGTTACATATGTATAGCAAATGCCGAAAGCCAGCTTAAACTCCAGTACATAAAGTTACAAACAGTTATCTTACGATTTGGTGAACGCAAAACACTCTCGTTTGGCGAGTGATGTAGGAATATAAACTAATAACTTCTTTTCCAACTTAATGCATTGAATAATCTAACACCGGGCATGCTAACATTTCTTTTAAAGCAGCAACGAATCATTAATTATGTATACTGAACCCTAGCATTTACAGAAGCGAGCACTATATGATATAAAAACTATCACAGACCGCACACAAATTGGAAACGCAAACTTCAACCAAAACCTCTAGTGGCTTACAAAATTTTAAATTAAAGAACTTCGAATTTTTTCAGAAACTGTGGTTCAAAAAATATATTTTGCAAAAGCAGGTGACAAAACGAAAAACCCGAAAACCACTGTATGTGAGATTCACGGACCATGAGACAGACCGGTCATGTACTGATTAAGTAAAAAATGTTTGTACTCTAGAAGGTGTTGGTTTAAAAAGAGCATCAGTTGTACGAAGTAATCAGCGCATTTAGTATGTTTAATCGAGAAGGATTTATAATCGAAAAGGACCAACAGGGTGGTTCCAGGCCATGAAGAAGCTACTTAACTTTAGAAAAACTCTAAATGTATGATAATCGAGCAATTAATTTAAAGGATCTGGATGAACGGCCTAAAAGATCCTTTCGGCGATCCTCTTTTAGATTGAAACTTTACCGGTGTGACGAACTTAACAAAATTTGTTAGTTTAAAATTTACACGAGTGTGCATTCAATATTTTATCAGTATAATTCAACAACAAGTTGAACAGAAATTATTGAAAATCGCATTAAAATAGTTAAAAGTAAACTCATTCAGCTTTTTGTGTAGCTCAAAATGTTTTACGAGCCCCATTAAATATAGTTCCACGTATTTACAATACATACATTAAATAGTTTAACTAATATGCTTTCAAAATACAGTGAGAAGATTAAGGGCTAGCTACTCATTAAATTTTTTGTGTTGGCACCATTGTGAAGTTCAATATACGAGGCCGATCCTCGAGATTTCCGCGTGGTTTCATTATATACGTTAAATCGCCAAATCCATGGAGGTACTAGGCCGTTACAAGAGATTTCTACGCGGTTTCATTATATACGTTAAATTGCTAAATCTCGAACTAACTCGTCAAATCTCGAACTAGCAATTTCTCAGCAAACCTCGATTGTATGATTTTGCCTAAAATAACAGATTGATAGCTCATCAAACATGACAAAATTACGATTTTTAGGTCTCGAAAAACGTCTAATGAGACATCCAGACATATGTAAAATGTATTGTCAATTTATGGACGATTATCGTGCTCTCAACCACATGAAGCAAGTTCCGGAAGCCAAAATAAATCCAACCAACTATTATTTGACACATCAAGGCGCGTTAAAACCCGACAGTTCTACCACTAAATTGCGCGTAGTTTTCGATGGGTCGGCAAAATCATCAAATGGCAATTCGCTCAACGAGTTACTATCAGTAGGACATGTAGAGCAAACCGATTTATTTTTTATTCTTTGTTGTTTCAGGTCTCACGCCTACGCTATCAGTGCCGATATTGTCAAATTCTATAGACAAGCTGGCGTGCAAGATGATGACTGCTGTTATCAATATATCTATTGGCGTGACGACCTAACTCAGAGGCTGGAAACATACAAATTGAACCGTGTAACATATGGTACTTCTTCCGGTGCCTTCCTGACGACGAGATGTCTTCTTCAACTGGAATTGGAAAATTCCACTTGCGCACGCCAGCTCTGTCATACAACATGACTTTTATGTCGATAATCTGTTGACTGGCGCAAGCTCAATTACACAGGCCATACAAATGAGATCCGAAATAGCAGCGATTCTTCACTCAGGCGCCATGACTCTTCAAAAATGGCATTCAAACTCAAAGGCGGTACAATTCCTTCGTTAGAACCTTGGGATTATTATGGAAACCTGAGAAGGATGTCTTTAAATTTAACGTCCAAATTGCTTCAGACGAACGCATAACAAAACGAACTGTGCTTTCGGAAGTAGCACGCGTCTTTGATCCAATCGGTCTTATTCTTATCGAATTTTAGGCCTGATATGATTGTTCGAGTAAATTTAAATTAAAAGAATTATTGAGATGCATAATTACAAAATAAATTTTTGGTAAAGTTGTTTCAGTAGAATTTCAAAAGCGCGGTTTATCACACGCACATATTTTAATTTCGTTGTCCGAAAACGACAAAATTGTTATACAATTAAAGATATTGATAAGATTGTGTGTCGATGTGTGTGTCGATTACGCAACAAGTAATTATCCTCAATAGACATGAAAAATGTTCAAAGGATTTTTCCAAAGAATTTTGTGAAGTAACACGTGAAGCAGTAAATGGTTATCCGGTTTACATGAGACGTGATAATGATCGAACCGTAGATGTTAGAGGTGAAATATTTAACAATAGATATGTTGTTCCTTATAATCCGTATCTTCTAAGAAAATTTAATTGTCACATTAACGTTGAAGTTTGCGTAAAATACATACAAGCATAGAACTAAATGACGCTAATGATACAGATGCAAATGTGTCAATTGATGAAGTTAGAACTTTTGTAAGTGGACGACGATATGTAGGATCTACCGAAGATGCATGGCGAATATTTGAATACGAAATGCACTATCAGTCTCATACAATTTCTAGGTTAGATATACATTTGCCAAATAGATAAAATGTTATCTTTAGACCAGGGCAGGAACAAAATGCAATCACATTCGAAATACTAAGTTGTTAGCATTTTTTGAACTAAATAAGGTCGAACCAAATCAGGGTTGGCCGAGGTAGAGTACGCAATTCAATTTACGCAGTTGTCGTCGCGTAATCTATCATGTAGATTACATAGCAATTTTCTCCGTCCCTGACGTGGACAATGTAGACAACATCAACTACTTAAGAAATGACGATAAAATCTAAATTTTATCGTTATTTTTCACAAAGTTACTGTCTAATCGAGGCACTCGTCTTATTATACAAGGGGTAAAATACAAAGTTTATATTTTAATACTGAAACACGTAAATTATTAGTTATTATAATAAAATAATATGTTAGTAGCGACGTTATTATAATTTTTTAGTACCGACTCATACGTTGACCGAAAGTAATTCTCATTGGGCGTAAAATAACGCAATTTTACAACAGTCAACGTTAAACGTTCATTATAGTGAGTAACATGGTCAACCTGGGCAACATCCTAATTACAAACATCAGTGTGATCAACACACTTAAAATTTCACCACAAATAAAAATTTTAATTCAGCACCCATTTCCATCATCCAATTCGGTCTCATCCCTAATGTATCTGGTTCATATTTAGTTGGTTCACTATATATTTAAGGATGAAATACATCAGCTAATTTATGCTTAAAAAAAATATTTTTAGTTCAATTCAACTCCATATTTTCTTAGTTCGATCAAATGTCAGTAGAGGTCAACAAAATTTATATGGTTTATAATTTTTTACCATTTTTGGCATGGCACTTTGAATTCTTAGTTATGGTTTTCAAATGAACATTTTTTTATGTTATGCAGCTATGTTTAATAAAAAATTTATTTAGTCTGATAAAATTAGCTAAATAAATTAAGACTAATTGAATAACGAACATAATTTGGTTTCTGAATATTAGAGACATCTAGCAATGACTAGCATGCACTAACCATTAATTTAGTTAGTCAGAAATTTTGAATAGTTCTGTATAATAACAGAACTTAATATATAGAACAAGAATATTATTAGAAAACCATCTAACTTTTATGAAGATTTTTTTTTTTTGTAATACATAGAGGACTGTGTTATCTACTTTATGCATTAAAAAGTATTACCTAGGTGTCAGGCACACATAATTAAAACTCCTAATATTTTGTGCCTGTTACCAATTTTTTCGATTGAATTACTGACTAAAGCCGTTGCCTGACGCCGATTTTTTTTTTCTAAATTTACGACTAGCTAAATTGATGATCACTTCTTACAAATTATTGATATGTGTCTCTTAGGTTCAGAAATGAAAAACCTGCAAACTTAGTTCGGATTTATCAATAATTCGAAACAATTTGGAAATTAAATTGATAAACTAAATTGATAAAGCAAATTTTAATTTCAGACGTGATTTGCTTAGCGCTATCTCTGAACGACTAGTATGAAATAACCTCAATCGGAAATTTAAACAAAAAGTCGGCGTCAGGCGCAAACTATAAATTAACTTCATATTAGTTCACACCAGTTATCGATAGATGGCGTAAATCCTAATGCACTGAAATTTTATTCTAATTCGTTAAGATAATTTGAGTTTTATTAATTGTCAAAGTATTTATTATCGATTAGACGTATTTAGTATCGATTATTATTAGACTGTTTGTCTCACGCCAATTTTTTTGTCTAACTTTCGACTTGCAAAATTAATGGTAGCTTCATACTAGATCTTTAAGGGTGGCGCAAATCAAATCTTGTCTGAAATTCAATTATAATTTGTTAAATATTATGAATATTTTGGTTAAAAACTATTAGAGATATTTGACTGTTATGAACTCACCTTCGTATTATAATTTTATAGTTAGAAATTTAGACAAAAAATCGATGTCAGGCACCTAGTATTAACGAAAAAATGGTGTGAGGTACACAATATAAGTTATTTGGAACTATGTTAACAACAATTAGAAATATGTTGATCATTTAATCACTACTGTCGGGGTTGTCGGGGTTGTCTACATTGTCGACGAGTTGTTTACGCAATAACGTAAACATTAGTAGATGACACGTAATCGCCCATCTCTGAACCAAATGCTCAACAATATCTTTATAGTGAAATTCCTGTTCATTATGATTGGCATGATACTGGGAAAAAATGGGAAAAACGTGACAAAAAAAATGTGACATTAATACGGACGTGACATTAATACGGTATATAATTGTGCTCTTTTAGAAATTGAAGATATTTTAATTGCTGACATTTGGTCTACCAGTTCCGAACGTATTGCCAGGTTCTCATCCAGATTGATATCGTAGAAGAAGAAAGATTATTTCAACAGGTTTATACAAGTGCAAATGTTGAGCAACCCAATTTGATTGATCGTGTTATACGAGAAGTGCAATATTATGATGCAGGTTCGAATGTTTTCTGTTTTGACTGCACATGTGGGTTGCGGTAAAACATTTGTTCAAACTGCTATCGTACATAAATTAAATTCGTTGAACCTTCGTTGAATAGTAACTGCTTTCAGTGGTATTGCTGCAACACTATTGATTGGTGGTAGAACACTACATAATGGGTCCAAATTGCCAATTTCAGTATTAGAGAATTTAGTTTCAAATATTACGCCAATTATTTAAAAAGGACGTTAGATTTTGATAGATGAAATATCTATGTGACCATAGAATGTACTTAAAATTATAGATTTATTTTTATGGGGATTACCAAACTATCCAAATAAAAAAATACACTATTTGGTGATAAAACTATTTTAATGAGTGGAGATTTTCGACAAATTTTACCAGTTGTTCCAAACACGGGACACGCTCTACTCTGATTGAAAATTGTACGGTTAGCTGAAATCGATTTAATTCATTCATTTTTTCAAATGGCATGATTACAGTTTAACGAAAAATATGAGAGCTAGACCAAATGAAATAGAATTTGTACAATTTGTGAATAAACTCGGGAATGGTGAATTAACAAACGATTATTGCGGGTTTATTAATGAACGATGTATACTTAATAGTTTATCAGGAGACCGAAAAGTTTACTATAGCTTTGATAAAATTATATCTGGTCAAAATGATTTAAATTTGTCTGGAATTTTTAAATTCATTGGATGTTAGCGGAATGGCACCTCATAAATTGAAGCTAAAAGTGAATTCTATAATTAGATCGCTCATTCGTAACTTAAATACTGCACAAGCTTCGAATGATTGTGAAGTATTAACGGGAACTGCCATAAATAAAAGAATATTGAATCCAAGAATTAATTTAACATTTTCTGGGACAATGCTCCCATTTGAATTTCAAAGAACACAGTTCCCAGTAATACCTGCATTTGCAATGACCATAAAAAAGTCACAAGGTCAATCTTTTGATAAAGTTGGTATATTATTGCGACGTCCATTGTTTTCGCTTGGACAATTATATGTTGCTGCAAGTAGAGTTCGCTCTTTTGATAGTTTGAAATTTTATATTTCAAACTTATTTAATAATAACAGAATTTCTACAAAGAATATTCTTCACAGAGAAGTTTCAAGAAATTTCAAACTCAAATTAATTTTCCTCAGATATACGAATGTATAAAAATAGAAAAAAATATGTTCGAAACATGCAAATTCATATATTCCTCAAATATTCAATAATGTTTATGGTCGAATTTTGACCACTGGGCGAACACTAGTTAAAATTAAACTTCTATTCACATTGAAACAAAAAACAGGAGCATATGTATCATCCACAATAACCATTCTACTGATTAGAAAACAGAAATACAGGAAGAGTGAACATTAAACATCTTAAGAACAGTATACAGTGTTAAATACTGTAACACGCACCCACGCCAATTTAAACTAAATATCCGCCAGTATTACGCAAATTAAATTTAAATTAAATTTACATATTTTGTTTATCTTTAGTATTCATTAAATCAAGCATCGTCACAGTGGTAGAAAATAATTTCGTATTTCAATCTCACTACATTGGGTCCAAATTAGGTGTTGTTTAAGTTTAAACTGAGGCCTTAAATTAATCTTCCTAAGAGCTTAATAGCAACAAGACAAAAGACGAAAGTATTAAAACAGAATAAAATTAATTTGTTAAAAATGGAAATGACTTTTCCTATTTTTTTTTTGTATCAGTAAAAAATATATAAACAAGTATTTTGTTCTTTCCTTCTTCTTCTTTTGGTTCCTGTTGAATCCTGTCTTAAATAACTATTGGGAGAAAAATTAAATTAAGTTAAATAAATAAAGTTTGTAAACAAATTATTTATTTTTTTTTTGTTTTACGTTTTTCGTCTTTGTGTGTTTCGGTAAATCCGAAAAAAGGGAACATTTTCTTTCATTTAAAATGTAACATTGGCAAATAAACTTTCAAGGAGTAAGAAATATTCCTTCTTCTCATTGAATATTCGTCTTCTGAGTTTTATTTGTTATGTACCATTTTTCGTCTTGTTTGTTGCTTTCGTTTGGTGTTTAGGTATGAGCAAAAAGCTGTGGAGTATGATGCTGCTGCTGTTGCTGCTCATATTGGATGAATAAATATAATAAAATGAAAAATTAGCATTTTTCTTATTCAAGATTATATATTTTTTTGTTATTTCTTGGTTAAACAGCATTTTGTCTTAACTTCTTTTTCAATTTTATTTCTTGTTTTTATTTTTTGTTGCCATAAATTAAATTATAAAACTTTAATTAAAATCTTGATAATGACGTAGCATTCGTAGAACAGAAAAACACCCGCACTAATTGATAAAAAGAGTTGAAAATCGGTTTTTGTTGTGTATCTTGCGAGTTATCATAATTTACTAGTTTATTTGTACAACAAACAACAGATTATTAAAAAATTAAAAATCCTTTGAATGTTTATAAATATTATTTATTAATGCTAAAACAGTTACTTCATACCTATACCGTGCGTAAATGATTGTTTTACGCACGATAACAAAATTGCGAAAGTTAGAAGTGGGAAATATTTTACTTTCTGTAACTTTCTTCTGTCCAGATTCATCAAAATCAAAATGGAGAAGTTACTGAAGAAACAAAAGAAGATAGGCGAGACGATAATGGCTTACTCAAGAGATTACAACAAAAACAAAGATAGCCGAAAGACGAAAACCTCACTCGAAAGGAGAATAATAGAACTGAAAAAGCTGTACACAGTTTTACTTGCCAGGAATGACAAGGTAAACGCGACGGACCCTACTTTAAATGAGGACAATCAGTATAGGGCAAAAACAAAAGCAGTTGCCGAAACAAGCGAAAAATTAGTTTCCGAGATGCGCTGACATCTAAACAATACAACACCACCAACACCATCACCCTTGTCCAGTATGGACAACCAGTAAAGCAATCCAAATATCGCATCAAAACGCAGTCTAATAACGGGTCACCAATAGCATCAGCAAGTAGGGGCAACCGGCACCAGTTTGACAATCCCAGCAAAGATTTGTCACAAACCAACCAAAACCTGCCTGATGACAAATATGCACAGAAAAATTAACTCCATTGAAGAAAAGGGAAGGGGCGGATCGAAAAACAGAAGAAAACAGCTCACTATTTCCAAAATAACTAATATGGAGACTCTCAAGGATACAGTGGTACATTAACCAACGTTTAATGGCGAGTATGAGCAGTAGAATTGTTTTGTCAAAATAAACATAGGGTAACTTAAATGGTTAAATTAATTCAAATTGTTGAGATTGATATTGACTTTTATGTGAATCACAGTCAATTTGTTGTATTTGTCAAAATATTTTGTTGTTGTCAAAATAAACATTCCCGATAATAACACGGAATTTACTTAACAACTACTAGAAACTTACCCTTAAGTTATTTGATTAAATTAATTTAAATTGTTGGGATTGATATTGACTTTTATGTGAATCACAGTCAATTTGTTGTATTTGTCAACATATTTTGTTGTTGTCAAAATAAACATGGCCGATAATAACACGGAATTTACTTAACAACGACTAGAAACTTACACTTAAGTTATTTGATTAAATTAATTCAAATTGTTGGGATTGATATTGAATTTTTTGTGAATCATAGTCAATTTGTTGTATTTGTCAAAATATTTTGTTGTTGTCAAAATAAACATGGCCGATAATAACACGGAATTTACTTAACAAGGTCTAGAAACTTATACTTAAGTTATTTGATTAAATTAATTCAAATTGTTGGGATTGATATTGACTTTTATGTGAATCACAGTCAATTTGTTGTATTTGTCAAAATATTTTGTTGTTGTCAAAATAAACATGGCCGATAATAACACGGAATTTACTTAACAACTACTAGAAACTTATCCTTAAGTTATTTGATTAAATTAATTCAAATTGTTGGGATTGATATTGACTTTTATGTGAATCACAGTCAATTTGTTGTATTTGTCAAAATATTTTGTTGTTGTCAAAATAAACATAGCCGATAATAACACGGAATTTACTTAACAACTACTAGAAACTTACCCTTAAGTTATTTGATTAAATTAATTTAAATTGTTGGGATTGATATTGACTTTTATGTGAATCACAGTCAATTTGTTGTATTTGTCAACATATTTTGTTGTTGTCAAAATAAACATGGCCGATAATAACACGGAATTTACTTAACAACGACTAGAAACTTACACTTAAGTTATTTGATTAAATTAATTCAAATTGTTGGGATTGATATTGAATTTTTTGTGAATCATAGTCAATTTGTTGTATTTGTCAAAATATTTTGTTGTTGTCAAAATAAACATAGCCGATAATAACACGGAATTTACTTAACAACTACTAGAAACTTACCCTTAAGTTATTTGATTAAATTAATTTAAATTGTTGGGATTGATATTGACTTTTATGTGAATCACAGTCAATTTGTTGTATTTGTCAACATATTTTGTTGTTGTCAAAATAAACATGGCCGATAATAACACGGAATTTACTTAACAACTACTAGAAACTTACCCTTAAGTTATTTGATTAAATTAATTCAAATTGTTGGGATTGATATTGACTTTTATGTGAATCACAGTCAATTTGTTGTATTTGTCAAAATATTTTGTTGTTGTCAAAATAAACATGGCCGATAATAACACGGAATTTACTTAACGAGGATTAGAAACTTGTACATAACTTATATGATTAAATTAATTCAAATTGTTGGGATTGATATTGACTTTTATGTCAATCACAGTCAATTTGTTGTAATTGTCAAAATATTTTGTTGTTGTCAAAATAAACATGGCCGATAATAACACGGAATTTACTTAACGAGGATTGGAAACTTGAACATAACTTATATGATTAAATTAATTCAAATTGTTGGGATTGATATCAAATTTGATGTGAATCACAGTCAATTTGTTGTATTTGTCAAAATATTTTGTTGTTGTCAAAATAAACATGGCCGATAATAACACGGAATTTACTTAACGAGGACTAGAAACTTGTACATAACTTATATGATTAAATTAATTCAAATTGTTGGGATTGATATTGACTTTTATGTGAATCACAGTCAATTTGTTGTATTTGTCAAAATATTTTGTTGTTGTCAAAATAAACATGGCCGATAATAACACGGAATTTACTTAACGAGGACTAGAAACTTGTACATAACTTATATGATTAAATTAATTCAAATTATTGGGATTGATATTGACTTTTATGTGAATCACAGTCAATTTGTTGTATTTGTCAAAATATTTTGTTGTTGTCAAAATAAACATAGCCGATAATAACACGGAATTTACTTAACGAGGACTAGAAACTTGTACATAACTTATATGATTAAATTAATTCAAATTGTTGGGATTGATATTGACTTTTATGTGAATCACAGTCAATTTGTTGTATTTGTCAAAATATTTTGTTGTTGTCAAAATAAACATGGCCGATAATAACACGGAATTTACTTAACGAGGACTAGAAACTTGTACATAACTTATATGATTAAATTAATTCAAATTGTTGGGATTGATATTGACTTTTATGTGAATCACAGTCAATTTGTTGTATTTGTCAAAATATTTTGTTGTTGTCAAAATAAACATGGCCGATAATAACACGGAATTTACTTAACGAGGACTAGAAACTTGTACATAACTTATATGATTAAATTAATTCAAATTGTTGGGATTGATATCAAATTTGATGTGAATCACAGTCAATTTGTTGTATTTGTCAAAATATTTTGTTGTTGTCAAAATAAATATAGCCGATAATAACACGGAATTTACTTAACGAGGACTAGAAACTTGTTCAGAAATTAATTCAAATTATTGGGATTGATATTGACTTTTATGTGAATCACAGTCAATTTGTTGTATTTGTCAAAATATTTTGTTGTTGTCAAAATAAACATAGCCGATAATAACACGGAATTTACTTAACGAGGACTAGAAACTTGTACATAACTTATATGATTAAATTAATTCAAATTATTGTGATTGATATTGACTTTTATGTGAATCACAGTCAATTTCTTGTATTTGTCAAAATATTTTGTTGTTGTCAAAATAAACATAGCCGATAATAACACGGAATTTACTTAACGAGGACTAGAAACTTGTACATAACTTATATGATTAAATTAATTCAAATTATTGTGATTGATATTGACTTTTATGTGAATCACAGTCAATTTCTTGTATTTGTCAAAATATTTTGTTGTTGTCAAAATAAACATAGCCGATAATAACACGGAATTTACTTAACGAGGACTAGAAACTTGTACATAACTTATATGATTAAATTAATTCAAATTATTGGGATTGATATTGACTTTTATGTGAATCACAGTCAATTTGTTGTATTTGTCAAAATATTTCGTTGTTGTCAAAATAAACATAGCCGATAATAACACGGAATTTACTTAACGAGGACTAGAAACTTGTACATAACTTATATGATTAAATTAATTCAAATTGTTGGGATTGATATTGACTTTTATGTGAATCACAGTCAATTTGTTGTATTTGTCAAAATATTTTGTTGTTGTCAAAATAAACATGGCCGATAATAACACGGAATTTACTTAACCAGGACTAGAAACTTGTACAAATAAACATTCCCGATAATAACACGGAATTTACTTAACGAGGACTAGAAACTTGTACATAACTTATATGATTAAATTAATTCAAATTGTTGGGATTGATATTGACTTTTATGTGAATCACAGTCAATTTGTTGTATTTGTCAAAATATTTTGTTGTTGTCAAAATAAACATGGCCGATAATAACACGGAATTTACTTAACGAGGACTAGAAACTTGTACATAACTTATATGATTAAATTAATTCAAATTGTTGGGATTGATATCAAATTTGATGTGAATCACAGTCAATTTGTTGTATTTGTCAAAATATTTTGTTGTTGTCAAAATAAACATAGCCGATAATAACACGGAATTTACTTAACGAGGACTAGAAACTTGTACATAACTTATATGATTAAATTAATTCAAATTGTTGGGATTGATATCAAATTTGATGTGAATCACAGTCAATTTGTTGTATTTGTCAAAATATTTTGTTGTTGTCAAAATAAACATAGCCGATAATAACACGGAATTTACTTAACGAGGACTAGAAACTTGTACATAACTTATATGATTAAATTAATTCAAATTGTTGGGATTGATATTGACTTTTATGTGAATCACAGTCAATTTGTTGTATTTGTCAAAATATTTTGTTGTTGTCAAAATAAACATAGCCGATAATAACACGGAATTTACTTAACGAGGACTAGAAACTTGTACATAACTTATATGATTAAATTAATTCAAATTGTTGGGATTGATATTGACTTTTATGTGAATCACAGTCAATTTGTTGTATTTGTCAAAACATTTTGTTGTTGTCAAAATAAACATGGCCGATAATAACACGGAATTTACTTAACGAGGACTAGAAACTTGTACATAACTTATATGATTAAATTAATTCAAATTGTTGGGATTGATATCAAATTTGATGTGAATCACAGTCAATTTGTTGTATTTGTCAAAATATTTTGTTGTTGTCAAAATAAACATGGCCGATAATAACACGGAATTTACTTAACGAGGACTAGAAACTTGTACATAACTTATATGATTAAATTAATTCAAATTGTTGGGATTGATATTGAATTTGATGTGAATCACAGTCAATTTGTTGTATTTGTCAAAATATTTTGTTGTTGTCAAAATAAACATGGCCGATAATAACACGGAATTTACTTAACGAGGACTAGAAACTTGTACATAACTTATATGATTAAATTAATTCAAATTGTTGGGATTGATATCGAATTTGATGTGAATCACAGTCAATTTGTTGTATTTGTCAAAATATTTTGTTGTTGTCAAAATAAACATGGCCGATAATAACACGGAAGTTACTTAACGAGGACTAGAAACTTGTACATGACTTATATGATTAAGTTAATTCAATTTGTTGGAATTGGTATTGAATTTTATGTGAATCACAGTCAATTTGTTGTATTTGTCAAAATATTTTGTTGTTGTCAAAATAAACATGGCCAATAATAACACGGAATTTACTTAACATAATGACTAGTAACTTATACATAACTTATATGATTAAATTAATTCAAATTGTTGGGATTGATATTGACTTTTATGTGAATCACAGTCAATTTGTTGTATTTGTCAAAATATTTTGTTGTTGTCCAAATAAACATGACCGATAATAACACGGAATTTACTTAACATAATGTCTAGTAACTTATACATAACTTATATGATTAAATTAATTCAAATTGTTGAATCACAGTCAATTTGTTATATTTGTCAAAATATTTTGTTGTTGTCAAAATAAACATGGCAGATAATAACACGGAATTTACTTAACGAGGACTAGAAACTTGTACATAACTTATATGATTAAATTAATTCAATTTGTTGGGATTGATATTGAATTTTATGTGAATCATAGTCAATTTGTTGTATTTGTCAAAATATTTTGTTGTTGTCAAAATAAACATGGCCGATAATAACACGGAATTTACTTAACGAGGACTAGAAACTTGTACATAACTTATATGATTAAATTAATTCAAATTGTTGGGATTGATATTGACTTTTATGTGAATCACAGTCAGTTTGTTGTATTTGTCAAAATATTTTGTTGTTGTCAAAATAAACATGGCCGATAATAACACAAAATTTACTTAACGAGGACTAGAAACTTGTACATAACTTATATGATTAAATTAATTCAAATTGTTGGGATTGATATTGAATTTGATGTGAATCACAGTCAATTTGTTGTATTTGTCAAAATATTTTGTTGTTGTCAAAATAAACATGGCCGATAATAACACGGAATTTACTTAACGAGGACTAGAAACTTGTACATAACTTATATGATTAAATTAATTCAAATTGTTGGGATTGATATTGACTTTTATGTGAATCACAGTCAATTTGTTGTATTTGTCAAAATATTTTGTTGTTGTCAAAATAAACATGGCCGATAATAACACGGAATTTACTTAACGAGGACTAGAAACTTGTACATAACTTATATGATTAAATTAATTCAAATTGTTGGGATTGATATTGAATTTGATGTAAATCACAGTCAATTTGTTGTATTTGTCAAAATATTTTGTTGTTGTCAAAATAAACATGGCCGATAATAACACGGAATTTACTTAACGAGGACTAGAAACTTGTACATAACTTATATGATTAAATTAATTCAAATTGTTGGGATTGATATTGACTTTTATGTGAATCACAGTCAATTTGTTGTATTTGTCAAAATATTTTGTTGTTGTCAAAATAAACATGGCCGATAATAACACGGAATTTACTTAACGAGGACTAGAAACTTGTACATAACTTATATGATTAAATTAATCCAAAATGTTGGGATTGATATTGACTTTTATGTGAATCACAGTCAATTTGTTGTATTTGTCAAAATATTTTGTTGTTGTCAAAATAAACATGGCCGATAATAACACGGAATTTACTTAACGAGGACTAGAAACTTGTACATAACTTATATGATTAAATTAATCCAAAACGTTGGGATTGATATTGAATTTTATGTGAATCACAGTCAATTTGTTGTATTTGTCAAAATATTTTGTTGTTGTCAAAATAAACATGGCCGATAATAACACGGAATTTACTTAACGAGGACTAGAAACTTGTACATAACTTATATGATTAAATTAATCCAAAATGTTGGGATTGATATTGAATTTTATGTGAATCACAGTCAATTTGTTGTATTTGTCAAAATATTTTGTTGTTGTCAAAATAAACATGGCCGATAATAACACGGAATTTACTTATCAAGGACTAGAAACTAATTCATAACTTTTATGATTAAATTAATTCAAATTATTGGGATTGATATTGACTTTTATGTGAATCACAGTCAATTTGTTGTATTTGTCAAAATATTTTGTTGTTGTCAAAATAAACATAGCCGATAATAACACGGAATTTACTTAACGAGGACTAGAAACTTGTACATAACTTATATGATTAAATTAATTCAAATTGTTGGGATTGATATTGACTTTTATGTGAATCACAGTCAATTTGTTGTATTTGTCAAAATATTTTGTTGTTGTCAAAATAAACATGGCCGATAATAACACGGAATTTACTTAACGAGGACTAGAAACTTGTACATAACTTAAATGATTAAATTAATTCAAATTGTTGGGATTGATATCAAATTTGATGTGAATCACAGTCAATTTGTTGTATTTGTCAAAATATTTTGTTGTTGTCAAAATAAACATGGCCGATAATAACACGGAATTTACTTAACGAGGACTAGAAACTTGTACATAACTTATATGATTAAATTAATTCAAATTGTTGGGATTGATATTGACTTTTATGTGAATCACAGTCAATTTGTTGTATTTGTCAAAATATTTTGTTGTTGTCAAAATAAACATGGCCGATAATAACACGGAATTTACTTAACCAGGACTAGAAACTTGTACAAATAAACATTCCCGATAATAACACGGAATTTACTTAACGAGGACTAGAAACTTGTACATAACTTATATGATTAAATTAATTCAAATTGTTGGGATTGATATTGACTTTTATGTGAATCACAGTCAATTTGTTGTATTTGTCAAAATATTTTGTTGTTGTCAAAATAAACATGGCCGATAATAACACGGAATTTACTTAACGAGGACTAGAAACTTGTACATAACTTATATGATTAAATTAATTCAAATTGTTGGGATTGATATTGACTTTTATGTGAATCACAGTCAATTTGTTGTATTTGTCAAAATATTTTGTTGTTGTCAAAATAAATATAGCCGATAATAACACGGAATTTACTTAACGAGGACTAGAAACTTGTACATAACTTATATGATTAAATTAATTCAAATTATTTGGATTGATATTGACTTTTATGTGAATCACAGTCAATTTGTTGTATTTGTCAAAATATTTTGTTGTTGTCAAAATAAACATGGCCGATAATAACACGGAATTTACTTAACGAGGACTGGAAACTTGTACATGACTTATATGATTAAGTTAATTCAATTTGTTGGAATTGGTATTGAATTTTATGTGAATCACAGTCAATTTGTTGTATTTGTCAAAATATTTTGTTGTTGTCCAAATAAACATGACCGATAATAACACGGAATTTACTTAACATAATGTCTAGTAACTTATACATAACTTATATGATTAAATTAATTCAAATTGTTGAATCACAGTCAATTTGTTATATTTGTCAAAATATTTTGTTGTTGTCAAAATAAACATGGCCGATAATAACACGGAATTTACTTAACGAGGACTAGAAACTTGTACATAACTTATATGATTAAATTAATTCAATTTGTTGGGATTGATATTGAATTTTATGTGAATCATACTCAATTTGTTGTATTTGTCAAAATATTTTGTTGTTGTCAAAATAAACATGGCCGATAATAACACGGAATTTACTTAACGAGGACTGGAAACTTGTACATGACTTATATGATTAAATTAATTCAAATTGTTGGGATTGATATTGACTTTTATGTGAATCACAGTCAATTTGTTGTATTTGTCAAAATATTTTGTTGTTGTCAAAATAAACATGGCCGATAATAACACAAAATTTACTTAACGAGGACTAGAAACTTGTACATAACTTATATGATTAAATTAATTCAAAATGTTGGGATTGATATTGACTTTTATGTGAATCACAGTCAATTTGTTGTATTTGTCAAAATATTTTGTTGTTGTCAAAATAAACATGGCCGATAATAACACGGAATTTACTTAACGAGGACTAGAAACTTGTACATAACTTATATGATTAAATTAATTCAAATTGTTGGGATTGATATTGAATTTGATGTGAATCACAGTCAATTTGTTGTATTTGTCAAAATATTTTGTTGTTGTCAAAATAAACATGGCCGATAATAACACGGAATTTACTTAACGAGGACTAGAAACTTGTACATAACTTATATGATTAAATTAATTCAAATTGTTGGGATTGATATTGACTTTTATGTGAATCACAGTCAATTTGTTGTATTTGTCAAAATATTTTGTTGTTGTCAAAATAAACATGGCCGATAATAACACGGAATTTACTTAACGAGGACTAGAAACTTGTACATAACTTATATGATTAAATTAATTCAAATTGTTGGGATTGATATTGAATTTGATGTGAATCACAGTCAATTTGTTGTATTTGTCAAAATATTTTGTTGTTGTCAAAATAAACATGGCCGATAATAACACGGAATTTACTTAACGAGGACTAGAAACTTGTACATAACTTATATGATTAAATTAATTCAAATTGTTGGGATTGATATTGACTTTTATGTGAATCACAGTCAATTTGTTGTATTTGTCAAAATATTTTGTTGTTGTCAAAATAAACATGGCCGATAATAACACGGAATTTACTTAACGAGGACTAGAAACTTGTACATAACTTATATGATTAAATTAATCCAAAATGTTGGGATTGATATTGAATTTTATGTGAATCACAGTCAATTTGTTGTATTTGTCAAAATATTTTGTTGTTGTCAAAATAAACATGGCCGATAACACGGAATTTACTTAACAACGACTAGAAACTTATACATAAGTTATATGATTAAATTAATTCAAAATGTTGGAATTGATATTGAATTTTATGTGAATCACAGTCAATTTGTTGTATTTGTCAAAATATTTTGTTGTTGTCAAAATAAACAAGGCCGATAATAACACGGAATTTACTTAACGAGGACTAGAAACTTGTACATAACTCATATGATTAAATTAATTCAAATTGTTGGGATTGAAATTGACTTTTATGTGAATCACAGTCAATTTGTTGTATTTGTCAAAATATTTTGTTGTTGTCAAAATGAACAAGGCCAATAATAACACGGAATTTACTTAACAAGGACTAGAAACTTGTACATAAGTTATATGATTAAATTAATTCAAAATGTTGGGATTGATATTGAATTTTATGTGAATCACAGTCAATTTGTTGTATTTGTCAAAATATTTTGTTGTTGTCAAAATAAACATGGCCGTTAATAACACGGAATTTACTTAACAAGGACTAGAAAATTGTACATAACTTATATGATTAAATTAATTCAAATTGTTGGGATTGATATTGACTTTTATGTGAATCACAGTCAATTTGTTGTATTTGTCAAAATATTTTGTTGTTGTCAAAATAAACAAGGCCGATAATAACACGGAATTTACCTAACGAGGACTAGAAACTTGTACATAACTCATATGATTAAATTAATTCAAATTGTTGGGATTGAAATTGACTTTTATGTGAATCACAGTCAATTTGTTGTATTTGTCAAAATATTTTGTTGTTGTCAAAATGAACAAGGCCAATAATAAACACGGAATTTACTTAACAAGGACTAGAAAATTGTACATAACTTATATGATTAAATTAATTCAAAATGTTGGGATTGATATTGAATTTTATGTGAATCACAGTCAATTTGTTGTATTTGTCAAAATATTTTGTTGTTGTCAAAATAAACAAGGCCGATAATAACACGGAATTTACTTAACAAGGACTAGAAACTTGTACATAACTTATATGATTAAATTAATTCAATTTGTTGGGATTGATATTGACTTTTATGTGAATCACAGTTAATTTGTTGTATTTGTCAAAATATTTTGTTGTTGTCAAAATAAACATGGCCGAAAATAACAAGGAATTTACTTAACAACGACTAGAAACTTATACTTAAGTTATTTGATTAAATTAATTCAAATTGTTGGGATTGATATTGAATTTTTTGTGAATCATAGTCAATTTGTTGTATTTGTCAAAATATTTTGTTGTTGTCAAAATAAACATGGCCGATAATAACACGGAATTTACTTAACAACGACTAGAAACTTACACTTAAGTTATTTGATTAAATTAATTTAAATTGTTGGGATTGATATTGACTTTTATGTGAATCACAGTCAATTTGTTGTATTTGTCAAAATATTTTGTTGTTGTCAAAATAAACATGGCCGATAATAACACGGAATTTACTTAACAATGACTAGAAACTAACACTTAAGTTATTTGATTAAATTAATTCAAATTGTTGGGATTGATATTGACTTTTATGTGAATCACAGTCAATTTGTTGTATTTGTCAAAATATTTTGTTGTTGTCAAAATAAACATGGCCGATAATAACAAGGAATTTACTTAACAACGACTAGAATACTATATGTAATTTGAGTTATTTATGAATTAATTCAAATTGTTTGCTGTATGTTGAGACTCGTTAGCGGTGTCCTCGAAAATAAACCTGTCAAGCAATCTACAGGCATTTCTTTTGAGAAGCTAGGCAAGTTAGAAGTTGTCGCTATGGAATGGATTATGGCAATTAAATACAACATAAGCAGCTATTGGGAAGAAATCAAAAACTACAAGGTAGCTCACAGTGAATTACAAGCCGTCTAGAAGGAGCTATCTGGACTAAACTGTAGCAACCTAGAACAACGGCAATGACAATTCAGCAACCTAGTCACTGATAATGAGTTGCTGCTAAGCAACAACAAGGAAAAACATTGCATGAAGCGGGGTTTTGATGAATCAACAGGTATATCATACTGAGAGACAAGTTTAAAATTTCTTTAAACGTGTAGCGAGGGAATATGATGATCGGTTTGAGAAACTCAATAACAACGAGTATGAACTATTGTTACTGTTATGGAATCGAACAAACTTAATTGACAACACCGTCAAGTTGGTTAAACATAATACAAACCTCGTAATAAACAAAGCAACTTAATAAAGTGGCAGAACCAACTACGATAAGAAATGGCGCGTATCCAGGAATATCGAACATATGAGAATAGGGTCCGGTTGGTGTTGATCAGCTTCCTCAAATTAACCCGAGTATTGAATAACTTAAAGTAATACAACAGGTATGTATACTTGACTTGGTTTACGATGCCCATCATAGCATAACACACCCCCAATACTTGCGCCAACTCGTGACAGCCTCCATCGCCAATCCCGGGCAAGATATTCATGACTTCGTACACATATAATCCAATCATGAAAATTCGCAGTAGTGCAACGCAATTGAGTATATTCATTGAAATTACTCTACCACTCTCATTCGCGTAGAATTATACGTTGTTGTTAGTAGTTCCTTACTAAATGAAAGTATAGTCGATATCATCTGCAACCATGGGATCCAGCCATACACCTTCAAGAGCTCTGGACTAATAAGGATTGACCACGGCTACATATTAAAGGACGCTGAGTCATTAATCATAGCTACTAGGTCAACCGGGAGCAGTATGACGAAACATTTCATACCTCACATGAGGTATTACTTTGAGGTAGTCATCTAAAGGACTTCAGCTCATACATAAAGAGCAAGACAGGAGTGGTCAATTCGCTAGAGCAAATCACTACACCAGCAACAAACGACCTCGACAAGTTAATTGCAACTCTGGAAAAGAATGGAGACGCTCTACCCGATTAGAGCTTCCACCACTTTCATCATGACAGCATGATTTACATACTATTCTGTGACAGATTGATAATTGGAATAATCTTGATGATAAGGCGCCAACGCAGAAGAACAATCCACAACCACCAACCACCCTCACCACCACCAAGGCTCACCACCACCACAAGCACCCATCAGTGGTAAGCGCACTCCTCATTATAAGCCATGATTTGAGTTCATGGGGTTTTTAGCACTTTTATTAAAAAAGTGTCTCTGTATCTCCGTAAATCATTAAAAAAATTTAAATGATAAATATTTTTTTGCTGAGTTTCACTTGTAAAGTATTTTACCAGAGTTATTTGACCGATATCGTTTTATTATTATTTTTGACATTACTCCCCTCATTCATATTTATAGCCTATAGCAATGGGCGTATATACATGTATTCAACCATATATGATGTGTAGTATATTTACACATGGGACCACAGTCTACATTCGATGAAATATTGAATTAATTTAGAAAAATAAATTTTAGATTTACTAAACGACTACAACACAAAACCACACTGCAATTATAAATATTAAAGTCGTTATCATTAAGATATGAAAGGTCGGTGAAAACAGATTGTACAATAAATTGCGGTCGTACAATAAAAAAAAATTATCTGTTATCAATTTCCTTTTTATTATTCCACAATTTGTTCTGTCATTTTTATTTTATCAATTGAATTTGGTTTAATTTTGTTTTTTTTTAAAGAAATTTGAACAAAAGCAATTTTATATCGACGACAGTTCGCATGGAAAAAATCAAACGGAAAATGGAATTGAAGTGGAAACAAAAATAAAATCGTCATCGGTCCATTCAAATGCGAAATACACAGAATAGAAAAAAACACAAAGATCACTTTGTACAGAAATTGAAACATTCGTCCGTTGCTTACCTTTTTTGTGTTCGTTCAATTTAATCCGAATTAAAAATATCTAATTTGTATTTTTTTGTTTCGTCGTCATACTATCACAATAGCTACTTCATTAATGTGAAGACGAGAAAAAAAAGCCGTAATTAAATTTTCATTTCACTTAAATTAAAAAAAAAAAATTTGGAATAATACATTTTCTTTCGTTATATCTGTTTTCCAATTTTTGCTTTTTACACTTAGAAACCTAATTTAATTAATTTAATTAATTAACTAATTTTCATTATTTCACCCACCTTCTCGATCAATATGTGTATGTATTTCCAAATTTAATTGAAAACTATATAACAACAACAAAAAGATTGTAAAATTTATCCAATTTACGTATTTCACCGTTTTTATGTTGAGTGCTGGGAAAACAAAATGCTTAAGGCAATTAATGTTCATGCAAACAAGAAGAAAATGATTTTTTTCACCATTTTCTTATTAAATATATCTACCTGGTGTAACGGAGATGTTACGTAATTTATTCATTATCACCTATTAAATGTTTAGCTAATAGAAAGGTGTTTAATAATAAATCTTAATTAAAATGCGACACAATTTTTTGATAATTTTAAAGGGTTTAGGTGTTGCTAGATTTTAAGAGATCTTTAATCCATCTCTTAATTTTAATTGGGAATAGACAAGATAGAAATTTTGCATTTTCAAGCAATAAATACATTACGGTTACTCGCTAGTAGTGAATCGTTCGATAACTCATTCGAACACGTCCACAGTGGGAAAGCAACCGTCTTGTAAGATGCGTATGCAGAGCCACAAATCAACAAAGAGGGTAAGTGAGCTGGCATCATATCTACCTCTTTACAGCTCAACCTTATGTCAGCTTTCCGCATCTTCCAGTTCAAACTGCGGTTGTACTCCCAATCGACCACAATCATTGAAATATCGACAAAGCAACATTAGGATCAAACTGCATGAGCTAAGATCGGTGGAGTTAGCATATCATCACTTATTGCATAACACCAATAGATTCAGGACATCTCGATATGTCACGTGATGGAGACGTTCGTCTTTATGGCATATTTCAAGTCTACTATGAGCGAGCTAATTGGACATATCTGCCTCACTATACACATAATCTTCGCTGATCGATATGCCAATAATCGTGTTCCAACAAACGGCCATAGAAGATTCGATTTTTGGAGGAAAGTTGTTCGATCATTGATGGCGCATCGAATTTCAGAGTTGTGGTCCACTTTCTGATGCAAGCATTTCATCGACATCAAGCTGGCTTGTGACCAGTTAAAATCACAGATTCATCGAATAACCCTTCAACTTACCGTATGTTCGAGTTCATCAAAAATGAAATACAATCAACGTCTGTTGAAATGAGCCAATACAATGCACATCGTAAAGAACGAGCAGACAAATAAGTGTTCCAATTTGTGCGAAGCCATTCAGAACATCTAACAAGAAGTCAGTTAATAAGTAATAAGTAAATCATTTCAAAATCGTACATGATGAAGAACTCGTATGACTGATAAGTTATCGTGTGCTAGTTCGTTTAACGGCTTTGATTCAGACTAAACAAATCTTGTCGTCAATTTGCCTTTGTTGATACATGCATACCTGAATAGTGCTATACTGAACATCAATGAGAACTAAAGCGTCTTCTCGATCAGTATTCGTATATAACTTCTTTTCCCATTATTGAAGCAGCTGAGGACCACGAAAATTACTTTTACCGACTTTCTGTGTTGGAACGCTTCGTATCACTTAAGAAGGCCTTCTAGGGTTGGCGAGGCAAGGTTAGCTGTAGGGTTGTGTAGCTAATTTGACAATTTACGAACACAAGACCGGTCAAAGCCGATTATTTTAATCTTAAACAACTATGTTAGACTGAACGAGAACGGCTTGAAATCCTCATTAGCGAATAAGAATATCGACCAGAATCATGTCTTGAAATTCTTCGTCACTGACGATGCTGAAGCTCGACGTTTACGCTCAATTTGACAAAGAAACAGATCAGTCGCCGATATTTATCGTGAGTAAAGTGAATCAAACAAGTAAATAAAATGTCACCGAAACAACAAATGTAATTACATCATCGGAAGATGAGAACGAGAACAATGCTGGCACACCATCATTGGGTGCAAATCAAGATATATAAGATGTCACCAAAAATCACACCTTTTTAGAAGGGACATCCGGCGGCATAATTCAGCCTCGTCGAACGCCAATTCGTAATCCAACGAATTGTTGACGACGAAGAACGTTTCGCATTTACTCTCGGCGCGGCACCACAAGAGACGGTACAATTCATAACGGACATCTGTAGAAACCCGCAGCTAGGTACCAAATACAGTCAATTAAAATCTGCGTTAACCAACCTCTATACTATTAGCGAGGAGAAAGGATTTGACGAGCTGCTCTCTGGTTTCCAACAAATTGGAGCCCTTAGACCAACCACATTTATCGCCTGCTAGAACAAAATAGGAGAATCCAAGTTAGTAAACAACGATTTACTCAAACATCTCTGTAATGGCGTGGGATATCAACAATGACATCGAGGAAATCCTTAGTGAAGTTCTGATTTAGCGCCTCAAAAAACACGCCTCCAATAATTTTCGCGTTGTTTTTGTCGATATTGTCAAGAAAGTTCTCGGGGATGACGTCCAGGTCCAGGTTTGGGTGCACCAGGTGCCCGGGGGTGTTCGCTGATGCCATATTTGAATTCAGCGACCCGAAAAACCCCGGGCGCCGAGTTTTTCGCGTTCCCCACGTGATTTTCTGGAGAGTCCCACGGAGATGAGGTTCATCGGCGTTCCTGAGCTCCAGGTGTTCGGGGGGTCAATTTGACCATCATAATAGTGATCAGTGCGACCTCGAAAATTCCCGAGTACCCGATTTGAGGCAGTACCTGACTCTTATTTACAAAGTTTTTACATTTTCCAAAAGGCGTCTCAAAAAATGCATTTTTTGAATGCATTTTTGGCTGCAGCAATGCAATTTCCGATTTGTCAGAGGTACAAAGTAGGTACATTTTTCACAAATAATTTTTAGAAGCGAATGCAAAAAACCGCATTCCGATCCATCTTTATGGCAAAAATTCCGAACTTTTGTGCTTCATTGCCTCGACCAATAACAAAAAGATTGTAAGCAAAAAATTCAAACGAAATTAGTTCAGTTAATTTTTTATATTTGCCTGGAAATAACGAGCTTTGACTAAAAAACACTTTATTTCACCATAATTCGGCTTCTCTATAGCCTAGTCGGAATGACTATTCGGAATAAAATTTCATACTCGAATTTTTTTTCAATAATTCGGAGATCCGGAAGTGACTGCTTTATTGAGAGCTTCTCATCAACAAACGATATTAAATTTTCAACCCAAAAGGATTGACTCATGTAGTCAAGCATAAAAAATTTACCAAAATCAGATCAAAAGGAATATTTTATAGGTTAAATTTCTTAATCTGTCTCAATCTGTGAGTCTCTAAATTCCATCGAATTCTATTATACAGCCGGTTATACAAATTACAACTTTTGAGCCGTTTGCATCGCGGTTCCATGTAAGATTACTCATCTGCATATATTTGTCGATGTCTGTAGTAATAAAAAGAAACAATTATCCCTTTTTTATGCCTAATTAACTTCATTGTTAACAGTTATATTAGTCCCACTGTAGTATCACACATACGTAGTATTAAACATATAAATATGCGAGGTAATGGGTCGTATTAAATTTTGTAAGCCATGTCCATTACGATTATTTTTTGAATTGAAATAAAAAGGATAAGGTAATATTCATATAAACGGTAATAATCTATACCAGGGAGCAGACCAATAACGAAATTTTATTTTCCAAAATATGTCACCATAATTTGAAGGTTGAATGTTTACTAAACATGCACACAAAAATGATGTAACTTTAAGATGAAACTATACCGAGTATATAAAGACTGAAATGGTTTTATTATTATTTTATGCCCATAACATCTGTGGTGTGTTTAGTCAAGAAATTATTTCCAGAAAATATACAAGCGTAACATCTTCGTATGTACACACTGAACCGTCTATAATAAATATCCGATTCTTTTCTGGTTCAAGTCACATTTTTATTTTGCCTCACAAGAAATGAATGAAAAAGGTAACGAAGGATAAATCATTTCTATTTTATTCATTATTTTCTAAAATCCAAAATCTTTATTTTTACCTTATTTGAATATCCTTAATTTTATTTTATGGATTGTGCACACACACACACACGTATATTCACCAAAAAGAAAATCATTTTCAGAGACATAAGAAAAACTGACAATTTTATTACACATTGAATACATAAAATCGTAAATAACGAATTTCAATAAGGTAACATACGAGTACATACATCGAGATTGACGTATGCAGATTTGAATTACTTTAAATTTATTTAACACCGAAACAGGAAAGACGTTATTTGTTAAAAAAATTCTTGCGTATTGCCAATACCATAAATTATTATTACGGATTCTGCTAGTACTACGCAGTTTTATGTGAGGCATTTCATGATATACGAGGTTATAGACACCGAGATGCCAAACAAAATAATTTCCCTTTTTATTTGATTTTGCTCGTCTTATTAGTTTCTCGTCTTTTTTCCAATTACGTTATATCCTTTCATTATTACTTTATCATGCGGTTGTGTTGTTGTTGTTGTCATTATAATATTATTATTTAAGATTAAAGGAAATAAAACATGAAATTACAGAAGCGGCAGCAGCCGCAACACCAACAAAAACTGTGTTAACATGATTTGGAATGAAAAAATATTTATTTCTGGTTAAAGGAAATGAATAAAGTGAAAATTAAAAATTATTTTTTATTCGTTTTCTGTAAATTATTTTTCATGTTAATCCTGTATAATGTAAACCAATTTACTCTTATTTAAGAGAGGGAGGAACATCGAATTTTCATTTTATGAAGCATGGCAGCTTCATATTATAGCTAACTAGTTAACTTCGGTGCTTTAAATATGTACGAGAAGTTTATATACCCTAGCTTTGCAAGTTTGTTCATATGTGGCCTTTCACTGAAAAACGGCAAAACAAGTAATTATAACCTATGCACGTAACATACAAATTATCGATATAAATATTTATTAGGTATGGGGCGGTCATTTAGTAGTTTCCTTTATAAAATGCAAGTGTGTGTAGTTATCCCAGTTTTTCATCCCAGGAAAAATAAAAATGTTCATCAGGTAACACTTATTTCATCCCATCCCAGGATTTTTAAAATCATCCCATCCCAAAGTTTTTAATTTATACAATTAATTAGAACTGTTATACTTGTTAAAGGTAGCGAACATCTTAGCCTCCGACTATGCAGAACCCTAAAATTAATTTAAATCAAAATTATATATCTGAGTACAAACTGTAATTCATATATTACGAAACAAATACTTAATAAAATAATTAATAATTCTCTCAAACCTATAGAGTGCCTAAAGATTTGACTTCTGGTTATGACTCGTCATGGTGTCCACTAACTCTGATAACAATTTGGCTATCAGCCGTATGTTAGGATTTTTGCTATATGCTCTAATGCATATGGCCCACCACCATATGAAATTTGAAGAAAATGCTCAAAAAATAATTAATAATTCTCTCAAACCTATAGAGTGCCTAAAGATTTGACTTCTGGTTATGACTCGTCATGGTGTCCACTAACTCTGATAACAATTTGGATATCAGCCGTATGTTAGGATTTTTGCTATATGCTCTAATGCATATGGCCCACCACCATATGAAATTTGAAGAAAATGCTCAAAAAATAATTAATAATTCTCTCAAACCTATAGAGTGCCTAAAGATTTGACTTCTGGTTATGACTCGTCATGGTGTCCACTAGCTCTGATAACAATTTGGCTATCAGCCGTATGTTAGGATTTTTGCTATATGCTCTAATGCATATGGCCCACCACCATATGAAATTTGAAGAAAATGCTCAAAAAATAATTAATAATTCTCTCAAACCTATAGAGTGCCTAAAGATTTGACTTCTGGTTATGACTCGTCATGGTGTCCACTAACTCTGATAACAATTTGGATATCAGCCGTATGTTAGGATTTTTGCTATATGCTCTAATGCATATGGCCCACCACCATATGAAATTTGAAGAAAATGCTCAAAAAATAATTAATAATTCTCTCAAACCTATAGAGTGCCTAAAGATTTGACTTCTGGTTATGACTCGTCATGGTGTCCACTAGCTCTGATAACAATTTGGCTATCAGCCGTATGTTAGGATTTTTGCTATATGCTCATTTGCATATAGCCCAACATATGAAATTTGAAAAAAATGCTCAATAAATTAATTAATAATTCTCTCAAACCTATAGAGTGCCTAAAGATTTGACTTCTGATTATGACTCGTCATGGTGTCCACTAACTCTGATAACAATTTGGATATCAGCCGTATGTTAGGATTTTTGCTATATGCTCATTTGCATATAGCCCAACATATGAAATTTGAAAAAAATGCTCAATAAATTAATTAATAATTCTCTCAAACCTATAGAGTGCCTAAAGATTTGACTTCTGGTTATGACTCGTCATGGTGTCCACTAGCTCTGATAACAATTTGGATATCAGCCGTATGTTAGGATTTTTGCTATATGATGCTATATGATTTTTGCAATAATGCATATGGTCCACCACCATATGAAATTTGAAGAAAATGCTCAAAAAATAATTAATAATTCTCTCAAACCTATAGAGTGCCTAAAGATTTCACTTCTGGTTATGACTCGTCATGGTGTCCACTAACTCTGATAACAATTTGGATATCAGCCGTATGGTAGGATTTTTGCTATATGCTCTAATGCATATGGCCCACCACCATATGAAATTTGAAGAAAATGCTCAAAAAATAATTAATAATTCTCTCAAACCTATAGAGTGCCTAAAGATTTCACTTCTGGTTATGACTCGTCATGGTGTCCACTAACTCTGATAACAATTTGGATATCAGCCGTATGTTAGGATTTTTGCTATATGATGCTATATGATTTTTGCAATAATGCATATGGTCCACCACCATATGAAATTTGAAGAAAATGCTCAAAAAATAATTAATAATTCTCTCAAACCTATAGAGTGCCTAAAGATTTGACTTCTGGTTATGACTCGTCATGGTGTCCACTAGCTCTGATAACAATTTGGATATCAGCCGTATGTTAGGATTTTTGCTATATGCTCTAATGCATATGGCCCACCACCATATGAAATTTGAAGAAAATGCTCAATAAAATATTTAATATTGCTCTCAAACCTATAGAGTGCCTAAAGATTTGACTTCTGGTTATGACTCGTCATGGTGTCCACTAACTCTGATAACAATTTGGATATGCAAAAATCCTAACATACGGCTGATATCCAAATTTTCGGTTCGGTGAAAAGGCTCAGAAATGCCAGCCTGGCTGTAAATTTTATGATAAAACCTGCGGAGGTCAGTCGATCAAGATGGATTTTTAAATGTTCATCAGGACGTGACGACCGTTACTGATGAACCTACTACCAGTCGTCTATTAATTCATGATGCCAATTCAAGAGTTGCATTTCTAATAGACACTGGTGCTGACGTTTCGGTTGTTCCACTCAAAATTTGTCACATTCCGCAGGCATTAACTACCTCCAAACTATTCGCTGCGAATGGAACGCCAATTAAAGCTTATGGAACAAAAATTCTAAATTTAGATTTTGGGTTACGGCGTAATTTCAAGTGGGAATTTATAGTGGCAGATGTCTCGCTGCCACTATAAATTAGCTGCTTAAAAGTTCTAGATTGATAGTTGATCTTGGCAAACATCGTCTTCTAGATCCAACGACATCATTGTTTACTGTTGGTTCTATCTCTCTCACAGCCGAGTCAACACTGTCTCAACTAGACAAATCCCAGGTGAATAATCAAATCCAGCAACTTCTCTCTAAATTCTCAGAAATTATGACAAACTCTCTAAACGTCAAACCAGTTAAGCATATGATCACTCATCGGCTGGAAACTTTTGGAGCACCGGTTTCTTGTAAAACTAGACGTTTGGCACCTGATAAATTAACGATTGCAAAACAGGAATTCGAGAATCTGATGGCACTAGGAATTTGTCGTCCGAGTAATAGTGCATGGTCTAGTCCTTTGCATCTTGTCTTGAAGAAAAATGGAGATTGGAGGCCATGTGGAGATTACCGAAGTCTGAATCGTGTTACTATTCCAGATCGTTATCCTATTCCACATCTTCAAGATTTTTCGTACCAGCTTGAAGGATGTACAGTTTTTTCGACTCTTGATCTTGTCCAAGCTTATCATCAAATCCCTATTGAACCATCTGATATTCCAAAAACCGCTATTGCGACTCCCTTCGGTTTATTTGAATTCACTAAAATGACTTTTGGTCTCAGGAATGCAGCACAAACTTTTCAGAGATTCATGCATTCCGTATTGTTGGGACTTAATTTCGCATTCATCTACTTAGATGATATTCTGATAGCGTCTAAAACTTTCGAGGAACATCACGCGCATCTCGAACTAGTTTTCCAAAAATTATCAGACAACGGTTTAATAATCAATCCTGGAAAATGTGTCTTCGCTTCACCTGAAGTTAAATTCTTAGGACATTTTGTTAATGCAAATGGCATTTTACCTGTTCCAGAACGTGTTGAAGTCATCAAAAATTTTGAACGTCCGTTAACGGTTAATCAACTCAAAAGATTTTTGGGGATGATTAATTTCTACAGACGTTTCATTCCAAACGCCGCGGCTGATCAAATTTTACTTAATGATTTTCTTAAAGGTTATAAGAAAAATAGTAAAATTCCAATTAATTGGTCAGCAGAGTCCATTGATGCCTTCGACAATTGTAAGGAGAAATTGTGTAAAGCTACTCTTCTTGCACACCCTTCATCTACGGCTAAACTCGCTATCATGGTAGACGCTTCGGACAGAGCTATCGGCGCAGTAGTTCAACAGTATATGGGCGATATTTGGCAACCACTCAGCTTCTTCTCGGTTCGTCTTAATGAAGCGCAACAAAGATATAGTGCTTATGACAGAGAGTTGTTAGCAGCGTACTCTGGCATCAAGCATTTCAGATATCTTTTGGAAGGGCGACAGTTTACGTTGTTTACGGACCATAAACCACTTGTCTACGCTTTTTGTCAGAATCCGGAAAAGGCATCACCGCGTCAATTCCGACATTTGGATTTCATCAGGCAGTTCACAACCGACATCCAACACATATCAGGCATAGATAATGTCGTCGCAGATACACTTTCCCGCATTAATCTAATTTCTATTCCTGAAAGTATAGATTATGCACAAATTGCGGATGCCCAAACCAATGATGTCGAGCTTAAAGATCTTATACGCGATAATTTAACTTTAAAGTTTGTCCAAGTTCCGTTGAGTTTTAACTCTAACAAAACTATATATTGTAATATTTCGACAGCTAATCAAAGACCTTTTATTCCAATTGAATTTCGGAAAAAAGTTTTTGAAGCCTTTCATAATCTTTCGCACCCTGGAATTAAAGCAACAACTAAATTATTGACGAAAAATGTCATCTGGCCCTCCATCACGAAAGATTCAAAAACTATGGCACAATCCTGTTTAGCTTGTCAGAAATCCAAAATTTCAAGACACACCGTTTCACCTCTTGGATCTTATCAATTAACTTCGCAACGCTTCGCAGAAATTCACTTAGACATCATTGGTCCTTTGCCTATTTCTGACAATCAGCGGTATTGCGTTACATTAATCGACAGGTATACGAGGTGGGCTGAGGCAGTTCCAGTTCCTGATATTACTGCAGCTACTGTCGCTTCTGCGGTATACTCCACATGGATTTCACGCTTCGGGGTACCAAACGTTATAGTCACCGACCAAGGTTCGCAGTTTGAGTCTTGTCTTTTTAATGAATTGTCGATCTTGTTAATCGGATTCAGGCGAGTAAGAACGACGGCTTATAACCCAAAGTCCAACGGTATGATTGAGAGATGGCACAGAACGTTAAAGACCGCAATCATGTGTCACGAGCGAACTGATTGGGTAACGTTCTTGCCAACCGTACTGTTAGGTTTACGCACGTTATATAGTGAGGAACTTAAAACTTCTCCTGCTGTACTTGTTTACGGAAGTGCGTTGAGGGTGCCTGGTCAATTTCTAAATTCTTTTTCGACCGATAAAATTCTTCAGACAGATTTTGTAAATAATCTTAAAAAACATTTTGATGAAATTAGACCGTCTCCGGCAACCAGGCACTCCAATGTAAAAACTTTCGTAAGCAGAGAGCTTTCAACGTGTTCACACGTATTTTTAAGGTCGGATTTTGTGAGGAAATCCTTACAACCACCTTATTCAGGACCGTTTAAAGTTCTCGAAAGAGGGGATAAGTTCTTCACTATTGACGTAAACGGCAGGTCAGGTGTGGTGTCTCTGGATCGCCTAAAACCGTGTTTCACGGAGAATGCGGACATCGTGGGATCGTTTCCGGCGACCCCGCTGGGTGAGAGAACTTCGGATATCGAGCCGGCTTCTGATGATACACACGTGTTAAAAAAAGGTTCGCTTCAATCTTCTACCGAAGGAACCAGTTCAAACCAGGACTGGAAGAAGAATTAGACCACCAGCACGTTTTAGCTGAAGCAGCTTTTGGATCATCTTTGGTTCTTTTAATTAGTTTATTTTCGGCGTCGCGTATAGACTTGTATTTTCATAAATTCTTCCGAATTTATTGGGGAGGGAGTATTGTGGCGATGTTTATAAACTTAAATGTCAAATTTATAAAGTAGAAATGAGCTCGCTAAAATTATGGAAGAGACAAAAAAACCCGGTCTACCAACGTAGGTTGTGATAAATAAAAAATAAAAAATGTTCAATTTTTTTTACACAAAAGAAAAAAATCCGTAGTGTGAAGTTTTGATTTTTAAGAATAAAAAATAAGAATTTCAACGCAAGTGTTTGCATGTTTGTATATTGTGAAGTGAATTATAGTTTGAGCTTATATAATCTCGTAGAGGAATTTACCTAAAACGAATCAAATTTAATTGATATCGTTCAAACCAAATAGAAAGGTTTCGTCGAAAGGTACAGCTGGACACATCAAAAGTATATGTGCAGCCATATAAGGAAGTAGAATATAGTATCTCTTTAGGGTAAGCAGTGAGCATCGTGGTAGCCGACAAGTTATTTCGAGCATTTTATCGTTGCGTAATTTTACGTACATAATTACATACGTATATGTACAGTGAACATATGGCAGACGTGTGAGCAGCGATTAACGTTACACGACGGTAATATTTCGAGTGGTATTATTTCAATTATACAACCAAACCAGTGATTGGCCGATTATTGTGGTATCGTGTGAACAATCGAGCAACGTGTGAGCAGTGAGTATCGAATACCTATCACTATCAACGTAATTGCTGAGGGCTACTTCGGTAATTGGTTGCAACGCGGGAGTGACAATTCGGGAACAGTCGGTGACCTTAAAATTAAAAGTTAATCCAACACCGGGACACCAAAACAAACAATAATAACTGTAAGTAATTTTAAATTGTAATATTAGAAAATTAGTATTTCAGTTGTGGTTGCGTGGTGATTAACTACTCATCGCATATTAAAAGAATTCGTGATCGTACTCAATATCACAACCGCCGACAATTATTCGTTCAAGTATATTAGTCGATCAATTATCGTGCAAGTTCATTGGTGGAATATAGTGATTAGATCGTGAGTCAAAACAATATAATCTTATTTGATCGAATCTTGGTCCAAGTTTATAATTAAGCGTCAGTGAGTTTGTGTATAAGGGAGCAAGATTCAAGAAATATGACGGATCAAGTTAAAGAGTTTATGGGACGAAGTGGAGTTGCGAAGGGGAGTATCACTAGGTTGGTGTTATATGCCGATAGTATCGCTGACCGAACATCAGTTTCGGATATTAAGTTAAAACTAGAGTTGTTAGAGCGATCGTTTAGTGAGTTTATGGAATGCGAAATGAAGTTAGCAGCCTTCGATGTAGGTAGAGTGAAGGTAGAGGCGACCCAAGTAGAGAAAATGGTGTCACGCGTTTTTAAGGAACAAAACGAATTTTTAACGAGTCTGTCAACAACATTCACCAGTTCACTAAATCAGACTGTAAGTCAATCGTTCGATGAGCCCCATTGTTCGGTAAGGCTTCCACAACTAATCATTCCAATGTTTAGTGGAGATTACAAGGATTTTCTTTACTTCAAAGATTTATTTATTGCTTCTGTTCACAGTAAATTAGGACTTAATGAAGCGGAGAAATTTCAATATTTTAAAGGGTGTTTGCGTGGTGAAGCGTCAGATCTAATAAAGCATATAACGGTCTCAGAAGAAAATTATACACAAACGTGGAAAAAAAGACAAGTAACGGTACGTCTTAAATAGTTTCATAAAGTTATTTTTAGAACAATTAAATAGTCACCAACGTATCTGATGAAGTTACTCGAGAGCTTACAGCACTGGGTAATGAGGCAAATTCAAAGGATGCTTGGTTGATCTATTTATTACTGCACAAACCAGACTCTCAAGGGAATCTCAAATCAAGCACAACAAAGGCTCACCAATTAAACTCAAGAGAAATGACATCGGACGATACAAAATGAATTGCATCGAATTTACGTATGCACCGAATTTAAGAAATTCGATCCAACACAACGGAGAGAAAAGTCGGCTAAAAGATACGAATGTGCTTTAATCGTATATCGTCTAACCATTGAGCTGTGCAATGCCTTAGCTCAGCTAGTTGTGTGATGTGTGGACGAAGACACCACACATTCCTACACGAATGTAAACTCAAGCACGCTGGCGAACACGATAACCACATCATCAAATAGTCATGTTACCAAATTATCTACATACTAGAGAACCGCCGATAGAAACAACTACCTATCTAAATTTTTCCAGCAATGGAAACACGTTTTTACCAACAGCAGAAGTGAAATTAAAAACTCTAAACGGACAATTGGTATCAGTCAAATTATTAACGGATTCAGGCGGACGGTCGTCCGATAAATGTGTACGCAAGCTAGGAATATCAAAGAAAAAGTGAAGAATATTAGTGCAAGGATTTGCAACATCTAAGGTGTCAACAACAGGACGGACTTTAATTTCCATTCATTCCCGGTTCGATCCTTCGAAATACTCACTGGTGAACGTTTATATACTCCCAAACTTAATAAAGTTATGTGCCAATGTAATGTTAAAAGAAGAGCAAGATCGTAAGATTCGAAGTTTAAGATTGGACGATCCAAATTTTAGTAACAAAATGGAAATCGATGTTCTACTAGGTGCTGATTAGTTTTTTGGTGTTTTGGCGGCCACTCAAATTCAATTATCACCGAATATAATCGCACAGGAAATATTGTTTGGATACGTGTTTGCAGGTAGAAGGGAGGATGTTGGGCAGAAAGAATCGGACTGGAAATCTTACAAAAATTTCAACCTAGTAATTTCGGATCATCATTCACGTTATTGGACGAGGCACCAAAGACAGTAGAAGAAGATTTATGTAAAACTCATTTTCGAGAAACAGCAACCAAAAAACAAAGACGGCAGATTTGTGGTTCAACTACCATTCAAATTAGCCTTACCACGTTTAATTTCGATGGAAAGAAAAATGAGCAAAAATCCCGAATTCCAAAAACTGTATATAGAGTGTATATGAATGAGTATAAAACTTTCGGACACATGCGATTATTACAGCCACACGAGGTTCATGTAGATGACAGAGAAGTATATTATTAGCCCCACCACGGAGTTGTGCGTGAAAATAGTTGAACAACAAAACTACGCGTCGTGTTTGACGCATCAGCCGTTAGTTCCAATGATGAAAGCTTAAATCAAAACCTTATGATTGGGCTTACATTACAAGACACATTATGGTCGATATTATTACGATTCCGATCATTTAAAATTGCGATGTATGCCGATATTGTACCACCCGATACGAATGTATCGCCAGATACTAATTGAACCGTCACAAGCGTAAATCTCCCTCTGAATTAATTCAGCATTATGAGTTACTAACAGTAGCATACGGTACCTCACCTGCATCATTTCTATAGCTGTAAGAGTGCTGTATCAAATTGCCAATGATTGTGAAGAGACACACCCTGAAGTCGTAAGAGTAATAAAGAAAAAATTTTATGTGAACGATGTACTTACGGACGTAGATGATGAGGAGAATGCGAACGAGCTGAAATTGAAGTTAATAAAAGTGTTAGATAATGGTGGCTTCTCGCTAAGAAAATGGCTCTGCACTTGTTCAAAATTAAATAAAGATAACAATTCAATCAAATAACAGAGGACCGTCAAGGAACCCATGTTTTGGGATTGTACTGGAATCCGAGAAAGGACATCTTTTCATTCAAGAATACCGATATTTTAGACAAAATAACTATTAAGCGAGGCATACTTTCAGTAGCGTCATGGATCTTTGATCCATTGGGATGGTTGAGTCCATTTACGGTAATGGCGAAAGTATTTTTACAGGGCTTGTGACTCAAGGGGTTATCTTGGGATGAGAAACTCCCAATAGATGTACAGGAGCATGGAGCGGTATTCAGAGTCAATTAAGTTTTTAATGAATATTCGAATTTCAAGGTATGTTCCTATTTCAAGAATAATTGTCAAATTCAAGGATTCAGTAACGCGAGCGAAGTGGCATACTCAGCAGCGATTATGTGCGAATGGAACGAGATAAACCTATTATAACATCATTATGTGGAGCACATCTACTTGCCAAATTAGTCAAACGAGTACTTGCATCTCTCGACGTACTCAACATTCAAGTATAACTATGGACAGACTCTATGGTAGTTCTGCCATGGCTTGCAAGCGAACCTCGAAAATGGAAGACATTTGTCTCCAATCGGGTTGCATCGATTCACCAATTATTTCCTGATTCTAAATGGAAATATGTTATAGTGGAAGAGACAATCCTGCGGATTTAGCAACACATGGAATTATGGTAGACGGTTTTTCAAAGAACGATTTATGGTGGAAGGAGCCTCAATGGTTGTCGAGATCCGAAAGTAAGTGGCAAACCAATCCACCAAGCAATGAAACAGTACAGGAACGCCACGAAGAGAGACGCCACGAAGAGAGAAGGTCAAAGATCGGTCTACTGAATACAGTTTGTGAGACAACTACAATTCATCCATCATAAAGAGACTATTAGAAAATATCTCTATAGTTGAACTAAAAGTCGAGTGATGGCATATATGTTAAGGGTTGTGCATATTGCTAAGAGGACCATCGACCTCCAAAGTTATATAACTGTGTCTGAGTTAGAAGGCGCTGAATTTTGAATAATTCAATTTGTTCAATCCCACGAATTTTCGGAGGACATAAAAAATCTTAAAAAAAATAACCGGTTACAATCAAATTCTAAATTAACGTCATTAGCGCCATTTATTGATTCCAATGTCACACTACGAGTAGATGGTCGGTTATAAAATCTTAAATGTGCTTATAATATAAAACATCCCATTATACTACCACGGAGATATAGTTGTAAGGTATTTACATCCTGGGCCATCCTTACTAACAGCACTTTCCCTTCAGAAATATTAGATATTAGGCGTACGAGAAGCAAGTCGCACTATCAATCACAAGTGTTTAATATGTGTTCATTACTCAACGATTCGATCAACTCAGCAGATGGGTAACCTACCCGAATCCAGAATAACTCCAAACCGTCCATTCTCCATAACCGGAATTGACTATGCCGGTCCAATATCATTGTTATCAAGAAAAGGAAGAGGTGCAACACTTATTAAACACTTATTTTGTGACGAAAGCATTACACATTGACGTTGCATCAGTCTTAACTACGGATGCTTTCTTAGCCGCCTTTGATCGGTTCATAGCACGGAGATGACCGCCCGCAGAAATATATTCAGATAATGGCTCAAACTTTTTAGGTGCAAAACGAAGACTGTACGAGTATTACAAACTAGTTACATGCACTGAATTCAAAACACTTTATTCCGCCTAATTCTTCCCATTTTGGTGGCCTATGGGAAAGAGTAGTTACAACTGCAGTTAAGTCGCATCTAATTAAGGTCACTGGAAATTTTCATCTTACGTTTGAAGAGATGATCACGGTTCTGACCAGAATAGAAGGAATATTGAATTCTAGGCCGCTCTGAGCCATGAAGATACAAGCAACATACACGCTTTAACACCGGTACATTTTCTCACACTTGGGCCAATTACGTTTTTACCCTGCCTCAATTACGAAGAAATAAAGTTGTCAAGCATTAATAGATGGGAACGACTTCAAAAATTAGTGCAACAGTTTTGGCGTCATTATTCGATAAGTTACCTGAACACATTACATCAAAGAACAAAGTGAAAAAATACAGCTCGACATCTGGAAATCAATGACATCGTCTTATTACAGGATGCTAAATCATCTCCATGTAATTGGCGTTTAAGTCGAGTAATAGAATTACATAAGGGAAGCGATGGTATCAAATTAAACAATAAATTACAGATTACATATTTCTGTCAGATATATTCATTAGCATTTTGGATAAGCACAAATTCCGCCACTATATTTTCTGGATGGGAATCAAGATACCTGACAGGAATAAGCAATCAGAAGTGCCAATTTCATTGGTTTCTAGAACATTTTTAGTCAGAAAATTGTTGATTCAACGGTCGTTGTTGTTCAATGAAATTGGCCAATTCTGGATTAGCACAAATTCAGCCACTATATTTTTCGGATGCTAATGAACATACCTGACAGGAATATACTATCTGAATTGCTTATGACTTGGATTTTAGAACATTTTATTTTTATTGTCTAATTTGTTGTTCAACACAAATATTATTGAACGATGTAACTCTGTTTTTTTTAAATATAGTATCTTTCAGGGGCTAGTTTGGGTTTCCTCGATTTATGAATGAAAATTTATGAAAAGTATATTTCTATGATAAGCACCAATTCCAGCAGTTTAGCAGCCTTTAGGAAGTTTTAACATTAGGCTTATTTCTGGTTTTATCTAGAAATCGAGTTTTATTTATTCCGTCTTTCAGGTGAAATTTGAAATTTTCTTTCCCCGTTTTTTCAGCTCCTGGACTAGCACTAATTTTTTCCCGTGAGCACTAACTAGCACAAATTGGGCTTAATCGGTATGCAAAGTTTCATTTTGAAATTCGAAAGTTTCTCTGCTGCAGTTACTCCACACCCTGCGTCCCCATCAGAATTTCTCCACAATTAGGCCGAAGTTGACTAACATTATGACATAGCAAATGGCAATAGTGACATTCCTACCAAACGTTGTGTTCGTTTGAAGCAAGGTTAACAATATTGCTTATTAAATTATCATTGATTGATTGCACAAGTTTAAATAGAATTAGTTTTTACAACAAACTCCGCCTAATAATACGTTCAAATTGGCTTCTGTTGAAATACATGTTTCGGTTGATAACTTCCGGCTGAAAAATGTTGATCAACGGTAACGTATTTGTTTACTTTCGACTGTGAAAGGGAAGACACTATCTGCATTATCGCTTTTTTTATTTTTCGGCTAGGACCTTTCGATGCTACTGAAGTTAGCCGAAAATTTCAGCTGAAAAAACCTGCATTATCGATATATTTCGTATCAGGTGGTAGTACAAAATTCTGTTGATATTAACCGAAAATTACATGTTAGTGAAGTTAACAGTAAATTTCTGCCGAAAAAATTTAAATAATCAATATCACATAATTCGAATGTTTAAAGGTCATATGAACTGGGTGAAGCTAGACAGACTCGTAATTAGCTGGATCCCATATTTATAATTTGTCGTGTTAAGGGCCAATGAATTTGAGTTGTGGCACTAACAGTGAACACCTGTGCCAAAAATCGGGCCATATTTTATGTAGCATCATAGTGAAAGAAATTAAAAACTGGACGCATGTTCAGTGGAAATTTGTACTTCACCCTTTACAAATTACCACTAAACATGCGTCCAGCTTTTAATTTATTTCACTATGATGCTACGACAAATTATAAATATGGGATCCAGCTAATTACGAGTCTGTCTAACTTCACCCAGTACAAATTACCACTGAACATGCGTCCAGTTTTTAATTTCTTTCACTATGATGCTACATAAAATATGGCCTGATTTTTGGCACAGGTGTTCAGTGTTAGTGCCACAACTCAAATTCATTGGCCCCTAACACGACAAATTATAAATATGGGATCCAGCTAATTACGAGTCTGTCTAGCTTCACCCAGTTCATATGACCTTTAAACATTCGAATTATGTGATATTGATTATTTAAATTTTTTTCGGCAGAAATTTACTGTTAACTTCACTAACATGTAATTTTCGGCTAATATCAACAGAATTTTGTACTACCACCTGATACGAAATATGTCGATAATGTAGGGTTCTTTTCGGCTGAAATTTTCGGCTAACTTCAGTAGCATGAACTTTCGGCTAACGGCCGAAACGGTACGAAAGCGGCCAAATCTTATAAATGCGATCAGAATAATTGTACAAATGCATTAGATGGGGGGTCCCAATTTAAATGCGAATGGACAAATGATCGGAAGTTGTTTGCTAGGCGTAGATCCCTTGAACTTCAACGGCTAAACGTTCATGATACCCGCAATAATAATATCGTTTACCACGTTCTTGTTATTTAACTTTTAGAATTCAGGGCCTTGAATTCTAAAAGTTAAATAATAAGAACATAAACGATATCAGAAGTAACATTATTTTGCCTTAATTAAAACATTCCAAGCAGTCAAAGTAGAAGAGGATCAATAAACTAAATTTCCTTTTAAAAAATATAACTTAATACCAACCTGAATATCCGACTATAATCACAAACAAAATATACACAAAAATCTTGAAAATTTTACAGAAGAATTTTCTTCTTCTATTCTGTCTCTGTGTACCGAAAATGTTTTCTTATATACTTTAAACCTGATAAAATTTATTTAATTTTTTTAACAATTTTCAACATCTCCAAAATAAATCTTATCTACCATTTTGCTTCTAGTAAAATTCTTTTGGGTCTGATGTCGGTGTTGTTGTTGTAATAAAATCAAACTGTAAACAATTTGAATTAAACATTTTGTTTTAAAGCGTTATTTTATGAAAACTAATTTCCTTGTTCACGATAGCAAAATTTAAATTTTCTAGAATGAAGATTATAATTTAGAACGGAGCATAGAACACATACAACACCCGTAAACTGATATACATAAAATATCTTATCTTCTCATTTTGGATATTTCTACGATGTCGTCGTTATTGTTGTTATAAAGAAAAACAGAAAATTTATAGGAAAAACATATTTCCTGTTTTATTATTGTACGCAGGAGAGGGATGGATATTTTACCTAATGGCTATGAAAATGTAAATTTATCTTTAGAAATTATTTTGATTATACTATTTGATTTTCATCAACTGTGGATCCCGGACCTATGTAAAATAATACTGACAATGTGAATCTACACAATCATAGGCAGCGGGAGTGAAAAGCGCTTCCACTGTTTCAAGGATATACAATCACGATATATACCAGACTATCATATTATCCAAAAGTGTAAGTAAAGGGTCTTTCAAAAGTCACGCCTAGATTTCAGTGGTAAATATTTTCTAAACGCAACCTCTTTCTTTATGGCATCTTTGACATTTGTGAAGTAGACAGCAGTGTTGTGCCTCTACGCGTAATTCGGAGTTGTCGACATGTTGGTGTCGAAAATAGTGTAGACAACTAATTTTGGCGTAGACAATGTCGAAAATTCGTCGAGTATGTAGAATATTCGAAGACAATGTAGATTATTACTTGTTTTGTTGTTTTCTTATTGTTTTTTAGTACGACGTTATCAGCTGGGACTGACAATTTTACAGTTCGGTTGCGAATGTCCAACATTGTGAAAGTTATAATTAAATTTTTACACAATAAATATGTCAGATTGGTACTCTAGCACCACATATTATATTGCATTACTGGGCAAGTGGGTACTTTTTTGCTGATTTCAGAGAAACTTAATTTTTTACCACTTTGTAATTGTCACCGCACTTGGACATTTGTTTTAGAAAACATGATAATTTCAGAAAAAGAATCGAACTAAACTAAACTTTTAAAAAGTTTATTATGAAATTGACAGCGCCACATCATTTGCGTTAAATCATTTGCAGTTCGGCTTAGATCTGCCTAAAATTTTCTTATTCACCTAATTTTCCAATTATTATGGTACTTATTATGTGTCCTATTACATGTAGCACCACTTCCAGGAATCATTTACTTTCGATATCGAGCAATATTTTACGAAATTTTCATAGACAACTCAATGTACTAAAATTTGCTTCTTTCCATTGAAATGCACCTTCAACAAGCTCAAATGATCACCGTTGATTTGCTTAAAATTATATCTAGCTATATTAGTATACTTCTCGCTGGTCAGGATCAATTTCTAATGACTTTCAAATAGGTGCATTGCCCAAGTTTATCCGTGAATTTACGGAATTTAACTATGTTCAAATTTACGTTTAATGGCTAATGCAGTAGTAAACAACCTAAATCAATTGTCAAGTCTTGTCTACCGTCTCGACCGGCACTTTGATTAACCGATGCTTCGGGTAATCGATGCTAACCGTTCGTAAATTTAAATTTTTTACGTTTTACGTAAATTATATAATTATTAAATGTAAGTTTGTGCCTATTTGTTGGATTTGGCTCAATAATTATTTCTCGCGTGTATCACTAGGTAAATTAGCCAATCGGCGGTATCCCCTTTTCATTACCCCAGCCTTTACCCTCCGAATATTACCCCGAACATTACCTGCACACCTTTACCTACCCTGTTAATAGCCCCTCGGCCATCCCGGATATTACCTCCCGCCATTACCCAAATCATTTTCTCATATGGTTTTTCCCCAAGCGATGCTCCAAGATCGAAAAGTACTCTTCAACAATATATTTTCCCATACAAATGAACATTATCCAAAAATGCTCTAATCGTCATGAAAATCCACATGGTATTCTCAGAAAATATTCATAGTAACAAAAATGCCCTAACTGTTGGCCCCGATTTGGATAGTTTAAAATGATGTTTTACGTAATTGCTCAGCCAAGAGAATAGCCCTGTGAATTTCCATTACGATTGGATCATTTTGGGTAATGGTCATTTGTATGGAAAAATATATTGTTGAAGAGTACTTTTCGATTTTGAAGCATTGCTTGACGAGTAAAACCAGAATCTCAATGCATTACCTGAAATTTACACTGATTTTACAAAATGGGAGGTCGAACCGACGCGTGAAATATACCAATATTTTGCGACATATATATAGTATGTTATATTTCTAGATTGAGCTTTTCAAGCTGAATTTGAATCCGCCATGATAAAAAATTAAAAAACAAAAACTCCTGACCAACTGGTATATTGTTCCGTAATCAGCAAATTTTTGCAATCGTTTTCATGTTTAAAAATTGTTTCGATTTTTTTGTCAACCATCATGTTTCTAGTAAGATTTGATACCAAACTCACGTATTTATTCGGGGCGAATGACAAATTACCGGGGAGTAAAGGCGGGAAGAGTAGTGACCAGGGTGTAATGGGGAGGGGGCAGGGGGGTAATACCCGAAGTAGGTAATCCCAGTGGGTAATATACAGCGTGTTAATATCCGGGGGTAAAGACTACGGGTAATGAACCGGTGGTAATAGCGGCGAGGTATTGGCCGCGGCTAAACTGTCCGAGGTAACATCCGGGGAGGTAATATATATCCTGTTATGGTTTCATACGATTCTGTTATTTGTATTATCGATACTACACAATTGTCTATGTAATCCACTTCGAGTCTAGTCAAGAAACCCGGAAAATATTAGTATCTTTAACGAATTTTTCCGCATCCAGAGAATTAAAAATTTTCAATCTAGTCGGAATCGAGTTCCAAGATCTATCTAACGTGACTAAATAAAATACGGTACGATGCTAAATTCGCGGTTATGAATAAAATTCTGTGCAATGCCGTCTGTTATACACATCTTCGAAACGAATAGTGTATCCACTTTCATTATCTAAGTTCAGCATCCAGTTCTTAAGCAAAAGAGTAGCATACAAATACTGCGTCATACGAATGGGTTCTCAGTTCTATCGGTTTTTTGGCTGTTGGATTTACAAGCTTATTCAATAATCATTTTTTCTAATCATTCCGTACATCATTGACATATAAAGACTTGGGTTACAACTTTTCAAATGTGAGGTAGAAATAAATCTCTATCGAGGCGAAATGGATCGAACAACAAAGAAATCATAGAATTTTTCTGGTTTCTAACAGAAACAATAATTTTCGACATTGTATACATTCTCTACATTGTCAACGTCACTGTTTTAATTGTCTACATACATTCTCTACACATGTAGAATATTAATTATCTACGCGTTGTAGACAATACGGCACAACGTTGGTAGACAGACAAAACGACAAACATTGAAACCTAACCTGTCTATGGTAACTAAACATTTTATTTGGATCTAAGTGGAGGGATCTATTATATAGCAACGGGTGTTTTCCCGAAAATTTGTATAGTTCAGATTATCTGGATTCGCTATCAATTCTTGCAAAAGCTCTGGATAAAATAGCTCATTGCCGTCGGCATCCAACGGTTTCTTGTTAAACTAACATCTCTTTTATGACACCAACTCGTGAAATTACCATCGGATGGTTGTTCCGCAGAGAAATTCTTTGACTTACAAAACTGACAGAGACTGTTCACACAATTATGTACAAGTACTTCTACTGAAACGTGTGAATAATTATTTGCTGCCTGGCGAATAGTTTGGCTTTAATTTTTTAGATACAACCGATGAGGTTCCACATCTCCAACTCGTCTTGTTTGACATTATTTTGCTGTTTCAACTTTTCTTCGAATCTTTTGATCTGCAGCATTTGCATCTCGTCGTGTTTGAGACTGCTCCGGTGGCTCATTAGATATGCGATGCTGATCATTACCAACTCTTGCGTTATGTCGTACTTGAGATTGTTCCGCTGTTTCCGCCTTTCCTCGATGCTTATATGGGAAGTTTCGGCGTTTACATTTCGAAGTATAGCTGGATCTTGCCTACTTCGGAATCTTCCAAGTCACTCTCTAGACATTCTACGTTTCTTTTCGACTGAGTCTTAATCCATTATTTTGGTTTGACGGGTAGAGTGAACACCCCTCTATTTGTTTTCTGAAGGAAGTCAAATAATAGGTTGTAACGAAATTTAAAATTAGTTTTCAAATCCCGTTAACAGAATGAATATGCAGAGGCCTCGACGCGATGATTTGTAGCCGGCTAGCTATTGAACCAGCTATGCGATGCTGATCATTACTAACTCTTGCGTTACGTCATACTTGAGATTATTCCGCCGTTTCCGCCTTTCCTCGATGTTTATATGGGAAGTTTCGGCGTTTACATTTCGAAGTATAGCTGGATCTTGCCTACTCCGGAATCTTCCAAGTCACTCTCTAGACATTCTACGTTTCTTTCCGAATGAGTCTTAATCCATTATCTTGGTTTGACGGGTAGAGTGAACACCCCTCTATTTGTTTTCTGAAGGAAGTCAAATAATTGGTTGTAACGAAATTTAAAATTAGTTTTCAAATCCCGTTAACAGAATGAATATGCAGAGGCCTCGACGTGATGATTTGTAGCCGGCTACAAATCAAGGAAAAATACAAGGAAATTATCCACGTATTATTATTAACATTACAAGGTGACCCCGCGATATCAAAGGAATGTGTTACAAACGTAGGGACGACCTTCATCTGAGAAAGGGCTTATCAAGCCGGACAAAACGAATAAACTGGAAAGAACGCTATTACGCGCGAATATCCTTTGCATGGAAAATCCCCAATAACTTCCCATTCAAATTTTTGACAGTGTATGGCACATTACCGAGTTTTGCTTCAATTATGGCTGGTATAAACATGGCTGACAATTTATCTGAAAACTTGTTTGCAGCTTGGCTTTGTGCGAATGACCGTACGAACACAGGTTAGGCTGAGGGATAAAGATTCGTGTTCGACTTCGGAGATTGTAATGTCGGGCAGCTTTCTCGTGTGCCACTTTTAAATAATGACTTGGATTTCATTTGCGTCGTCTTTAAAAAGAAGCCTGCGTAAACCGTAACCGGGACCATGTAATGACAAGTGTTGGTCGAAAACTAGGCAGTATGGGGAGTATCGACTGGTGTCATGTATAATATTTCGTAGTGCTGCCGCAACTTCCTACAATTGTAAATCCCATTCGGTGTGTTCACGGTCCTCGATGTAGGACCGAATAGCTGCTAGCAACGTGTGATTAATCCGTTCAGAGGCATTATTTCAGATGAGTAAACTGAGGTACGAATATGTGTTATCTTGTACTTTCTGATTAGGTCTTGGAACAAATTAGACAAAAATTGTTTGCCGTTGTCCGATGTGACAACCTCAGGGACCGAAAATAATAGGAAAATCTCATTCTCCAGAAAACTACATAGTAACGAGGCACAATTTTCCCGCATTGGCTTCAACAAAACAAAGTTGGAGTAATGGTCGAGTACAATTACGATATAAGAGTTTCCTCGTTTCGACCGATGATAAGGTCCTAGGTAATCCACGAACATTTCGAAATAAATTGTTTGATCTGAAAAGACATTTTTGGCCAGTAAAACTGCCTTTGCAAGCGCTCAATAGTTTTACAAATTCCCATATAAGCAGAGGTAGGATGGACGTGTGACTGTTCAATTAGGGTCTCTTGTAAAGCCGCCGGAACTACCAGTTTCCACTCAGTAAGATCAGAATCAGTATAAGGAAAACCATATGACGGTGAAATGAAAAGCTTTCCATCCCTGAATTAGGTCTACATATATACTCCTGTCTACATGTAAAACCGCGGGTCGTCAGTTTTAGTTAGGGATGAAACTGCTAATGGAGACAAAATAGGAGTTATTTTCGAGAAGACTGAATCCTGATTATTAACGGTAGCGTTATTCAATTTGAGCTGCCCGAGTTCATTGCAAAATGCCCGCGAAAGTGAGTCTGGCACTACATTAATCGATCCTTTTCTATAACTAATTTGGAAATTGTAGGTCTGTAGTTTCAACCTCAATCTGGCGAGCCGTCCAGACAGATCCTTCTGAGACATCAAACATCTCAAACTGGCATGATCAGTAGTATATATGGTGAATTCATACCCTTCTATATACGGTCTGAACTTTTGAACGGCGTAGTACTCAAGCTCGGCTAAAGAGTAATTTTTTTGAGCGGCGTTGAGTTTGTGCGAAATGTATTCTATAGGATGTTCATCGCCATTCTCATCCACCTGAAATAATACACTGCCTACGCCGACGGTACTGGCATCACACTGTACATAAAAGGGTCGGTTGTAATCTGGATTTGTCAAAACTGGAGCTGAAGTCAATGCGTCTTTCAATGAATTAAAGGCTGTCTCGGCGATAGGAGACCATCTATTCTTCACCGACTTCCCCGTGAGATCCGTTAAGGAAGCTGCTAAAGTGGCAAACAATTTTATAAATCGGCGGTACCACCCACACATTCCCAGAAAACGTCTTGCTTTGTGGTTTTTGGAAGAGGGAATTCCAAAATGACCCTATTTTTTCTGGATTTGTGCGGATGCACCCCTTCCCTACAATATACCCAAGATAATTTGCCTCCTTTAATATAAATTGGCTTTTTGTGACGTTTATTGTGAGACTGGCACTAGCCAATCGTCGAACTTCTTCTAACAATGAAAAATGTTCTGCGAGCGTGGCTGAAATAATCATGAGGTCATCTAAATATACAAAAACCTTATCGTGTGGTTGGTAGGGAACTATCCGGTGCATAAGGCGGCATAACGTTTGACTTTGGGTCGAGCGGGATTTGCCAAAAGGCGACTTTGAGATCAATTGTTGATATGAACCGGGTTTGGTCCAAACGACCCAAAAGTCCAGAGATAATCGGCAACGGGTACGCGTCTTTGATGGTCACACTGTATACCTCACGGGCATTCAGGCAGAGCCGTGCCTTTCCATTCGCCATATGCACCAAAGTAACCGGGGAATACCAAGAACTCTCACTTTCCTCGATGACCCCTAACCCCAGCATCCCATCCAATTCCTCATACATCAATTTTCGTTTTATAGGCGGTACTGGGTAAAATCTTTGCTTTATCGGCTTGGCCCCTCTCACATTAATAGCATGTGAGATTAGTGTAGTTTTGCCCAGTCCCAGTTTTACACTTGAAGGGAAAAGTTCTAGAATAGTGTTTAATGTTTTTTGATCCTCCTGTGAGAGTAGATGGAACTTTGAAGGGTCCGCCGTGCCCAAATTTTCATTATCAAAATTCACTGCAGATACTCGTGGCATGACTCCGAGCCGATTCCAGAAATCAATTCCCCAGCAAAGCGACTCTTCTAATGAGGGTACTATATATAGCCGCATACTATGAGATTTGTTATCAAAACTGACTACGGCATTAATATAACCGAACACTCGCTGAGGTTGCCCACTAGCTGTGTTGACATAAGAGAGGAAATGGTGAAATTTAGTCTCCAAATTCGACAAGAAGTTCTCAGGTCCACGCCCTAGTACACTAACAGTCGCCCCGCTGTCTACGAGTCCCTTATAGTGAATATTATTTGATTTGACATTAGCGTAAGGTCTTATATCACCCATCTCTGAGTTAAAAACTGGCAAAACGATATTAGTCCTGCGTGCTTTCCGGTTCTCCCAGTAATTTCGCGATCTCAATTTGCGGCTTACCGTGTAAACGCGACATGGCTTTAGATGCAGATTTTGAGACGCGATAGATTGACAATTGGGACTAATAATTATTCGTTTGATAGGAATATTTTTAGTACTAATTAAAGATGTAGTGCAAGGAATGTTTGATTGGTGGGCTTGAATCGTACTTGGCTTCATGGATTTGTATGGTTCTCTCGGAAAGATCTGGGTAGCAGCGTTTTTAAAGGCTCCTGACTCCAATATTTCCAGAGACCTCTCGTAGCGTTTCCCGAGCATCGCGAACATCTCGTCGATATCGTGTCTTTCAATCCACATCGATAGCAGAAGAAGCCGGTCGGTGGAACGGGACAGTCCATAAATGCATGTCCGATGTCCGAACAATTGTAGCATATAATGTGTTTATCCGATCCGGAAAAGCCACCTGTATGGGGTGTTGCCTTCGAAGTGTTTCCCATTGGCCTTTGGATGGCTGAAATATAGTGGTCGGATTATATAGCCTGATTAGGACTAGAACTTGGATTTTCATCATGGATTTCATAGTTCAGTTCGTTTATAGATCGTCTAAAGGGTAACTGATTGGCAGGCGATACTCGAAATCGTTTGAATGTCTCTTCCCAAGCTACACAACTTCTGATTAGATCATTTGTATTTTCGAATCTTCGATCTGTTAGGTGATATTTGGGTGCCCGAGTTATATTTGAAATCAAGATTTGGATTAATTCCTCGTTCTTATATGGAGTGTGACATTGAAGTGTAAAATTTTAGACCGTCTGATAAAAATCGAGAAAGCTTTCATCATTTCTGCTTATGAGATTCCATACTACGCCCAATTTCGTAGTTGCTTCGTCGATCTTTAAATCGTTCTATAAAGTTATGTTTAAATTCAGACCAATACGCAGTAAGATTTAATTTCCGATATGTCCAACACCATTGCAATGCAACATCTTTTCATACCGTATGAATCTCGGACATTAAATGTTAGAGGAAAATTGCTTTGCGGACCACACTGCTTCTAATTGAAAAAAAAAACATCTCGGCCGTGATTCCCTTTGAACATCCGCTATAACAAGGTTGCAGAGCAACCATCCAACTACAGTGAAGCTAGAGAAGTATTGCGGGCTAGATTCAGTTTTACTTCATTTCATTTTAATTCAATTCATCGAATATCTCGAAGCTATTCTTCGAGAAAACCATTCACTAAAACTTTCGCTCTTAATGTTTATAACGAAAATACAGGGTCTTCCAAAAGTCGCGCCTGGATGTTTTTTAAAAATAAAACATGGAAATACTTAGATTTTTACTGGCGTTTTTCATTTTTTGTAAAAATGTGGCTTTTAATAATTTAAATGTCCACCACGGGCACGTCTACAGGCTTCGGGTCCCATTTGAAGCGCGAATTTAATTTCAGTTTAAAGGAATTTAAAAATCGATAGGAGCGAGAGTATAGGACCGGGTTATATCAGGCGGATATCGCATTTTGTACCATATTTCGTTTTATCACATCTCGTTTCGAAATATCGGGTTTTGAAATATCGTGTTTCGAGCGGATCCCACAGGCTTCTATACGAAAATCAAAATTTTTAAGAACTCGCTCTTACATTTCATCAATTTCGGTCCGAATGTTGTTTTTAGCTGTGCAATTGTTGTTGGTTTATTCACATAAACTTTACTTTTCAAGAAACCCCAAAGAACGTAATCTAATGCCGTTAAATCGCATGATCTAGGTGGCCAGTTTATATCACCTTTACGTGAAATTAATCGACCTGGAAAGTTGTTTTCACGTGTTATGCGACCCGTAGCTGTCGTAGCCATCCTGTTGTTCTAAGGATGCAAATGCAAATCCTTATATAAAATTCGCCAAACAGTCGATGGATATGAATGCCTAATTCCTGACAACGTCGTGATATCGATGTTGAGCAGCAATGTTCTTACTTGAACGTCCATTTTTGGTCTGCTGGACCTATTTCGATCCTCGACAGAACCAGTCTCTTCGCATTTTGTTCACTAACCTTTAAATTGTTGCCTCATTTGAACGATTATTTACACCAAAAAAATCACGAATTTTACGATGCGTATTTTTGAAAGATCGATGACTTCCAAAATAAGTTTGAATAAATTTAATGCGTTCTTCTATCGTCTACTGTGCGTTTTTGCATCAAGGTGTTAAGAAACATAAAATCGAAGGATCAATACATGATTATCAAGATTAGTTTTGGAATGACGTAGAAAATGCAAAAATTTAGATTTTTATCGATCGAAAATTTACGTCAAACGATAAGTACGTCGCAATGACGATTATTTTTGGGAAAGTTAATTTCATTAGATGGCAAATTACGAGATACAAAGTGTGTCCAAGTTACGTGGTTATTATTTTATTATAATATGCCATGTTTAGATCAGCAATAATGAAAAATAAACAATAGAAGTAAAGTTTAGTAAATTATACGAAATTATACTACTCAAACTTATTAAAGAAACAAACCAGTACATACATTTAGGGGCATTTTAATAAAGATATTTGATTTTCTCAGTACCATACAGCCTTAAATGGGAGGTAAAATAGTCAATTCTATCAGAGCAGAGGGCCTCATGATATTAAAGTTAATGGTTAAATATGTTATAGAACAAGCCGTATCCTACCCGTACAAGGCAATAGTCACCAGTATGCTCAGGTTTATATGAGCTTGACCGTATTTTTTAGACAGGACAATCGATTAACTGATGCATACCAGGCTTAGGAAAGACCAAGCGAAAGCATTATGAACAATTAATAATTATAATTTACAATTTCTAATTACATTCATTTATTTATTGAGATGAGTAGGAACTAACAATGGTATCACCAGGTCAAAACTCCAGAGCAGCGATTGCCCTCTTAAAAGCATTGCGAGAAATGTGAAAATCAAAATACTCAGCACCGGTGCTAAGATCTCGTTGAATGACCGTTGGACATGGTAGCTGTAGTTACTATCGGTAGTTGGTAAGGTGCGTTGAGGACCGTAAATATTAAAGAGTGAAATTATGTCACCACAAATAAGATCACGTGCAAAGGTCGCATTGGCATATGTACGTCTAGAAGCCATACGACAACGGTCAAGGTAAGGTGATAGACTAAAATCGTTGCGCTGTAAAGAAGGTAATTTTTTGAGAACAAATAACAAAAACTGCTTTTGTATACTCTCAATTCTCTTATAGAGTGACAGTCATAGCATGGCGACCATATGGCACTTGCATATTTAAGCTAAGAACGAACGAAAGAAGTGTAGATTGACTTTAAAGCCAGTGAGTCGTGAAAATCTTTAGAATTTCGCTTAATAAATCCCAACATTGAGTAGGCTTTATTAACAATCGCATCGATGTGCGAGTTAACCGTTAAATCAGATCTAAAAATAACCCCCAAATCGTTAATCATATTAACTCTATTCAAAATACAGTCGGTTAAAGATTAATCAAAGACTAGTGGCGACTTGGATCTATACAATATGTGGTTATTTGGCATTTATCCACATTCAAAATTGGCATTTATCCAACCATATGGTAATACAAACATCAGGGAAAACGCCTTGTCCGAGACTCATGTTAAACAATTGGCATAAAGAGGCGGCAAAACCAACTGCGCAAAGCTTCAACAGAAACGCTGATAAACCATTAGACTCCTTACCCTTTGACGCGTTCATACTCATCAATGCCTGCAACCCATCAAGCTCAGAAAAAACAATTTTTTTTGTGAGATATCCTTAACGAAAACGCTACTGAAGTAATCGGAAAAGAAATTGCAGATTGTTAATGGATTATCGGATTTTTGACCACTGAATTCCATAAACGACGGTAAGCCGTTATTATGGTTCGTCAGTTTCACAAATCTCCAAAATTTCTTGGGGTACAGCGTAAATTATGCAGGACTCGGTTAAGACTGGAGCACTGCTTGCGCTGAAACTGAGTAAAATCGAAAGCTAGACCAGTACGCATATATTTCCTGTGAGCTTTATTACGCATGGCCTCCAGTTCCTTGAGTTTTTGAGTGAACCATGGGCAATGACGGGCATGAGGCTTTTTATTACCTTGTTAGGGACAAACTTTCGTGTAGCAATATTTAATAGCTCATTGAAGGTGTCTACTGCACCATTGATATCCATGTTTGATAGAACAACTGCCCAATCAACTTCAGCTATAGGAAATAATTTATAGAAAGGTGATCGGCATTCGCATAATCAACAACAGAGCAATTCTTAATGAAATTCATGTTATTTGAAAATTCGCTGGAAACCGGGATTGAAGCTGGAGTGTGATAAATATTCGAAGATCCGGCAAGGCCATCGCAGGGCTCAAGTTTGTTCACCACGAGTCACCAACGACTTCCGATCCATTTGCCAAGCAATCAAAGGATTAAGTTGAAAGTTGGTCATGAACTTGAAACTTTAGAAGCTGCACGAACAGCACAAATGAAGCTTGAATCATGTTTCGAATTAAATAAAGTGGATTCTGATGCACACAACTTGATGTACACCGACATTCCATATAATTATGTTTACGTTAATAAAAGTGGGAAAAACGGCGTAGAAGAAAACACAAAATTGTGCCAAGAATGTATACACTCTCAGGTCGAAAGATGAATAACAAGTTTCGAATATCTTCGCATCGTAAATGGAATACCTTCAAGGAAGCAGCCGCGAATCGTAATTTATTAGATTCAGATGAAGATCGTTGTTTACGACTGATTTACTTGATTTGTGGAACAAATATTCCGTCGGTACGTCGATGGAATATTTACGCAACCACTTGGAATCAGAAGCATTAAATTAGTTGCTTCATGATGTCAATGCTGCACTGCAACAAAAAGGATTGGCATATGGTACACTTAAAGTTCGTCTTTCTATTTTCATTTTGTAAATTTCCATTATACACAATTCCAGCTTTGAATAAAAATGATGAAAGCTTAGAAACAGAAATTCGAATTTCAAGCATAAATAAAAATCAACTTTCTGCTTTCAAAAAAATTGTTACTGCAGATATATTTACTTAAACGGACTTGGAGGTTCTGGTAAAACCTACTTATGTTCAACTTTATTATCGTTTATTCTCGGAAAAGGGCAAATTGCACTTCATTTTCAGTTCCAATTGTTGATACGTTAGTTTCATCAATGACAGCAACACCTTCGGAAGCAAAAATAATACCCAAGCATTAGTTATCATAATCGATGAAATAACAACGCTTACAAAAGTTGTAGTTACAAAAGTAGTTGGAGGTGATATTAGGCAAATTCTTCCAGTTATACCAAGAGATAGTGGCACCGAAATAACCGAAAATTACGAAAAGTCAAGCCAAGGGGGCATACATTTATTTTCATTACGCTCTGAAAAAATATGCACAATGCCGATTCACTGCTTTGCTTTGTCAAGATGTGTAGATTTCGATAAGTTGAAAATTTTTATTCACTCAAAAGACAAACCGGCAGAAAAAATGTTACCGGCAGACAAAATCCCCGGATATTATTCTTCAATGTATTCACGTCCATTTAATTGTACGAAGTTCTTATTTGTGAAGATAATCACTAAACAAATTTACTCCAATTGCTCTTTTGGCAAAGGAACGACAAACAACTAATTGAGTTCAAAGAATTGCGACTATAGTGAATCGTAGTTATCTTAGGTATTGGCTGACATCCAGTTTCATGCCTTTAATAGATGTGTCGTTACACCGACAACATGGAGAAGATAATTTTTATTGAATGTCGATGTAGACTCCCTTTAGTCCTTGGATGTGTTCGTGCATATTTCTAGTATTTGTCCAAGGAAGACCAGCACCCACAAATAAATTTACCATAACTTATGTAACTATCTAATACCTAACTCTTTGTCCTTCATTTCCAAATTTCACCGCTAGTAGCTTACACGAACATGTTAAGCCAAATTTTCGCAGATTTGTTTTTGACACAAAAGGCCGGTGAATTATGCTGCAATAACACAAACAAGTGATTTTACCATCACTTTGCTTACATTGCGCATCTTCCGTCTGGGGCGTAGAGTTACAACAACATATAGTCGGCACGACACCCACTAAAACCAATTTTTTCATTTCGGCGATATATAGCGAATGGTAATTAAAATTTTTAATGATTACTTTTACATTATTTACGACGTAAAAGAAAGTAATAATTTGCTGTTTTATAAAATGACAATAATTCAGAAGCAAATTTCCAGAGAAATTATTAACTTCAAAAAAAAATTATTCTTCGAATTAATTGATTTACTAATGCATTCAAATTTAAATTATTCAATTCGACTGCTCCCGACATACCATAAAGTCAATGCGAGTACATATTTCTTTAAATTTCAACATTTTTCTTGTTTTCATTAACTAATTTCCATAAATTAAGTCATCCAAAGAATTTTTTTTTTGTCTGGGTTGTATAATCAAAACCGTAGTGAATTGATGATGAAGAAAATTTTGCTTTTCTAAGAAATTGTAATTATTAGTTTAAAAGTTCAATATGGGTCATACAATTTTACTTGGAAGATGAAAAGAGGACGACGAAACAAATTCATCAAAATTTTATGTTTGTATATTTCTGAGTTAAAATCATTTCTTACGGCACTTTGTGGCAAATAAATTTTAAGTCCCAGCTATGATTCGGTAGTTAGGTGTAATATTAGGTGAATACTCGAGTTAACTCTCCAAGGATTTTGTTACAATGGACTTATTTGGAACATTAATATGGTATATTGTTTTCTAACACATGTTGACTAACCAGGTAGCGACCTGGCTTAATTCACAATTTTGAGATTTAACCCCAGTTATTTAATTTTTCCTGGTATCAAGACGAATCAACAGTTAAGCGTGTTATAAAAAGTATTTTAATTAAACTTGACGCTTTTGGTTTCTTAGGTCAGCATTTTCTGTAGTACCGCATCTATGAGAACATAATTTGGAAAAGTTAGTTGGAATTCCAATTAGTCATAAGAAATAAGGACAGTAGCATGTACATCAAAGAAATCGAATGCATCAAAATATATTCACAAGTAAATTAAAAAAATCCGAATAATTGTCAAAGTTGGCTTTTGAACTGAATCAAAGTCGCATTTTATCAGTACCGCACATCTATAGGGTTTCCCAATAAGAGTGATATGATTTCTTTAAAAAAAACAGGAAATTGAAATGTTTTTTATTTAATGTGAAGTACAATCGATACAATTAAGTTCTGAATAAAACGTCATTCAAATGGCCTCCACGACTTCTTCTTCACGATTCGATGAACCCAATTTTCGAGCACTTTTTCCACTAAATCAAATCGTATGTCATGAATAGCACATTCAATATTGACTTGTAAAGCTTGAAGAGAGTTTGATTTATTGCTAAAGACCAATGACTTCAAATAACCCCACAAGAAATAGTCTAATGGTGTAAAATCACAACTTCTTGGAGACCATTCAATATCACAATTTCTTGAAATAATCGAATCTCCAAACTTTCTTCGCAATAATTCAATTGTTGCACTTGCTGTGTGGCACGTAGCCCTGTCTTGTTGGAACCAAATGTTGTCAAGATCAACTTCTTCCAATTTCGGCCATAAAAAGTTGGTTATCATCGATCTATACCGATCTTCATTGACAGTAACGGTGTTACCAGCTTCATTTCGAAAAAAATACGGACCGATGATTTCACCAGACCAAAAACCACACCAAACTGTCAATTAAGGTGAATGTAATGGTTTTTCATGAATAATTTGTGGATTTTCTTCGCACCAGAATCGACAGGTTTGTTTATTTACCGCACCACTCAGATGAAAGTGAGCCTCATCGGAGAAGATGATTTTCTTTAAAAAATCGTTATCGTTCTCAAGTTGTTCCAAGGCAAAATCAGCAAATCCACGACGTTTACGGTGGTTCAATGGCTTCAGTTCTTGAGTGAGAACAATTTTATACGGATGCAAACCCAAATCCTTTCGCAAAATCCGCCAGGTTGTGATTTGAGACAATCCCAATTCTTGAGAACGTCTTGGAATCGACAAATTGCGGTCTTCAGCAACACTTGCCTGAACGACAGCAATATTTGCATTACTTCGAGCGAATCTTTGTCTTATTGGCACTTCAACATTATGTAAAGAAAATGTACGCTCAAAATTTTGAACAATTCGACGATTATTACGACTATATCACTTGGACGATTATTACGGCTATAAAATTTCGAAAGCGCACGAAAAATGCAATTGGAGAACGATTATTTTGATAATAAAACTGAATAATTTGTAAACGTTGTTCTTGCGTATGTCTCACCATGATGAAATTGGAAACATTACTGAATACAATGAAACAAAAAATGACAGAACATGACATATTACAAATGGCCGAAACGTTACTTACAAATCATATCATTCCTATTGGAAAACCCTATACTGAGACTAATCGTGAAAGAGTACTGAAACTAATGTCACTAAAGTGGCTCAAATGTGGTTTAACATACTTCTCTTGAAAATAACGTCGGACGATTCCGGACCACCAAGATGAGTTACTCAATTTAACTTCTTTGAAGATCACATCAATAATATTATCAACATGGCAAATTCTGTGGTTGGTTTCGATAAACAGTGGTCTTAAAAAATTAAATCTACTTTAACAAAGAATTTATTGATTTTTGCGAGCCCGGGTAGAGCGTATATGTTAAGCAAGGCTGGGCGTCTAAGAATTTGACGCAAAATTTCCATCTCGAAAACGTTTGTTTCCTGAAGTAGGTGTTTTTGCTTAAATCATATAAAAATAATTCCGCCCCGAAAATTATTGGTAAATTTTAGAGGTAAAGGTCAGCCCGGAAAAATTGTTATATTATAGGATGTTTTAGATCATACATTATGCCTTCAAATCTAGTAAATGGTTTTGCGTAGTTTCAAGAAGAAAGAAACATGAACTGAACCGGATCAGATCAAGCTCCAAAAACACGCACCTATCAAAATATCATAAAAACAGCGCATTAAAAAAATAAAGACACCTGACGTTAGGTGTGCCATCCAGTACAGAATTTTAATCCAGGCGCCCGTTCGACGAAAATCATGATCATTAATGATGAATATAGATCGTCCCGTAAAATAATTGTCTACACATTATTCAGAAGAAAATATGATCGCTACAACAAAATTGATTGGGACACCTAACCCCATAAACATGGGGAGAAGACACCGATGAAATTCCCACAAGATAGCTGTGCGTCATTTATTGGCAAAAAACACGAGTTATTTTAAACGGAGGTCCTAAAACGACCATTTCTGCCATTTTGGATTTTCTGACAAACAAAGTGGTGTGCTTTGGTGGTGAGTGGTGGTATACTACTAAATTATCTTGTTTAAGTGAGATGTCTGGGCTACATGGTGTGCCTTGGCTAAGTACGCTCTGGTGGCGAGTAGTGGTAATTATTTATGTACTAAAAATTAGAAAGTTGATGAATATATGGCGATAGCATTCGAATTTTGTCCTTGGCTAAGTGGCAATTGTGACGAGAAATGAATTTGTCTCTTATTTTCGACGGTGTTTGGGTTGCTGTACTGAAATTTTAAAATAGAAACCATGCTACTATTTGTTAGTTAGTAGGAGGGCTCGTCACTTTGTGTTAGTTAATTTTTTACTACGGAGTATGCTAGCGTTTAGTTAACTGTATTTTCACTAGCGGAGCCACTCCTAACCAAAGTACACCACTTTCTTGTTCAGAAAACCAAATATGGCGGAAATGGTCATTTTAGGACCGCCATGAAAAAACCGTATGTTTGATCCAGAAATAACGACCCACTATTATTATTCTGCTTATAAGAATTCTTAACGAAATGATTCTAAACGATAGTTTTCTCTACAAATTTTAGAAATATTAATTTCATTTTTAAAGGAAAGGAAGCTGGAATGGCTAAAGGAGCGTATTCAATTTATGAGCAACGTTTCATATGTTTGGGACGGAAAGATTGTGAATTTTAGTCGATTAAATTGAAATAATAATGGAATTGTGAATGGCCTGCGCTCTCTTGGACCCCAAACTTAAGAAATATACTGTTTTCTAAAAACTTACTAACTTCATCTGCGGTAACTTGACGCACTGTTCGGGTTATTACGAACTTAGAATAGTGGTCGACAGCTAATAATGTAGAGGTATTTACAAACGTGTCATGGTTTGAAAGTGGGAAGCAGAGAATTAAGACGTGACCGTAAAACACTGCTCTATTACATTTGCATACTTCGCAATAAGAAATTAAACGTCGAGTATCCGAAACCTTACTAGGCCAGAATATATAACGCTTAATTAATTCTATAGTTTTAAACGAACCTAAATGGATGGGGCGAAAGTAGGTAGGAAGTGTGTGGATTTAATTAAAACTAATCGAAGAGATTCAGGCACTACAAACTTCTAATCAGACGTATTAGATTGTCCATCTTATCCATTTTACCCTTAGAGTATAAATAATTTGCCATTAATAACTGTAAAATATAATTTAGTTGAAGTTTCTTCACGATTAACATGCGATAAATATTCTGCACTTCGGAAACATTCAGAATCTAAGTGTCTTCGCGACTGTTGGAGAGCCTCTACCACTTCGCCTTTAGCCTTCGTAGCTGTTGGAGATATTAAAGTTCTTATGAAAGAAGACGCAATATAATACGTCAGGAACAAAGTTTTGGATTCACTTTCTCTATTCGGTATCGAAATTGAATCTCTACAATTTAAGGCTCCACCGCACTAATCTCCATGTGAAATCGTAGTGGCACATTAACCAGATGAGGGTAACGTGGTCTGCCACTAATTCCATTGCGCTTAGTTGACCTTATGGAATATATATTCCATTGGCCTACTCTCGCCATCATCCCTTCTCTGGAACAATACGATACCAACTTCAGTGGTGCTGGCATCGCACTGTAAAAAACCCGTCTTGAAAATTTAGCCGTGTTAAGTATACGAGGCAGTTGTAGACGCCACTTTTATGGTATCGTAAGCGGGTTGAGACTCTACTGACCAAAGGTATTGAAGTGAAAGGTATTGATCAACAAATTGCCTGTACCAGCCACATATGTCAAGAAACCTCTTCAGTTGACGTACTATTTTTGACACCGAGTATTCTACAATGGCCCTTGCTTTTTCCAGATTTGGTCGGAAATTGCCCCCAGCATCTCCATCACTAATATAATGGATCTCTCTCAGTAAAAACTTACTTTTCCCACATTAATTGTGAGACTCGCTAGGCTAGCAGAAACAGGTGCTCATCGAAAGTAGAAGATGTAATGAAAAGATCACCGAGGTACGAAAACTCGAACATGTCGTTGGTGGAGATTCAATTTGTACACTAAACAGCATATGATTTGAGATGCATTGTTGAAAATGGCATTACAGTTAAATGGTATAGCGGGCCTCCTGGTTCAGTAAAAGCATTTTTTTCCATCGACTTGATGTCTAATGGATCCTGTCAGAACACATCCTTTAATTCGATACCGGATATGAACTGGGTTGGCGAAGGGGGGGACTATTTAACTTACAAGCGTCTAGGCAAAGTCTAACTATTCCGTTAAATTTTAACAACCGGGGGCTTTGGTGAACACCACGCTCTCCGTAATTACTCTCAAAGATAGCATCCGGTCTAATTCGGGATACATTTTAAGAACCTAAGAACCGTTACTTAATTGATAAGGCGTCGCCGGTGTCAATTTTCTGAGTGACTAAAGATGTTTTGCCAAGACCAAGTTTTTAAGAACTAGGAAACATAAAAAACAAATATTAATAACCGGAACTTAAAACATGGTATTTCGGTGAACGATTATCACCCGTGGGGACTTCACATATTTCTTCTAGGATTGTCGGTTAGTCCAGAAGTCAAAACCAAGATATAACTCTTGGTGTAACTCGGGTAATACTAAGAGCTGTATTTGAAATGTCTTGCCATTATAAACCATCGGGACATACATATCCAAGCACCGATGGTTTATTATCGTTCGCCGTCCGTACCAATGCAACCAACCGATGAACTTGGAGTCGATGTTCTTCGCCAAACTCTATCCCTTGTTTACTACCTAAGCACTAATAGTTGTGTCGCTATCCAGGAGGCCGCGGATGTTGTTATCTGGAATTTTTGCTAATGCGTACGGACGTCGATCAGTAAGATTTTCACAATTCGCGATGTAACCTCTTAGGAGTATTTAATATTTTTTTATGGATTATAGAGAAAGAAGATATATGTCAGTCGCCGAATTTGATATTGAAGTAAGTGGGAACGCGTTTTGTTATAAAACTCGGGATCGGTATTTGCAGCCGCTTCCTTTGTACTTGGCCTGGCTCTGTATTTGACCTGGGAGGTATTAGAGCTAACTGTCGGAATTGACGACTCCCGACCTCCCCATCGTTTTCAAGTCTCTAATTGCTATTAACACTATACGATAGATTATCAAGGAGCGAATACCTGAAATTCCTGCAAAGTATAGGTGCGGTCTTATGTGATGAAACCAATATTGAGCGGGAACCATAGTTTGTAAACTTTCAATTTAACAATTGTTTGCTATGGAAATGCAACCACATTTTCATAATTAGGAACCGAATGTGTGTAGCTAAAACCCGGTCCAATGGCAACGTCAGGGTTGCAGTTCATGTATTATATGTATCTTTTATAGCAACACATCTATTCATCATGGAAGGTAAAGATGGAAAAGCTGTCCAGCAACTCTAAGTCCACGATGCATATCGCGGATTTTTCTTAAGAAATCTAGAAGTTCCAATTCTGATATTGTGATCCTTAAAAGAAGGGCCAAACTCAGTACGTGATACTAAAATTCAACGGAAGCTTAAATTTTATTTTGAATGTCACTCTCGAAACGATTGCCTTTTAATTCATTCTAGTGTTTCGCTCTACCTAAATCGAATAATATTCGAGAGCGATTCCATGAAATACTGATCCGACATCGTAAAATAACAAGTTAAGAAAAATTCCATGAGTTTCTGCCATAAGCTCGACACTGAAACGAATTTTTGGGTTGATTTGCCACATAAACTACTAGAGAGAGTATCAACAAAGGATATTTTACATTTTTGAATTTCAATTATAGGATCCGAACGACCGACAGTAGGACCATATCGACTATACGAAGTGGCTGAAAATATATGGAATGATTTCAATTGTCGGTTATACATAGGCTGCCGTACAAGTTTTCAGAAAATGGTAATACTAGTGTTTTCCAATGCAAATCTTTATGTCAGTCGAAAAGTGTAACATTTTTGGACTCTATGACTTCTACCTGTCAGTTCGCATTTTTACGGTTTTCGAAATGAGTTAACTCAACAACAGAGCTTCGAATCACTTCATTCGACTTTTAGCGACGAAGCACCATCCTTGGCTAGTGTTTATAATTGGTATAATGAATTTAAACGCGAACGACGTTCACTCAAAGACAAGCCTCGTGAAGGTCGTCCAAAAACAGCTGTTGTGCCAAAAAACATCGATGCTGTGAGAAAACTGATTGAAGAGGATCGTCATGTGATTTATCGTGAAATCGAGGCATGTCTAGGCATTAATAACATCAGCATACATACGATCTTACATGAATATTTTAAGGTGTGGAAGCTATGTGTACGTTGGATTCCACATTTGTTGACAGACGTATAAAAAGGTGTGGATCGGTGCCGCCAAATGCTTCAAAAATTCGTTGAAGGTACTTCCAAAAACGTATACAAGATCGTGACAGGTGACAAATCATGGATATATGCGTATGGGCCCGAAAAAAAGGGCAATCAACTGCTTGGGTCTTTCAATTCGAAGAAAAGCCAACAAAAGTTGTTCGAGCTCGGAGCGTTGGGAAGCAAATGGTAGCGTGTTTCTTCACGAAAAGGGAGTGTACTACGAAATCGCGGTTTTGAAAATCCCGGTTTTCTTTTCTTTTAGTTCTAAAGTCTTGATTTTGAAAAAAATATTTTTTATTTTTTCGTAGTCGGGGTCGAAAAAACCTGAACTCCCATTTTTTTGTCAAGTTACAACGACTTTCGATTAATCGAATTTATGGTTGAATTTCGACTTTAATATTTTAAAATATTAATTACATAATATTTAAAGCAATATTTTGTTAATGCAACATGTTGAAATGCAATAATTGTAGAGGTTGGAGGCTTCGATAACTCTTACGGGCACGCGGGAGGTCGCCACGCTCCTCCCGCTTAGCTCTCCGAGGGGTTTTAGATTTGAACCTCGGGGGACGTAGGAGCCGGGATCAGCAAACATGTCGCACTGCGTGCCGCACGTAGGTGTGGATTATATAGAATCTGGTTTCATTCCTAATGACAGTATTCCTAAACTTTATCAAACATCATTTTAAAATCCCATTTAGATCCCACATGTCGATTTTCGACATAATTTGTTAGGAAATGGCCAGGTTTCATCCCTATTCGCCGTATTCCAGAACTTTATCAAAAACGCATTTTTTGAATCCCATTTAGGACCCACAAGTCGAACTAAATCGGTTTAAAAATGGCCTAGTTCCATAGCCACATTTCAGAACTTTATCAAAAAATCATTTTAGAAATCCAATTCCATCGCACGTGTAGAAGTACAACAAAATCTGTTAAGATATGGTCAAACTCCATCCATATTAGCCATTTTCTAGAACTTCATCGCCAACTCATTTTTGAATTTTGTTAAAAAATCATTTAAAAGTCCCATTTGCCCACATGTCAAATTTTAAAAATTCAAACCGGGATTTTCTAAAAATCGGGATTTTTTTATACAAAACCGGGATTTTGAAAACCGGGATATTGAAAACCGGGATGTATAAAAAATCGGGATTTTGACAAACTGGGATTTTGAAAACCGGGATTTCGTTACACACCCTTCTTGAAAATGAAAAGACAGTCAATTCAGCTTGGTATACGGCCATTTGTTTGCCCGAGGTTTTCAACAAATTGAGAGAAAACAACTCAAAACGGCGAATCATTTTGGATCAGGATAATGCGAGCTCACACACATCACATCAAACAAGCAAGTATAACCATCGGATTGATGGATCATCCGCCATACACCCCCGACTTGGCACCCACATTTTACTTTTTTATTACTTTTTCTAAAAGCTTTTACGGCAGCCCTCGTAGTCCGCATTATAAATATTAAGAAGCACAAGACCATTATTCCCATATTTTGAAATGTCGCAGACTGTATTTGACCGATTGACGATGTGCAATCTTGACTTCCAGGTACCCAATGCACATTTTTAGCGAAACCTGGCGGCTTTAGAGTAGATGGAGCGAAGTCAGACCATCAAAAAGCCCAGGTATTTGATTGTGGTCCAGAAATCGATGTATTTTGTGGCGCGAATGCCGTACAGATTCACAGGCAACAATTTTATAAACAATTGATCGTACTTATGTCATAAAAGATACAAAAGTAGTAAAGTTGATTTCTCGAACTAAGCTTCCCAAAAAGTTTAATGTTTATTACTTGTTTATAAGCTTCCTCCTACAATATTACATGTAAATCTAATTTGGGGTGTTAACAATAAAAAGTATTCACGTGCATATTTCAAGCTTTTTTGTATAACGACATTGAAATACTTGACAAACTCATTAAACATTTCATCCAACTCATAAAGCACCTATTCAATCATACAATTATTAGACGAAATATTTTTTTTTTCAAGATAAGGACTCTTCAAAAAATCATTAAAATATAATCATCTCGCATAACAATTCATTTTAGCGACAAATTTACGAACGGCGGATACGTTAATGATCATTATCACAAGATTTATGTATGTCCCTATAATATATATATTGTTAGTGGAACAGAACAACAATACCAAGAAATAATTTACTAGGGGTAGCTTAAAGCGCTACAAAGCACAAACATCTAAAATAGAAATTTATGTCGTGGCAAATAAACAAATAAACGCGACATATCGTGTGACAGTTACTTTGCGCTTATCTTAATTTCATTTTCAAATTATCTGCTTTTTAAATACACGTTTTTTTTCGTCGATTATAGTGTTCTATTTAATTCTTATCTGCTCCTTATTGCTGCCTGTTTGATATAAAAATTAAAATTAAAAAATAAATTTGTTGTTGCTGTGAGCTTTTCTATGAGCTTTTATTTTAATTAATGCTGTTTTCCTCATGAACGATTTTTTTTGTTAGTTGCGTTCTAACACCCAACCGGTTAGCCAAAAACCAAAACATTTTTTTTTATTATACAGTATTTTTTTGTAACCAAACAATGAAAATATGAAAAATGTTGACTGTCAAATTTTTCTGACAGTTTTTCATTACAAAAAAATAAAAAGTAAAATGTTGAGAAAAAATTAAAATAAAATTGTAGTACTTACTGGCTGCTGCTGGAAATAATACGAGCAAAAGGAATATTGTTTTTGAAGCAGTTTCCTGTTCCTTTTGTATTTAATTTTAAACTGATCATTAATTATTTTCCCTTATTTTTGTTTTTTTTTCCAAATTCTGTTTACTGTTTTTCCTCGCAGATCTAAGTGGAAACAGATAAAGCATTAAGGATGAAATGCTTAAAAGATAATTTTTATTAATAAATTATTTTCGAATGAATAATTTATTGACGTTACGGTTTTAGAATATTGGAATTTGGATAAATCTAATTTGAAAAATATTCAGGTACATGATTTGAATATATCGCTGTAAAACATTTCACCAACTTTAGTGCATCATAATGGCAAAATTCGATAAATAATCCAACCAAATTTGATTGATTTTTTTCATCTAATGAAATTTTATCTGTATGAATTTTTCCGGACAGACGCTGGCTAACAGTGGCTTGTGCCTAACTAGAAGACGGTTTCTTGAACATCACACTAGTAAAAGTTTTCTTTGCGAAGTTCAAATAGAATGTTAAACGGAAGCCTACCGTGACTTCCACTGCACAGTTTACACCAAATCGTTTCAATTGTAGATGTCGAAATATGCGTTGGAATAGTTACGCCAAATTATTGTTTCAATAGAGTTGGGTTTGGCCTTAAGTTTACAGGTTTATATGTTGCGAACATCCTGAAAGACGCCGTTCTGGGCCGGTGCTGAATCTGATTTGCATCTTTATCTATCGCAAACAGACTCGTCGGATCGATTTTCTCGTGTTGTACAATTGAATTGAACCGATATAGAAATTCGTTCATGTGTGGGTGTCTGCGAGCGCATCGGAGTGGAGGCGCTAAATAGTGGATGTGACCAAATTGGGGCTTCTTGGAGGTTGCAGCGGCAAAACTTAGAATCTGGAGCCATTTTTATAGCATTTGTATCCAGCATTTGTAACAGTTCTCCCGGGGTACATCATGGTTTTGTGCAACACCAACGGTGGGGGGGTCTTATCGTTTCGAATTGCAACATAGTATGGTGAAGGAGGTGAGTAGTTACATATCTGTAACGAAACTAACACAACATTAGCAGCATTGTAGGTGGATCAGGTCAATAACATCAGAATTATATAGCTGACACAACCAAGTGGATGCAACAAATTTTATTTTGCAACACTATGCAATAGTGTGTTTACAGTAAAATCATAGTTTTTAGATTATTATTATTTTTGTATTCGCCACAATCACATTGTAGTTTTCTTAACTTAAAATAAATAAACAAAGTAAAAAATATTGCTCTGCATAAAACCAGAGATAAGTTTTTCGTGCGGTGAGAACTATAATTGGCGCAGGTTGGTAGCAAATATTTTTAAACATCTGTCCCTACTCTCTAAATCTACTGCATATAGTGAATAATAAAATCAAAAAAAAGTGAAGTGAAAGTTAACGGATTATTAGCTCCAGTGCTAACCGAACTGTTATTCGCGAAAATTTTTAAGAAAAACGTGTGTGTTGAAACATAATTGAAAGTATAATATTGAAAGTGTAATATATTTTTTCCTGAATATTTTCCTGAATTTGCTCCTACCAAATACTCGTAAGCAAATACTCGTAGATCAACCAACAAAATAAAAATAAAAAGACGACTAGGCGTGTTGACATTGCCATCAATAGATGATGGGTTATCAGATATTCTTGATAATACTGGCAATAAACTTGTGGTGAGTACAAAATTTGATAATTATCCTTCACTTATCTAAAAAATTCCTGGTTTTCCCAACACGTCGTTTTTTTATAAATTGTTAAACTCCACTGTTGAATAAATTTAATTATTTCAAAAAGTGAAAAGTTATATTGTGAAAAAAAAGATAAACTACGAGATTTGTATTAAATATAACCGGAACAGAAATATCACAGATATGACGGAAGACAACAAAAGACATACCTCCATACGAAGGTAATCGAACAAACTTAGAAAATTCATAACCCACGTAGACGATATTGCGGCGATATTAAAACCCGCATTCGACAGACAAGTGCATGGTAATATACTGCTTCGAGCAATTCGGAATAAAATAATAGAAAATGCTGATAACGCATCAGAAATGTATAGCACAAAAAATGACTGGATGGAAATTAATCTGATTAATCTGATCTCACATTTTGCAGGCAAAAGAGATGAGACAAGTCCCATCAGAGATCTACACAATATAAAAGAAGTGATCCGGTAAAAATATACTTTTCTCGAATACTGGAAAATACAAGCGATCAAGAAGAAGCAAAGCTCAAATCAAAAAGGTATGACGAAATGGGTCTGGCCGTATTCGTTTCAAACCTAAAAGATCCACTCGGATCAATGGTTAGAGCCATGAAATCCGCCGATCTACCGACAGCCATAATTTATTGCTTAAAAGAGCAGAATCCGGTTTATATGAGAAACAAAGTATTCGGTATAGAACAAAATCTACAAAATTACACAAAACAAAAGTACCACCACGTGTACAGATGTATAGCGTGTACCACGTGTACAGATGTTCGTCGAACGGGCGCCTGAATTAAAATTATGTTCTGATTGGCACACCTAACGTCAGGTGTCTTTATTTTTTTAATGCATTGTTTTTTTGATATTTTAATAGGGGCGCTTTTTTTGATGCTTGATCTGATCCGGTTCAGTTCATGTTTCTTTCTTCTTGAAACTACGCAAAACCATTTACTAGATCTAAAACATCCTATAATATAAACCCATAGTTACGAGACAAATTTACCCCAGGCACACAAATAACAATCAATTCTCTAATCCAAATAATAATTTTTATCCACTGCGTAATAATCTTCGATATTTTAATCACCAACCACTTACTATCAATAATCAATTTGCTAATGTTCACGGGTTACCAACAAACCCCGAATTACTAGCAATTCTAAGCAACCTACATTCGTTCAACAAAAACTTCCAAAATTCAACAATCCACATCAAAACTGGTTTAACTCAAACGGACCACCTAGGTTCCAATCAAGAGAGTTATATAATATTTCCACGAATGCCTGCGATCATAAAAGCGACCATTATTACGAATCATATGATGAGAACGTACAAATTGAAAACTATGAGCAAACGAATGATCAGTATATAGAAAATACACCAGAAGAATCATCTCTAATAATCGAGACCGAAGATGAGAATTTTTACCAAACCCCATCGGAGGATACGGTTACAGGATCCACTAAATCATTCATTAGTCCCGACATAATTAATAAAAAATTCATTCAAAAAATCAAACCTTTGACCATCACTACTAAAAGGCTTAAAATAATTTGACACAACCGAATCATTACAATTTATTCTGTTCAAATTTCACGATTATTTTCAATGCATAGTTGGAATGGAGATCATGCAAAAATTAAAAATCACTTTGGATTTAGGAAATTCTAGGATAACCACGCCTACTATAGAAATCCCGATACAATACAAATTTAATTATATCTCAGCAACCTACAATATAGCACCAAAGAGTAATTTAGTAGCGAAAGTTCCCGCAACTATAGCGAACGGAGAAATCTACCTTAAACCACAGGTGCTGAGAAATGGCCTCATAATACATGAAGGAGTGTATAAAAGTATTGATAATCTCGCCTATGTAGAAGTAATAAACTATGGACCTCAACAGAAACAGTTCGATATAGACCATACTATCGAATACGAAAAAATAGTGCTCAAATTTGTCTTAATCCAGAATAGGGCCAATTCATATTCAATTCTTATTCAATTCATATTCAGTTAATATTCAATTCATATTCAATCCACATTCAATTCATATTCAATTCATATTCAATTCATATTCAATTCATATTCAATCCACATTCAATTCATATTCAATTCATATTCAATTCATATTCAATTCATATTCAATTCATATTCAATTCCTATTCAATTCATATTCAATTCATATTCAATTCATATTCAATCCACATTCAATTCATATTCAATTCATATTCAATTCATATTCAATTCACATTAAATTCATATTCAACTCACATTCAATTCATATTCAATTCATATTCAATTCATACTCAATCCATATTCAATTAATATTCAATTCATATTCAATTCTTATTCAATTCATATTCAATTCATATTCAATTCATATTCCATTCATATTCAATTCTAATTCAATTCTAATTCAATTCATATTCAATTCATATTCAATTCATATTCAATTCATATTCAATTCATATTCAATTCATATTCAATTCATATTCAATTCATATTCAATTCATATTCAATTCATATTCAATTCATATTCAATTCATATTCAATTCATATTCAATTCATATTCAATTAATATTCAATTCATAATCAATTCATATTCAATTCATATTCAATTCATATTCAATTCATATTCAATTCATATTCAATTCATATTCAATTCATATTCAATTCATATTCAATTCATATTCAATTCATATTCAATTCATATTCAATTCATATTCAATTCATATTCAATTCATATTCAATTCATATTCAATTCATATTCAATTCATATTCAATTCATATTCAATTCATATTCAATTCATATTCAATTCATATTCAATTCATATTCAATTCATATTCAATTCATATTCAATTCATATTCAATTCATATTCAATTCATATTCAATTCATATTCAATTCATATTCAATTCATATTCAATTCATATTCAATTCATATTCAATTCATATTCAATTCATATTCAATTCATATTCAATTCATATTCAATTCATATTCAATTCATATTCAATTCATATTCAATTCATATTCAATTCATATTCAATTCATATTCAATTCATATTCAATTCATATTCAATTCATATTCAATTCATATTAAATTCATATTCAATTCATACTGAATTCATATTCAATTCATACTGAATTCAAATCCAATTCATACTGAATTCAAATTCAATTCATATTCATATTCAATTCATATTCAATTCATATTCAATTCATATTCAATTCATATTCAATCCACATTCAATTCATATTCAATTCATATTCAATTCATATTCAATTCATATTCAATTCATATTCAATTCATATTCAATTCATATTCAATTCATATTCAATTCATATTCAATTCATATTCAATTCATATTCAATTCATATTCAATTCATATTCAATTCATATTCAATTCATATTCAATTCATATTCAATTCATATTCAATTCATATTCAATTCATATTCAATTCATATTCAATTCATATTCAATTCATATTCAATTCATATTCAATTCATATTCAATTCATATTCAATTCATATTCAATTCATATTCAATTCATATTCAATTCATATTCAATTCATAATCAATTCATATTCAATTCATATTCAATTCATATTCAATTCATATTCAATTCATATTCAATTCATATTCAATTCATATTCAATTCATATTCAATTCATATTCAATTCATATTCAATTCATATTCAATTCATATTCAATTCATATTCAATTCATATTCAATTCATATTCAATTCATATTCAATTCATATTCAATTCATATTATAATTATATTCAATAGATATTCAATTCATATTCAATTCATATTCAATTCATATTCAATTCATATTCAATTCATATTCAATTCATATTCAATTCATATTCAATTCATATTCAATTCATATTCAATTCATATTCAATTCATATTCAATTCATATTCCATTCATATTCAATTCATATTCAATTCATATTCACTTCATATTCAATTCATATTCAATTCATATTCAATTCATATTCAATACATATTCAGTTCATATTGAATCCATGTTCAATTCATATTCAATTCATATTCAATTCATATTCAATTCATATTCAATTCATATTCAATTCATATTCAATTCATATTCAATTCATATTCAATTCATATTCAATTCATATTCAATTCATATTCAATTCATATTCAATTCATATTCAATTCATATTCAATTCATATTCAATTCATATTCAATTCATATTCAATTCATATTCAATTCATATTCAATTCATATTCAATTCATATTCAATTCATATTCAATTCATATTCAATTCATATTCAATTCATATTCAATTCATATTCAATTCATATTCAATTCATATTCAATTCATATTCAATTCATATTCAATTCATATTCAATTCATATTCAATTCATATTCAATTCATATTCAATTCATATTCAATTCATATTCAATCCACATTCAATTCATATTCAATTCATATTCAATTCATATTCAATTCATATTCAATTCATATTCAATTCATATTCAATTCATATTCAATTCATATTCAATTCATATTCAATTCATATTCAATTAATATTCAATTCATATTCAATTTATATTCAATTCATATTCAATTCATATTCAATTCATATTCAATTTATATTCAATTCATATTCAATTCATATCCAATTCATATTCAATTCATAAGCTCAAGGTAAATTTTTAAATTAATTTCAACTTCATTGGGGCATCGTTGCTGCACTTATATTTATCCACCGTATAGATATGCTAGATTTAACCACAATCATTGATCTGATTAGTTCCGAGCATACCATTAAGTCATTAAATTATGCACACATTCGAATAGAGCAGCCCTGGATTTACTAAAGGATTAAGTTCTGCAGGGCCGTTGTTGACAAAGACTGGGTCCGCTACAACGTTGGAAACTTGGTGGTAGGTGGAGTGCATTGGATATTTCCGTGTCAGTTTTGTGCGGGGCAGCAGTTTCGGTCCTGAATATGCCGGTATTGAGGGCAGTACAGCTCTGAGAAGGATTGAGTTTTTAGAGGGATCAATTCGAAGATGCACAGATCATCGAGTGTGCATTTCGTGGAAGTAATATTCCAATGGTTTCCTCAAGATTCCATTATATTTGTAACAATAAAACCACTTTTCATGCGCGGGTGGGTAAGGAGTTATCAAAATGAACAAACAACCCACCTCGTTATTATTCTCCTCGCAAAGACGATACTTTTCATTTGTATCAATTTTTTCTGAATTGTTTTCCTCAGAATTGTCAGTTTCTAATCGGCTGAATTACTAAAGTTTTAATTGTCATGCAAATGGTCGTGATTTGATTCATCAAACCGTGTTTTCCCAGAGTTGTGTTTTCGTCTAGTTGACCTGCTTGAGACTTGGGGCATGTTCTGGATTGGAACATTGTATCAGTTTTTTTTTTTTTTTTATTTTCCCTGATCTGTTCTGGGGCCGAAGCTCTCCCTACTCTTTCGCGGTTCGCTTATTTACGTCCTTACCTTTACGCCTGCATAGCTCCATGCCAGCCTATACTGGCATGGAAGATGGGTCGGCCCGTGAGCCCCGCACTCCGACAGGGGGTCATAGATGTGTTCCTTCTCATCCCAAATCGTAATTTGTTGATGAACATTTCCTTTGCATCCTGCCCCTATCGGGATTCGAACCCGGTACCTCCCGATCCAAACGCCAAAGCTCTAACCACTATACCATTTGGTCGGTCATTGTATCAGTTGCAGGAGTGCAGGTTTTGTTCGAGGGCTGGGGCTTGAGATTGGGAGTTTCACCACTGTTTTGCAGGTTTATGCAACGTTTGTGCAGCGGAAACACGGTTTTCAACTCTCGGGTCCCGGTCCCCAGAATCGTGTACTAACGTTGGCACAGGCTGGCAGCGTTGAATGGGTTCCAAACAAACTCATTGCCAGCACACATTGTCTCGGTTTAAAACCGGCTTAATTTTGTAATTGTTGGTTCGGTGTTGAAGATGATTGATCCTGATGTCATGAGGCTGTAAATCGGGGGTCGATTGAGCGTTTCCACGGAATAACTTATAATCGGACTGGTTTGCTGCCTGGCTTTGACATGACATCGTACGTTGATTTTCATTGGTGGATTGTTGTTTTGGTTCGGAAAGTCGATCGAGAGTGTTAATGATGAGTATCGGCAAGGTGGTGTAAACAAGAAGCCAATTATCTCCTAGCATGTGTGGATCAAATGGGAAGTACCATGCTGATTTTTTAAATACATTTTGGGATAATGGTTGTAATTTTGATAATTAAAGGCGTGCTTCTACTATCACATGGACCAAATATTATTTAAGTTCAACTCCTTTTATTTTTAGTGGTATTAGTTCGTTTTTTGTTTCATTAACGTGATTGTGCTTCATTAACGTGAGTATTAAACCGGCACACCACTGGCCGGTGAATATTTGCTTGAACAACCGGAGATATGGTGTTTTTGCATTTAGCGTTATGACAGCGGCTTGACCATGCTAATGTGCATTATATGCGGTTACCGATAATAATTATCACGTATTTTAAACGAAACTAGTTTTGTCTAAGCTTGCATATCGCTCTTTGGTATAGCACTAAAATTATCTTTTTACTCTGTCCATTTGGTCACCCTTAGCATTTGTTGATCTTGTAATAATGGTGACATGTACCATCAATTGCAGACTTAAAGTGCGTACTAACCTTAACATTGCATACAATAATATTGGTATAATATATCTCTGTTACTAAATTTGGTAAATTCAGTTTAAGTGGGAGCTTCCGTTGAGGTTGTTACAATAGAGAAGCAGGAAATAATTATTCGATTTATGATTACCCCGTTAAGTTAAAATCTTTGATCCTCGTTTTATCGTATACAATCATCAGACCGATATTCATATTCGACGCCATTGTATCGTGACATATTGCTGCTGGCCTCACTTGATCAAGAATGGCGTTGCTTGCTTCACTTGACGCTATAGTTTTCTAACAAATCCACTACTTTTGTTCATGCTTCAAGAACTTCGAAGAACCATCCTTGATATTCGATCAGGGACGATTCAAATTGTTTCAACGGTTTATTAATTGTGTTTGAATTGAAAATATATCTCGTCACTTAATTTTTTCATAATTTAAGGTCACTATCCATTTTTCCGACAATCATGCCTACTTAGATAGTATGAAAGATCCATGACAGTATGAACGATCGTCCTTCGTGTCAAATATATGGGGCTGCGTTCAAAGCAGATTTAGAACCGATTGTCTAAAAGAGAGTATTCCATTATCGGGTTCTCATCACGGTGGCTAGACTGTCGACGAAATCAGTTTTGGAATCTTCTTCAAAGGAAAATGTTTTTGTACCATCAATCCGGGTGCCATGAAATAAATCCTTTTGTCGTATCCTAACGTTGGCAGGTACGTGTAGCAGTCTAACATTACTTTGATCACAGCCTCATATTGTCTAAATAGGCATGTAGGTCGGTGCGAAGGATAGCAACCCTCCTTATAAAAAACTAAACTGTAAGTATATAGTTTCGCATGCAATCGTCCATTGTCATTTGACATTGATCGAACCAGTATAATATAATTACATCACAGGAACATAGAATAGAACCGTCATATTCTACATAATTCCACACACAAAAGCTGTATCTTAAAACTGTACGATTGATGCAGCACTTAAACGAAACCATCAGTGTCAACTAGATGAAAGGAAAATATATTTGCATCGACAAGAAAAAGAGGGAAATGACTACTGCTAATCCAATGCCAATCATGCCTTGTACAAATACTAATTCTCCACCTGATGGAGTGTTGTGACTACAAAACAGAATGACGAAATAAACCAATAGTTGTTGGAAAGAAAGATACGTCAGTAAATTTTTGAAGCGACAATGAGGTTAGCAAAGCACGTAAGTCAAACTAAACCAATCCGACAAACACATCGAAAATAACATGATTTGGTCCATGAAAAGCTTAAAACAATTAAGAAGAATATTTTAATGTTGCAACTTCCTCGTATAACGATGCCAGAAAATAGTAAGCATAAGCACAATGTGCGACATAATTTAATCAAAACAGCGATGCCAATGACAATTAATCCTCCTGGACAGCATCAGCCAAACCTTCCGTATCCAAACAGTAACATAATTCCATTAATATCGATGAATCATAAGCAAGCATATAAAAGATAAAACAAAAAAATTTTAATTCTAGGTGAGTATAATTATTACGGCAACCAGGTGACAGAAGACGACTTGCCTTAAAAAACCAATTCTTTATTGGATATATAATTTCTCTGGCACACTGTGGGACGTAAACCAAATTAGTGCTAATTTTGCACAATGTCCGGAGGTCTGGGTGGGCACTGGTATATCTTGAAAAATATGGTGAACCCATATGATGCACAAGGGATAATCGATCGCTCGTCGCTCGATGGAAAAACTAATCAAATTGAAAAGAATGTGACTCAAAAGACAGACATAACGTCCTCGTCCGATTATAACCAGTTATATTTAAAATTTTAATGTCCAGTGAAATCCTCATCACTTAGTAATTTTTAAATTCATTTCGGCACCTCGAAGAATCATAAAAGTTAAAAAAAATTTTGATTTCATCGATCGACAGTGAAAATAACAAGCAGGCGTCGCAAATTGTCACTGCCAACCAATTTTGTCATGGGACCGCCAAACCAAAATCACGTTATGCTCTAAAATGATTTCTATTTAACAGCGGTATATCCTGATTATTACCAATCAATGCACCGTTCATCCGACGGAAATGTTGCCAAATCACCAACTAAGCAATAATCGTATTTTAACAACATTCCAAATGCAATCAGAACAGTCGCAGTCTGATCTAATTAGTTTAATTTGACCTCGTCAGAGTTGGAATGGTGCAAATACAATTGATATTTTATGCATGTGCGAATTCCATTTCACACTCCAAATGTCACAGATGGCACTATTATCCTACAAATTCAGGTACCATTTGAATTCGTTCAGAAAGTCGAACAATAGCCACCGATCTTTTTCTTTAATTTTTTTTCACCTCGCACGATTATAAAAATTGGTGAAGGAGGATTTTTGGGTACCAAGAAGCGATTGCGATGGCTGCTACTTTCTGGCTTTTGATTACCAATAACCGATTATAATGGGTTCTGTATTCGGGAAAATTCATTTAGGGGGTCATCCAGTGGGGACCCGGAACCTTTTCTATTTTTAATCGCTCGATTTTGCTAAAAATTAGCGAATTGCCAGGAATTGATTGCGATTGGTCCAGATTTCGGAAAAATTCGTTCAGAGAGTCGAACGGATGGCCACGTGTATGTTTCCTTAACATTTATTTGGCTCTTTCGAATTTTATAAAACTTAGGTATGGCGGGTTTTCGAGTGACCGGTGTCGATTGCGATGGGTAATTATTTCGGGTAAATCGGTTCAGGGAGCCGTCCGGTGGGGACCGGGTCCCTCTCTTAAATTTTTTCGGCTCGTACGATTTCGGGTGCGTTTTCGATTACCGCAAATTTCTATGGGTCCTGATTTCGGGGAAATTCATTTAGTAGCCTTGGAGTCTTTATTTAGAACTTTATTTGGCTTGGACTATTTTGACAAAATTTAGAGGGACGGGGTTTCTAATTTTAAGGTACGATTATAAGGAGTTCTGATTTATGGACAATTCATTTAGGTTTTCCTGGATAGGCCGTCATGTCCCACCGCACCATGTTGCGTGATGTTGCTTCATGGCGCATGATGTTGCGAACCGTGATGTTGCACGATTGGCTTTGTTACACTATTTTGTGGAATGTTGCACTAAATTGTGAGATGTTGCACCTTGTTTGGCCATATTGTAATATGTTGCGTATTGTTTTAATGTGTTGCTTGATGTTGCATCTTGTTGAGGAATGTTGTGTGATGTTTCACTATGGTGTGTCGTTTGTACTTGAGGACTTCCTTTAAAATTTATTTGGCTTGTACGATTTTGATTAAATGTAGCCTGGCTTTCGAATGGAAGGAAATTATTACAAGTTCTGATTTATGGATAATTGATTTAGAAGTCCTCTGGACGGACCATCATGTTACACCATGTTGCGTAATGTTTCACCAAGTTGCGTGATGTTGCACGATTTGCTTTGTTGCACTATTTTGTGGAATGTTGCGCTAAATTGTGGGATGTTGCACCTTGTTTGGCCATATTGTAATATGTTGCGTAATGTTTTAATGTGTTGCTTGATGTTGCATCTTGTTGAAGGATGTTGTGTGATGTTTTCACTATGTTGTGTTATTTTTACTTGAGAACTTCTTTTAAAATTTATTTGGCTTGTACGATTTTGATTAAATTTAGAAGTCCTCTGAACGGACCACCATGTTACACCATGTTGCGTAATGTTTCACCATGTTGAATGATGTTGCACCATATTGCGGAATGTTGCACCATGTTGTTTGATGTTTCATAATATAGCGTCATATTGCACCATGTTGTGCGATGTTGCCCAATGTAGTATAACGTTGCACCGTGTTGCGAGGTTTTTCATTATGTTGCTTGGCGCGTTTTGATGAGTTCTAAATTCACGAAAAAATTTGTGCAGGGGGTCCTTATTTAAAAAAAACATCGGGTCGAACGATTTTAATACAAAAAATTGAGAGGGTATTTTCTAATGCCAGGAAATGATTGTATTGGATCATGATTTTGAGAAATTTGTATAGATGTGCTGCGATTTAGCCGCTATGTCGCGTCTTGTTCCACAATATGTTCACTATGCCTATCCAATCCAAGGAGATGGAACTCAGATTGAACATGCCTGAATCTAAACCATTCCTTAAGCGATTTGGACTCTACTCTCTTTTCTTTGTATGTTAAACATAAGATAGAATTTAAAAATGAGCTCCGGATCGACGGACGAGGAAGACCCTGGGCTAAATCAAAATAATTTAAGTAAATACTCCTTTATTGTAGATATCGCTTGTCTATTGAGATGATCATTTTGACCCACTCATTAATTTTAGTTGTTTAATTCAAATTATATTTGTGTGTGAAAAATTGCAATAAATTTTATTACATAGCAATTCACTTCCTGTAATACCCCAGTTAGTTTAGATTTTTCTTCAACCAGTGTCAAAATGATAACATTTCTCGAATAACTATTTCCTCGATACATTTTTCCACAGCGATAAATTCAATAAAGTGTCATATCTCATAAAAATATAAAATTTCCGTATTACAACAAGACGTATCCTGGCTAGCCAAAATCTACGTGATCTGAATAAGTATAAAATTATATACTAGTAAACATGACAAGGAATGATAATACAAAATATGATAACATAAAATGTAATTTTAAAATATTTCCAATTCATCGAGCATATATTGAAAAAATTATTATTTGCCATGAAGAGAATTTTTTTTAAAAAAGATATTTATTTATAAATTTAGATTGAATATAATGTAATCTATGTATGAATTTCGTTTTGCAATATTTTTGCCAATATTAAATTGAATTCGACATCGAAAATAATATATTCCCCAATAATTTAATATTTATTTAATAGAGCACGTCAAGGTTTGAACAATTTCATATTTAAATTTATTTATATGGGGGCATGTAACTCGCTAGTTATCCCAATATAACCTAAAAATATTTCTTAGAAGAATTATGTGAGTTCGTATTGCCTATTGATTTTCTCGACCACCGAGTAATTTGGTCAATGCTAGTCACATCGCTCGGTACGGAAAATCATTTTTCTCAGGAGGAGATGGAGGTATAAACATTATCCTACAACCAAAGGCGATGATAAAAATATGGCTTATATGCATATTCTGAAAAGTGGCTGCGAAAAGAAAGCCTGACAACTAGAAAAGAGGAATGACTGTGATGAACAAAAGATAAAACTTTTCTGAAAATTATTCCGCGCACAAACAAATGCTATTACAACACACGGCATTCCAATAATCTCGAACAAAATAAAATAAACCACATTTCATCCGCTGATCGATGCAAAATTCAGGTTGACGACTGATGGTCTAATACAATCGTTGTAGACTGTTCTCTAACAGCATAATAATCGTTCTTTAGTTAATAAAGACCCAACGGTATACCAAAGAATCATTATTACTAAAGCAATTTTTAAAAATTGGCTTTAAAATTTAATGAAACCTAGACGCTACTTAGATTAGGTAAGATAATTTCCACCGATATTCATCATGTAACCGCTAAAGATAATCTTAAACAAACAATATCCGAACGAATAGCACTAACTACAGTTCACAGCGGCTCTCATAAGTGCAAGAATAAAAAATGTATTTAAAATGTTCATCGGGCGACATACAAACCATTAAAATAATAAATTATTTACAACAGCAAAACTATACAAACTATACATCAGCAACTGGGTAATTCTGAAGTTATGGACCATTTTCTTAATTTAATTTCGAGCAAACCGAGAAAGTGGACGTTCCACTTGTGATGCTAAAGTATCAAAATAGAGAGATGCAACAGATTCAAGAGTCAATAAAACAGATGTCCTGACTGTAGAGTGTGAAGGATACAGCAAAATAACACTTGTTCACAATAAAGAGGAAAACTCAAAATTAATCGAAATCGAGATGCAGGATCAGAAATTCCAGTTAAATAGGATTAGAACTAGACAGAGTTATTGAAAAAGAAAATCTTCTAGATAATTGACACAACCGACAATTGTCCACAAACAATAGTGGAGGTGCTGCGTTACGTTTGGCTTTGAATTTCGTGTCAAATAGTCCTATTTATTTTTGTTCCTGTTTTTTTCGAAATTTTTTATTTTGATTATTTTTAAAATTCCTCGGGGTACAGCTTGTTTAATTTTTAAGTTACACCATAATGGCAAGATAGCAAAAATGGCAATGAGTTTATCCAGCAGATCGCAGAATAATCACCATTTGGAGTTGTGGTGCTGCCCACCGGAATCAAAATAAAGTTAAGGCGGTGCCATTGAAATTAATTAACGATAAATATCTTGTAAAGTTGTGATTTCATCGGTCAAATGCAGATAAGAATTATTATATGGCTTTTGACACGAAGAAGGGGGACATTATACTGGAAATTTTTATAGAGTTCGCATCACGTTATAAAAGGGCTTTAAGCTCAAAATGCGGTGCAACTTCTAATCAAAATTGTAAAAAATGTATAAATAAATAAATAAATAAATTATAACTGATAATACTGCTAAAGAATGCTACCCCCAAGCGTTCGAGACTATCAATCTGGAAATATATCACTTTGGTAACCTTAACTTCAACGAGTATTCCAGATATAATTTTTTTGAAAATATCTTAGTACTGAAGTCAAAAATCCAATTGCCTTTAAAGCGAGTTTCAAACGATTATATTCCAATAATTCCAAACAGAGTTTTTCTGAAAATTTCTCATTTTGCTATCAAAACTTCAAACGACTATACATAAACCATAAATTAAAGTTTCGGCTGAAAATGTATGCTATATAGCTAGATTGATCTACATGAAATTACGTAATGATAATTGAGTTCCCGCATTGTCTTTTTCAGGTAAGACATGGGCTAGCGGGAATTTTTCAGCGAAAAATAAAAGATTACTCTACTCGCCCAAAAGCGGCAGCACCATCACAAAAAAGAAATTATTTTCATATATAATTACCAGCGGAAATTTTTTATTCATTTTGTGTCTCTTTTTGCACTAAATTAAACATCCCAACGGACTAGAAAATTATAAGTGATCCTTAAAAGTGATTGATCGTAGTAAAGGAACTAGTAACGGGTGATTTTTTAAGAGCTTGAGAACTTTTTTTTAAAAAAAAACGCATAAAATTTGCAAAATCTCATCGGTTCTTTATTTGAAACGTTAGATTGGTCCATGACATTTACTTTTTGAAGATAATTTCATTTAAATGTTGACCGCGGCTGCGTCTTAGGTGGTCCATTCGGAAAGTCCAATTTTGGGCAACTTTTTCGAGCATTTCGGCCGGAATAGCCCGAATTTCTTCGGAAATGTTGTCTTCCAAAACTGGAATAGTTGCTGGCTTATTTCTGTAGACTTTAGACTTGACGTAGCCCCACAAAAAATAGTCTAAAGGCGTCAAATCGCATGATCTTGGTGCCCAACTTACCGGGCCATTTCTTGAGATGAATTGTTCTCCGAAGTTTTCCCTCAAAATGGCCATAGAATCGCGAGCTGTGTGGCATGTAGCGCCATCTTGTTGAAACCACATGTCAACTAAGTTCAGTTCTTCCATTTTTGGCAACAAAAAGTTTGTTAGCATCGAACGATAGCGATCGCCATTCACCGTAACGTTGCGTCCAACAGCATCTTTGAAAAAATACGGTCCAATGATTCCACCAGCGTACAAACCACACCAAACAGTGCATTTTTCGGGATGCATGGGCAGTTCTTGAACGGCTTCTGGTTGCTCTTCACTCCAAATGCGGCAATTTTGCTTATTTACGTAGCCATTCAACCAGAAATGAGCCTCATCGCTGAACAAAATTTGTCGATAAAAAAGCGGATTTTCTGCCAACTTTTCTAGGGCCCATTCACTGAAAATTCGACGTTGTGGCAGATCGTTCGGCTTCAGTTCTTGCAGGAGCTGTATTTTATACGGTTTTACACCAAGATCTTTGCGTAAAATCTTCCATGTCGTCGAATAACACAAACCCAATTGCTGCGAACGGCGACGAATCGACATTTCACGGTCTTCAGCAACACTCTCAGAAACAGACGCAATATTCTCTTCTGTACGCACTGTACGCATTCGTGTGGTTGGTTTAATGTCCAATAAAGTAAACTGAGTGCGAAACTTGGTCACAATCGCATTAATTGTTTGCTCACTTGGTCGATTATGTAGACCATAAATCGGACGTAAATCGCGAAACACTTTTCGAACCGAACACTGATTTTTGTAATATAATTCAATTATTTGCAAGCGTTGCTCGTTAGTAAGTCTATTCATTATGAAATGTCAAAGCATACTGAGCATCTTTCTCTTTGACACCTTGTCTGAAATCCCGCGTGATCTGTCAAATACTAATGCATGAAAATCCTAACCACAAAAAAATCACCCTTTAGTAGTAACCAGTATAGTAACCAATATGGCCTCAGAAAACTAAAATATTATAGTGAAAATTCTAATCCATCAACTTTCCACAAATTTTCCTCGTAGTCTCAGTACGACTTAGGCTATTAGAAAAATAACCGGAAGTATTGGTTACTAGTGGAAGTTTTTGATACATTGGCCAAAACCTGAAAATAAATTAATAAACATTTTAAAATCTTCAAGAGGATTGGTTATGAAATAGCCAAGTTTAGTCCAGCATGAACAGATCCTCGAATTTTGTTCAAAACTTACTTTAAAATCCCTGACCAAAACTACTGTAAGAATGGCGGAAAGACGGAATATTCTTAAATTTCAAGATTTCATTTACCGAGTTCGTTTACTTCGAAGATCAATCAATTTGTCATTTTAAGGATCACTATTAATATTTTATTCCGCTGGGATGTTTTATTAAGTGAAAAAGAGATACAAAATGAATAAAAAAAATTCCGCTGGTAATTATATAGCAAACTAAATTCTCTTTTGTGATGATGCTGTCACTTGCGGCGAGTAGCGTAATCTCTTATTTTCCGCTGACAAATATCTGCTATTGTATACGGCATGGCTATCTAGGCTTCCCAGCAATTGAACGATAACTTAAAAAAACATAAAATGAATTTTTAAAATTTCGGTTGTTAATGCCATAACAAGGTATCAAGACATTTATAATGCCGCGATGGTGAAATTGTTTCGGGTTAGAATAGTAATAGTTTAGTGTTGCTATTAGGCGTCTTCGGACTAGCTTTGTTCATTGTTGAAATTTTGTACAAAAAGTATCTGGATTTAAAGACCTATTGATTACTTTCGCTGGAAATACATCGAGCAGTGCATAGCAATTGAGCTAACTCTATGTTTGGCTTTATTAAACGGTGGACTGGGAATATTGACGATAGCTGCTAATATCGCCTGTCATTTTTACAACAAACAGATTTGTAACATAAAGAGTATCCAAAAGAATTTTCTACGTAAAGTAACTTGGAAGGATGGTTAAAAATATGTCAAAGAGTTATCATATCACATTAACTTACTAGAACTACCCCACCTCACTGGATGTAACGCATACAATTTGAGGACGTTTAATAATTTCGGCGGACTGCTTTTTCAAAAAATACTCAGTATTTCTCTGTGTACAACTAAGTTTTGCAGTCGATTGCTGGATGGAATCATCAGGTTGGACGACATTGTTATTAAAACTGTTCAATGAACGAAAGTACCTTATATAGCGTAAAGGTCAGGTGAAATTCGATATTTCACCGTACCGTTCACTCTTACCACTGGTATTTGGAGTGTGCCTAGCAAGTTTTTCTCGAATAATTATTATCGATCAATGACCATAATAAATCATTTGAACGCATTCCCGCAATAACACGAGCTGCTTCGCCGAACAATATCGAACCATTCTAATCTCATATAGCAGTTAGTTGCAGCCTATCATAAGCCACATCCACAAAAACTGTGGAGTTGATCTTTAATTAGCCCTTTTGCTTAGCGATTGCGGCAATTGCGATATCATTAGAACACCAAATTATTGTTCTTCTAGGAAATTTAAGTTGGCCATAACCACATCGTAAACATGAAATTCCATTGCATTGAACCGAGGAAATTGCCAAAGCAGCCGGAAGGGTACTCATAATGTTTACTCATTATTTGTGACTTCCTCCGTTCCATGTGCTAAAGCTGGTTGCGCTTTCAGCCTATCTGGTAACGAGTGGAACTGTAAAAAAGCGCGCCTTGTGTAGGTATTCATACCTTCTCTATACTCGATTAACTGATTGGCATGCAACTTCAGGCTTCAGTTTTTACATTCATATTGAAGATCCCACCAGTTTTTGAAAGAATTATTTCAAGGAACGTCTCAACTTCGTTGCGAAAATAATAAATAAAAACCAACAGATTTAAAGATACATTTTTTGACAAAATTAATTTCTGATAGATTTTTTTTTTATTTTAAGGCGAAAAAAATCTTTGGCATTTGGGCATAAAGATGCTCATATACTTAGTTCTAAAATTTTAGCTGCATTTGATATTTCATTAGTGATTTCAAGGCAATTTGAGGTATGTGATAAGTTTCATTGGCCTCTCGGAAAGGGCTGATTTGGTCATTGTCATTCAAGACCAAAGGTTCTGCAATTGTTTTGAACTTAAGTAATAAATTGTCTAAATTTTGATTATTTTTAAAGTCAGTCCTGGTGCGTTGGGTGTGCGTAAAATAAGCAGATGTCTTTAATGAACCTGAGTAATTCAGAAATCAAGAGGAAACTATTTTGGTAAACGACATATGTGATAGGCATCATTAAAAAAAGTTCATAGCGTGCCGAGGAGTGGATCTTTATGAACTGTGGAAGTGGATGAAGTGGATCTTTTAGGAAGGTTTATGAACCTTTATGTATGCTCGCAAGTAAGATTCAAGTGTTATTCAATTCTGAACAAATTTTGATACAATTGTGAGAAAATTTGATATATTCTCATTTTTAAACTACGAGAGCGGAGTGAGAAGTTTGGTAAAAATGAAACAAGGAATAAAATTTTCGGCCAAAAAAAATATATTTTTCAACGTAGTCGCCTTTTAGCTCGATACACTTAGTTCAACGTTTTTCCAATTTTTCGATCCCTTCCGAATAGTACGATTTCTCCAACCCTACAATATAGGCATTTGTTGCATCGATGATCTCCTCATTAGAGCCTAACCTCTTTCCGCCGATCCATTTCTTCAAGTTCGGAAACAGGAAATAGTCGCAGGAGATTAAGTCTGGAGAATATGGCGGATGTGGAAGCAATTCGAAACGTAATTCACAGATTTTGGCCATGTCAACTACACACGTGTGCATTGTCTGGATGGAAAAGAACATTTTTCTTCGCCAAATGCGGTCGTTTTTCTTTCAAAACGTCATTGAAATGGTCTAATAAGTTGCAGTAATATTTACTGTTGTCTGCTCTCTCCTTTTAAAGGTAATCGATGTGGATTAAGCCGCATGCATCCCAAAAAAAACCGTGGCCATGACCTTGTTGGCCGATAAAACTGTCTTAGTCTTCTTCGGCGTAGATTCGCCAGTAGAAATTCACTGTTTAGACTATTCTATGGTCTCCGGTGTATGTATAGTGATGAAACGACGCAAAAACTCATTTTTATTTCGCTTCGCCAAACCCGCCTTTTTGGTCGATTGTAAGCACACACGTTCATCTGGGATGTCTACTAGCTCAGCTATCTTGCGCACTTTCACACTGCGGTCTTGCAATACCATATTAAGGATTTTGTAACCATTTTTGCTGTGGTGACTTCATTTGGGCATCCTGAACTTTCGGCATCAGTTGTGCTTGTACGACCACAACGAAAATCAGTAAACCACTTGTGAATCAATTTAATCGATGGTGAAGAGTCCCTATAATATTTATCAAACTTTGTTTTGGTTTGCGTAAAGGCTTAAATGACAGATCTGTTTGAACATTTTAATTTGGTCTAGTGACAGATGGTATTGACACATGACATCAGGGGTTTGCGATTGTGGCGCCCTCTATTGCAATTTTACCAGACTTCTTACTCCGCCGTCGTATTATATCAAATATTTTTCAAGACAAAGCAAATGACCTTTCTCGGAAAAAGAGCAACAAAGAACAGCTTGGTCCCCTTACCATCCACAATTCCATTAGTCACTACCTCTCTAACTATTAATCATGTCACATCACAAATAGGTGTTCACCTTAAAAATTTGCAAGAAAACGTTTGCAATCGAACGGGAACAGTGTGTGTAATGTAATGACCCGTGGAAGGAAGAGAGATTTATGCGGACGTTGCAAACATCGGAAAGGGGTCATGTAAATTCTTCACGAAGGAGCAACATTGTTTTTTAATGTAGTGGAATACCACCAATAAGGAAATACGTGAAACATGTATAGTATGTCAAAGTTGTTCTAAAAACTGGCGAAGAGCAGTTATCGGCAAGAACGATCAGCAAGAAATACCGTTTATGGAAGGGATGCACAATCGACAAAGAATTGTGGAGGAACGACGGCGATACTAAATGGAACGGACTGGATCCTATGTCGCTAAAATTTGAGAGGGACAGGCTGGCCAAAGTAAACGTTAGTAATGGGGGCGTTGCCTTGGAGTTCCGGTACGTGAAAGATTAAACGCAAAAGAGTAGCGGTGTTAAGTGGTAATAGTGCTGTGATTTAAAAATATTTATAAATGGTAAATAGTGAATCAATAAAATATTGTGGAAATTATTTTTTGCGGTGTTTTAGTGTTAGGGAGAATATTCTAGTGGCGTAACAATTTCGAGAATATTCTAGTGGCGTAAGTATTACGGTGGTGGTGTAAGTGTATGTGAAATTATTTTCGGTATTTTCGTGAATATTCCGGAAACGGTGTGAATTACAAAAATTGGTGTTATAACTCTTAAATCATATAACGGTATTCATAATCCAGTGATACGAACCGGATTTGACAGGGCAAATTCGTACCCACATGTATTATGTTTAGTGGGTCAAATTATAATAAAGATTCGAGAGATATTTTTCATTACCTGCAATCAATCATATCCCCAGTTTGCTTTAATAGAATCACATCGCACGGTCCTGTGCCGTGGAAATAATTTTGGTAATTGAATTCATTTATGCCATGATTTCTGACATATCTAGGCTGCAGTCCAATTCGTGATTTATTTGGTGGTTACCGTCTTATTTGAAAGTCTACAATAAGCCCCGTGCCGACTAGACTTATGATAGACTTGTTTGACTTTTATGCGAGGCTTGCGCCCAAAGTGGTAACTCATCAAAATAATTCCTGTCTACTCGACAGGAGACTTATTGCATACTTTCAAATAAGTCAGTCTCCACGAAATAAGTCACGAATTAGACCGCACAAAGAGATATAACCAAGGCCCGCACTTTTCGCGAAATCGATGTTTTCCTGGGCCATCCTGTATTTTTGTCCCGTAATCAGCTTCGTCTCTAAAAAAATGTATAACTGATAGAAATTATGAAAAAAAAGCTGGTACAAAACCATTTTTATCAGTGATTTTAAGTTGGTTTATCAGGATCCCAAACAAGCAACAAAAAGTTTGTACATCCATCTGAATGTATGTTCCGATGATATCTCTAGAATGGGTTATGTGATTCGAATTTTTTTCGGGGATTTGAAATCTCTATCTCAAGGGATCGAGTCTGCTATGGGAAAGTACTCAAAGCAACCAATACCACGAAATTACTTTATATTATCCCCATAACCCATATACACGTGCACAATTTTAACGATACCACTATAGTTCTTAAATTCACCGGTTTGGCGCTGCCAACAATTTTCTCGTTTGTTATACAGTATATATATTCCTGTCGTATATCATTGAAAAGGTCCTGAAAAATGACGTAAATCTTGCTGAAGGACCTTAGTACTAAAATCTGCCGTTGTGCACTGGAAACAGTACAATTTTTCTAATTTCCATATAATCATGTGGCATATCATTGGAAAATCAACATTTTGTAATCAGCCTTTGTGTCACAAGTCCACCGTTTCGGGGCTGGTAGCTATAATTACTCAATTATTACAGATAATATAAGTGTAAAATATCATTAAAAAGGTCTTAAAGAATGTTACAAATGTATAAGTGATGCATTGTAGTACTTAAAACTACCGTTGTGGCGCTGGAAGCAGTTACCACTTTTTTCATTCCATTAATTTACATGTGGTTTATCACCAGAAAAGTCTAGAAAAATCAAGAAATTCGTTATCATATTAGTTGATAAATCCACCGTTTTGGTGCTGCTAGCTACTTTTTGATTTATTAAAGAATATAGAAGGGTGGCATATCACTGAAATGGTTTTGAGAAATTTAACACTTAACACAACTTAACACTTTAGCACTCCATATTACAAATTCTGTCGCTGATAAAAGATACGTTTTTCTGATTCTGTTATAATCATGTGGCATATCGTTTTAAAGGTTTCGAATGAAGCAAACATTTTGTTATCAGTCATTTTTACAAAATCTCCGGTTTTGCACCACGATAATAAATTATTCGTTTAGAACAGAATATAGAGGGTAACACTTAAGTTTGTACAATAAATTAGGGAGTTGGTGGAGCACACTAATATGAAGAAAAAATTATATGACAGCACATATCCTATCTGTAACCGGTATATAAATAATCAAGGTTCTACTGTAGAATTAGTTAATTCGAATTTCACTCATAACTTAAAAACTGTTACTCCCAAATTTTTCAAATAAAGTTTTTCTTGTGGCCTCATTTAAAATTATATTTTTTTCCTCGAGACAATGGCGTGGCGCAACTTTTTTTGTATACTAGAATATTGTTGCACAAAAGAGGTAAACTATAACTAATAAAGTGTAAGATCTACGTACTAAATCCTGCTATGTAACTGAAGTTAACTTGTACTATTTCGACAATATTTGTGAATATTTACTTCTGACTTTATAGTATACCGCAAAGACGATACTATATTCACGCTATAGTACAATATAACCGCATCATTCCATAACGAATTGTATCCTGAAAAATGACAACCTCAAACCAATGAAAAAACATTTTACCGTAAAATGAAAACTATACACCTACACTACTCGTATTTTTTAAATAGTTGAGAATTTTTATATTTTGTTCTGCCAACCTGTTGTCGTGTAGTATTCATATACATATACATAAAGTATACGAACTATCATTATCGAAACCAAAAACTAACTTGTTGCTTAAAACATAAAAATTTTCTAAATATTTTCCCATTTAAAACTTTTCCAAGTTATTAAGTTCGAGAATATATAAAATTTTTATTTTTATGTTTTGTGCTCTACAAAAATCTTTGACAATAAAATTTTTATTCAGATTATTTTGTATTATAAACATAAACATTTATTAAGTTATGATACATACATAATATATGCTGTATATGTTTGTATTTGCTTCCATTTATTATTTAACAAACAGATAAACATTAAAATGTGATCACATAAACTTTTTCGTTCGAAATGTACTCGTAGGAGAAAATGTATACAGAAGTGCTTTAGACTGGAGCTTTTGTATTTTATTTTAATGGCAATTAGAATTTAATAAACCCAATAAATATTATTTAAAAATTGAAAATATTTTCTAGTTTTTGGTTTGGGCCCTTTTGTTGCTCTGTGTGTACGTAAAATACAATGAAACCTACATATGCTCTCGTATACGAGTACGCTCGTCTCGATAGTTTTAAGCATAATTCAGAGAAGTTTTAATCGTTTTGTTTTTGTTTTTTTTTCAACTCAACCGGATTTAAGTTTTCCACATTTTTTGTTTTTCTGTTTTTAATTAAAATTATTATTAAGAAATAATAACACAATGAATATAATTGGGTTTAATTGTGTAGAAAATAATAGTGGGGTAAAGGGTTTTGTTATTGTTCTTATAATTTCCATTTTTGTTGTCGTTGTGATTAGAATTTCCTCCTCTCGTTTCACATCTCCGTATCATTATGGTGGGTTAATGAGGATGGAATGATTTTGTATGTTTTTCTCATATTCATTATTAAGTGGTTTTGATTTATAATGTGGGGGTGGTGGTGGGCTTATTGTATTATGTGAAGTACTATTGAAATTTTTTGATACAAATCATATAAATGTAACAATTCAAATTGCTTTTTATATTAATTATGATATTTGGTTTCCTTAATCATATTTTAAGTAGATTATGTTGCCAGTATATATATGTTAATCATTTATGATTAGATATCTTCTGTTCTAATTTTTCGATTAAATTGTCTTTGTTTAGTTAAATTCTCTAATTAAATATGCTCCAAGGTTATGGAAAATATAGCTAAACCTTTTGGCAATGGCATGAAATAGAATTAGATGTTCATGTGTTCCTAGACAATCTGAAATAGGTTAGCCTCTGCCACATGATGCCTCTGCGCCCAGTTCCACAAAATGGCCATTATCCACTTTGCACCCCTTCCGCATTAATACTAATGGGGACAGAATAGAGACAGTTGTTGCACGAAACTGCAATGAAAAGTGCTACAGAATTCAAATTCCCACATATAGACATGGTTTTTTTTTATGACCTTGCTATGTACTTTAATACAAAAATGCCAAATGGTTGGTCCCTGGGTTCGGTCATATGCATAACAACCAATATCTGTAACAAGTGTTGCACGAAACTTCAATGAAATATTTTGTTCTACAGAAGTCAAAATTCCCACATATAGACATGGTTTTTATGATGGCCTTGGTATGTACTTTGTGTTGTTGATGTGTTGTTGACGCAGTATGAAGATGTGGAAAATGCAATATTTGAGGTCGCCCTGGATAATGAAAGTGGCATGATACATTTTTCCGAACAATATTATGTCATAGAAGCAAAATTTAATCAGTTCATCCGAAAATACAATACAGCGAATCCTGCCGAATCGCAAGTCTTAGGAAATACCACCATGAATCAAAGCATGACGCATCCAGTTGAAGTTCGACTGCTCAAAATTAATATTGAACCATTTTCTGGCCAATGCACAATCAAGACCATTCAAGAAAACAATAATTTGTCACCGGCACATACGTTTTAGGTTACTTGAAGGGCGATGCGTACAATCTTCTAAAGCATTTGCCAATTACGGAGACTAACTATTTCGAGGCATTTCGCAAGTTGTGTGCCAGATACAACCGTAAGAAATACACCAAACAGGCATTTATCCGGAGTTTTATGAACCAATCGACCATTCAACAGGCAACCGCAGCAAGTTTAAGAAAATTGCGTGATACATCTGACGAGGAAGTAAGAGGTCTGAAGGAGTTAGGCAAGGAAGCAGAATTTCACGAAGTATGCGGTTGATTTATACATGCAGGAAGAGAAGTTGGAAGCTGAAACTCGGTCATTATGGGCACACAAATCGTGTGAATATGATTTGCCAACATTGAAAAACCTTTTCAAATTTCTGCTAAACCGGACTGATGCACTAGAATCTGTTAGGTCATCCACAGTCAAGCGGTCAGAAATTAACGGTCGTCTAAAGCGTTTGTCACAACAGATGTAAGCTGCTATTCGTTATGTAATTCCGACCATTCAGTAGCCGACTGTGGGAAATTCAAGCAGTTATCTGCAAACCGTTGTTTTAACTGTTTAAACCTCAATCACCCGGTATTCAGATGTCCGTCGAGAAGAAGATGTCAAGAACATGGAAAGAAGCATTACTCTCTTTTGCACTCAAATGAAAGCCCAAATTCAGTCAAAGCACCAATAACGACGGCACATGCTAGTATCAACAAGTTACATCTTACCAACCGCATTGGTCACTAAAGCCGATCAGCATGATATGGAGTATGAATGTCGAATACTAGCGGATTCAGGTTCCGGGTCTACATTAATTTCCGAGAGATTATGCAATAAACTCATATTACGTAGACAGTTCAATTGCACTGAAGTGTCTGTAAGTTGCGGATCCGGTACTCAAACAATCAAGGGAAAGGTAACGGTTACTCTCAAATCGCGCATTAATGGTCAATCTCAAATTAAAGTTGAAGCGTTGGTAATGGCAAAGTTATGTTCCAAAGTACTTGCTCGACAAACAGATGTACGACAAGAAGGGTGGATGAGCTACGAGTACGCCAACAATTTTGGGAAATGGAAAATATCCCAAATATAAAACGACTAACGAGATTCACTGTCAACCTACCGATGAAAGAGGAGGCTGGGTCGCTGGGAAAGTCTTTAAATTTAGCATTATCCAGACAAAGAGCAACGGAGAGAAAATTTCATAGAAATTCAGAATGGTGGAATATAAGCAGCTAGGACATATGAAGAAGGTAACAGGTGACGAGATGCAAGAATTCCAATTCCTTACCTCACCAGAGCATTGCGAAATCGACATAGAAAAAATGCACCGGCAGGTAATGGTCAGCGACGAATTTATGAAATACCAAGCAATTGTATGGAGGGAAAACGAGAATAGCCCAATACGGTATTACAAGCTAATAACTTTAACATATGACTCTGCAGCAGCTCCATACCTTGCAACGAGATTGCGAATATTCATGGTACAACGTATCCTACGGCCGCAACCGCACTGAAAGAACGTACATATGTTGATGATATTATGGCCGGTGCCGATAATGTCGACCAAGCTATATAGAGTTTAAGAATCAGCTGAAGATGTTAGCAGGCGCTGGAATTAGATTACGGAATTGGGGTTCCAAATCGGAAACTTTTCTACAAACCACGCCAATAGACGACAGAACGGAATCGCTTATATGGATTTGTCACAAGACAGGATAATGGTCATGGTATTAGGATTGCACTGGGATCCCAAATTGTATGTTTTTTCTTATCATGTTAGAATGAGCACCCTGATATTGACAAAGAGAAAATTGTTGTCCGAATGCAGTCAAGGCTGTCACCAGTAATTATAAAAATTAAAATATTATTTCAAAGGCTTTGGCTGATTTCAGTTGAGTGGGATGAACAATTACTGCAAGATGTGAAACAGAGTTAGCTAGCAATCAGAGAGCAATTACATTACCTAGAGCAAATTCAAATACCGAGATGGTTGAGAACATCTGGCCAAAGCATCAAACTGCATGGTTTTTGTGACGTCAGCGAGCATACGCTCTATGCAGCAGTCATTTACGTGAGGCATCAGACTGATCCAGATAACTATCAATGTAGCTTAATAGCGGCCAAATCATAGGTGGCTCCAGTGAAAAAGATATCGGTGGCTCGATTGGAATTATGTGTAGCTCATCTGTTAACCAAACTAGTTAAATCAATAAAAAAATATTACAACTAACTGTATCAGACACAATTTGTTGGACCGACTCAACTATAGTGTTGGACCTTTGTATGAAATTGATCGTTCAAGATTCTGGAGGTGACGAAACGCGATAATTGGCGACATGTGCCTACAAAGGAAAATCCGGTAGACTGTGCTTCACGCGGTCTTCTACCAAATGAACTAGTTAACCATCATCTCTGGTGGAATTCACCACGTTGGTTATATTTCCATTCGAAAACTTGGCCAAAGCAACAAAATAACTACCATACTAAAGAAGAAGACCGATCCAATTTGCTTAGAATCACAGCGAGGGTTCAGAGATTTGTAAACAACGTACGTAAAGGAACAGTGAAGCGTTCAGGGTCATTATTGGTACGTGAGTTAGACGATGCCATCAAACAAATGTGTAAACAAACCCAATCCGAATACATGCAAAACGAGTTGCTGGCAGTTCAACGGGCCGAAGTACTAAAGGGTCCACTAAAGCTGATACGTCCATTTGTGGAGGACGACGGTTTAATGAGAGTAGGAGGCCGAATCCAACATTCGACGATAAAGTACGACACAAGACTGGCCAAATTGATTAAAAAAGACTATCATGATCAATATCACCACGCGGGCTTACAGCTGTTGTCGATATTACGACAGAAATTTTGGTTAACCAAAGGAAAACAACAAATTCGGGAAGCGATTAGACAATGTCGGCCTTCAGAGCAAAACCAGTTCCAATATTGCAAGAAATGGGAAATTTGCCGAAATTTAGAGTTCAACACATCCGAGCGTTCCTGTAAGTGGGTATTGATTTTGTAGGGCCACTCCAAATATTCTATAAGAGAGGTAGGAGTCAGAAACCGTTTAAAGCCTACGTGTGCTTTTCGTGTGCACATCGACGAAAGCAGTACATATATGGAGCTAACAACAGATCTAACGACAAATTCGTTCTGCACTAAAGAGATTTGAGGCGAGACGGGGTTGTGCACTTACATATACAGCGATTGTGGGTCAAATTACATCGGCGCAGTAAAACCATTACGAGAGATTTAACGGTAATACTAATGAAATTTATAATTCTATTTTAAGTGAATCAATCACCTCACATTTCAACCCAACAGTAGCTCCACATTTTGGAGGTTTATGGGAAGCGGTCATGAAGTTGACGCGTTATGCAAGGTTCCTGTTGAATCAGACGATTCAACGAGGGGGAAAATGTTGGATCCAAATCGCAAGCTAAAATGAAAGAAGAAAACTTCACAAAAAATTACAACCATCATTTTCGATAAAAAATTGTAAAAGATAAAAAAAGAAAAAAGTAATGATTGAAATCCTGTAGTGGAACAAAATAATTACAACGTTGTGGAAATCTTTATTCTTTATTTTTGTGCTACGCTCTCATACACGGAAGTGATTAACGTTGCTGGTCTAGGATTATAGTGGTGACAATCATCCCAGTAAAATACAGTTACCTTCTCGGAAGGTCGGAATTTTGAACCAAGCTAACTCCTCTCTCCTTGTGTTCCAGTAAATTTTATCAATTCGTGGGATTTTTAATTATTTCCTCAGCAACACCACTTTGATATCCTGGGTCACTTAGGTAGCGTAAAAAAATTGTCATTTTTAATATGCACTCAGCCCTCCATCTCTACCCTCGAATCTCAAAAGTTGTTTACTTTTGGTTGGATCTATTTCCCGGCGTTCACGATAATTTTTTGTTAATATTTACAATTCCTGCCATTGTGATCAAAATATAATTCGAATGTTTATAATAAAAAAACCGTAGTTATTTTATTTTTATTTTTTATTAAAAATTACCTTATAGTAACAATGATTTTATAATTTTTTTATTTTAAGAATATTAATTTCGGATTACTCCTTCATCAGTTCTTTTTTAACTATTTTTAATTTTAAAAGTTTTCCTGTTTTTATATGTTTTTGGGGTAATGTTATTGTCTCCTCCTGTTTAAAATAAATTTTGTATTATGTAGTCATAAATTCTGTTTGTTTTTGTATTTATTTTGTCATTTAAAAGGTTATTGCTATCTTTATTTTTGTATATTTCTAATTCTTCTAATCTGTTTAATTTTTGTCCTTTGGTGAGTCTATGTAATACTGTTAAGTTTGTGTGGTAGTCTGAGTATGTGTGTGTTTCTGATTTTATGTGTTGTGCGTAATTGGATTTGGGATCTGGTTTTTTGATATCACTGACATGTTCTTTGAATCTTACTTCAAAAGAACGGCCTGTTTGTCCAATGTAAATTTTATCACAATCGTTACAGTGTATTTTGTATACTCCTGTGTCTGTAAGTATTTTATTTTTGTTGAATTTTAGTTTTCTTTCTACTTTGTTGTTATTTTTGTATGCTGTTTTATATCCCATTTTTTTGAACGTTTTTTGGATTATTTTACTGGTGCCTTTCTGATACCCTACGCTGATGTATTTTTCAGTTTTTTCTTCCTCTTGTCTTAATGTCGTTGTGAGTTGTTGATGTAGTTTGGCCTTTACTCTATTGTTTATTTTGTCTATTATTGCTGTTTTATATCCGTTTTGATTCGCTATATATTTAATGGTTCTCAGTTCCTCGTCATAGTCTTTTTTATCCATTGGTACAATGTTTAATCTGTTTACCATGTGGTTGTAGGCGGATATTTTGTGCTGGTAAGGATGATGTGACTCATTATGTATAGTGTTATAAATTTCACCACAGCACCGACATATAAAATAGCCAAACACATCAACATGATATTAAAACAGCATATCAAATCAGGCGATAATAATTTTTCCTTAAGAAACAACCTAGATATAATAGATAAATTAAAATTAATCAATATACCTAATAACTCTAAATTAGCCTCTTTCGACATAACTAATATGTACTCTAACATACCGGTAAACGAAACATTAGAAATTACAAGAACACTACTAATTAAGAATGGAACAGCAACAATAGATACGAACGAAATAATTAACCTGTTAACAGAAATCACCAAACAAAACTATTTTATACATAACGATGAATCATACACACAAACAAAAGGATTACCAATGGGAAGCCCACTTTCTGGTACACTAGCTGAAATATACCTGAACGACTTCGAAAATAAATACGTAATTAACAACAGAAATAAATACCGAAAAAACATTATCTACTGGTACAGGTACGTCGACGATATTATTTTACTATTCAACGGATCAGACCGACAGCTAAATAATTTACACCATTATATTAATAACCAACACCCCGCAATAAAATTCACTTTAGAAAAAGAAAAAGACAAACAAATTAACTTTTTAGACATTACTATACAAAACATAAACTCAAAACATTCATTTAAAATCTACAGAAAACCGACCCAAACAGATCACACTATACATAATGAGTCACATCATCCTTACCAGCACAAAATATCCGCCTACAACCACATGGTAAACAGATTAAACATTGTACCAATGGATAAAAAAGACTATGACGAGGAACTGAGAACCATTAAATATATAGCGAATCAAAACGGATATAAAACAGCAATAATAGACAAAATAAACAATAGAGTAAAGGCCAAACTACATCAACAACTCACAACGACATTAAGACAAGAGGAAGAAAAAACTGAAAAATACATCAGCGTAGGGTATCAGAAAGGCACCAGTAAAATAATCCAAAAAACGTTCAAAAAAAATGGGATATAAAACAGCATACAAAAATAACAACAAAGTAGAAAGAAAACTAAAATTCAACAAAAATAAAATACTTACAGACACAGGAGTATACAAAATACACTGTAACGATTGTGATAAAATTTACATTGGACAAACAGGCCGTTCTTTTGAAGTAAGATTCAAAGAACATGTCAGTGATATCAAAAAACCAGATCCCAAATCCAATTACGCACAACACATAAAATCAGAAACACACACATACTCAGACTACCACACAAACTTAACAGTATTACATAGACTCACCAAAGGACAAAAATTAAACAGATTAGAAGAATTAGAAATATACAAAAATAAAGATAGCAATAACCTTTTAAATGACAAAATAAATACAAAAACAAACAGAATTTATGACTACATAATACAAAATTTATTTTAAACAGGAGGAGACAATAACATTACCCCAAAAACATATAAAAACAGGAAAACTTTTAAAATTAAAAATAGTTAAAAAAGAACTGATGAAGGAGTAATCCGAAATTAATATTCTTAAAATAAAAAAATTATAAAATCATTGTTACTATAAGGTAATTTTTAATAAAAAATAAAAATAAAATAACTACGGTTTTTTTATTATAAACATTTATAAGTGACAAAATACACAAAAAAAGAAAATATGGATAACCATATCAACTCATATTATAATTCGAAAGTAAATTCAAGTCTGCTTGTATGCAACCAGTGTTGTGCCGTATTGTCTACACCGCGTAGATAATTAATACTCTACACGTGTAGACAATGTATGTAGAAAATTAAGAAAATGGCGTTGTCAATGTAGACAATGTCGAATATTGTTACTGTTAGCAATTATCAAAATTTTGTTGTTTCTTGGTATAATCCAAACCATTTCAAGATGGAGTTCATTCTTTCTTCACATTGAAAAATTTGACCCAAAGCTTTTATATGGTAATGAAGCACATTTATGTTTATGGTACATTTAAAGTGCGAAATCGTGATATGTGCAAAGTAAAATTTTTTTAAATCGTTACACGATAAAAACTCGGTTGTAAATAAGGTCTATGTTGGGAGGATGAAATGGTGAAAGGGAGGTGCAGGAACTAGCCGCATGTTCGTGAAAGTTATGTCGGCTGATAACGAATATAGTTCCTGTTGACTAGACAACGCATTGAAAGACACTTTACAATATATAATGATTGATAAAATGATCCCTTTGATAAAATGTCAAATTTTGAGGCAAATAGTGACCATACGAATACAAGCTCCTCGGGTTTATAATCCTAATAAATACCAAAATATGACCGAAGACTCACTTGATATATTAAACAATATTTTTTCCCTTTATCTCCAATTTAGGAGCACGGGGCGTCTACTGGACTTGTAATTCTGCAACTTCCTCAATGTGGGCAATTCATCTCGAGGAGCTCAATATTTGTTATTTTAGACAGGTGTGGACAGATGTGTTCCATGCTTAGTGTAACATGATCATTGTTGTTCTGGCTTTGTTTGAGTAAGTACAGTGGTGAATTCCATTCATTAGGCTGCTCAATGAAGATGCGTTTTGTTTTAATATGATAACAATGGTGTAACTTCGCCCTGGTCTGAAGGCCGCTTGTTCCTTTCTTAATTTCGGTTTGACTATCCGTGAAGGATGAACATTGCTAATATCTTTATGGTTATGTTGACGAGGGATGTACATCCTGTCAATTTATACATTCTCTTAGCTCACCTTTCTTGAGTATCGTTATTGATAGTTGCACGCGCATTGATTGAAGTAGTTAGTACGCACATGTTTTGATCCAGGGGCTTTGCTTCTGAACTCTAGGTGCTCGACCCGAGTGTGTTGGTAGCCCTTTCGATATAGGTTTCTTAGATTTGTTTCCAATGTTACTCTACACTGATAGCTGCTTCTTCAATGGTTTTTCAGAATGTGTCTCTTATGCCCGGTTTTTTTTCTCTGTCGGTGTTTAGTTTTTTCCCGATTGGTCTTGATGCGTTTTACAGCGACTTTAATTTTGAATTATGAGATTTTACCAATTGGTGTTCACTCTAAATGTCTGCACCACTACATGCACTGACATCTTGTAATGGCTTGAGAAATTTCTTGTTGGTCATTACGTGATCTATATTTTGTTCGTTATTTTACACTTCAGGTGATGTCCATATATGTATATATTTGTGTAGAAATTTACTGTCTTGGAGTCGTTCTTGTTTATCCATATGGTGGTTTATCAGGTCGGTTTTATATGTTTCAATTTTTGTATTGAAATCTCCTTCTTGTGTACCCTTGCTATTGTGGCTTGTAGTTGTTCATAGAACTCATTCCTTTGGTTGTTCCAGCTACGTTTTTTGTTGGATCGTATCACTGATTATTAAATGCTGTATTAGTATTTTTGGTTAGAATCATGTTACAACGCTACGATTATTCTGCAGGTTTCTATCCAATTAATGGTCACGCCTTATTCATCGCTTCCAAAAATATATTAAGTAATTTCTCTTGTGTTTTATTTCACCATTATTATATCTCACTGCAATGAAGCCAAGAATTTCGTTTCTATTCTTTCACTAATTGTTGCTAAACCTTCACACTTTGTAGGAGTTTTGATGTTTAATTTTCCGATTCGTGTCCGTGTATGATAGCCGAATATCTGAAGGTTTTTGGAATCATTTTGAATACGGTCGAATGAATGATTGGTGCATTGAAATCTAGCCATCCTAGTGAAGCCATAAAAACTACGCAATAAAGTAATCTGGCCGACGGGGGAAAGGGTTCATTCTGCTACGTTATTAATTTGTTTCTATGATGTTCCCAAGCCATCACCCAACCATGTAAAATAATCAAAGCATACTTCACCAACTTGACGTTGGTGAAGAAGCTGTTGTTGTTTTATCTATCTCGACCGCTCGCCGAGTGAGAAAGCAACAGGAAACACAAACGTTGCTTGATAATCTATTGGTGAATCTCTGCGGGACAAATGTAATCCTGAGCTAACTTAAGCAAATTGGATATCGCTTACATTTAAAATCCCTCACCTGTATTCTTGTTCAACAAAAAATCACTATCGCAGCTAATTTTGATCAAAATACAACCGAAAATAGTAAACAATCAAAAAGTATTTCGTTTTGAGAATTAAGTTTCTCATCGTAACAAAAGCGTTATAGTTTGTATTAAAATATGACATTTAAATCAAAATGATTCAACTTACGACTAATTGTGAAGCTGGTTTACACTGAAACTGTATCAATAGCGAACAGCAGACTTGGATCGTGCCAACTACTTGTGAAATCCACAGGATAAACATTACATCACTATGGATTCCGTTACGCTGATACAACGCATGTTTCTTTATAATCAAATCCGAGGTTATTTATAACGTGATTTGCGAAAGTAGCAGCGGAATGATCGAAACAACAACCACTCTCATCCAAGGAGAGGGAATCCTAACACTAGATTCAAGCTGTGTGCTAAAAGGAGAAACATTCACGTTTACAGGATACAGAGCATTTATCAGTAGATTGGAACTCTCGATTTAATAAATATAACGGTTTAATTTGAATGATCATATGATGTTAGATCCCACCTTCGGAGCAAATCGGCAAAACTTCCAGATCCATAGCCAATCAACAACAAGACCCGGGAATATTTTACCAATTCAACTGGTGATAGAAAATTCTAAACATAAAGTGCTGACATATAGCATTTACTTGAATTTGGGTTATTGACCGAGAATGTAAACATAAAATGCTGAAATACGGCATTTACTTGAATCAAGTAGTTTTACTATATAAGCTGTCAAATTTTTATAATAAAATTCAGAAGTTATAATACCTGTAAAGACACCGCATCTCATATATTAAAATATATTGTTTTGAACTAATCTCATTTCAAATAAATTATATAAATATAACAAATTTATAAAAATATTTGTTGAATAATTAATTTATGGATTTTATGAGGTACTAATATCTACCCATATACACATACGATTAGTACATAATTCGTCTCTGTTTATAGTACTAAGTGATGTCAATCTAGAACGGTAAGAATTTAGTCAAAACCACGCATTTTGTAGTGGATTATACTACGTCTACGTTGGACGTAAAACTACAATTTTATAGCAGAATATTGACGATGTCATCATGAAATAGCATACCATTTAAAATATCATACCGAAAAAAAAATGTCGACTAGTTAAGAAAGAAACCCATAACATTTTCATCTCCCCGTATATAACACAAATACATTAAAAACGAATCAAAATGAAAATTATATTTAATATTATTTGTCGATATTATTTTCTACTTACAAATGTTTTGTATTGTTTAGTACGGTGTATGTGGATTTTACATATTCTGCTCTCTAACTTACGTTGGTAAAATTCTGTAACGAAAGAAACGAAATTAAAATGTTAATAATTACCACCAAAAAAACAAATATTAAAATTAACAGCAACAACAAAACCCATTTAAAAGGTGTAATGTTATAATTAATGTTTAATTAATTAAAATAACAAATGTTTATACGCTAATGGATATATGTGTACGTATATAATGCTAATTGCTATGTAATATATAAAAAATTAATTCTAAACAATTTAAAAGTAATTTCGTCACAACACAACAACAACAACAACGTAACAAATTAAGAAAATGAAACACATAATAAAATGAAAATGAGGAACGAAAACATTTTCACACTTCATAAAATTAGATTAAGTTTTCCTTTTTCGTATTCAACTTTCTTGATTCTAATACACATAATATTTAAGATGAATAAACACTTTTGATGCCTAGCCTTATAAACGAGTGTGTATACGAGGGGAGGTAACGTGTACCATAAAAAAAAGTAACTTTAAGAGATTTACCTTTCTGCTTTGCGTGTACCATTCACCAATTCACCATATCGCATATAGTTTTTAAACAGAATCCCGTCTATTAATATGGCAGAGTACATGTGTACTTATCATACTCGTATATGATGTTATTTTGTACTTAAGCAAAAGTTCGTTTGAATGTAATGTGGATAATACATGTCTCCGAAGGGATTACACGCTTAATATTTTCATATTTTTGTTGTTGTATATTTACTAATTGAAATCGTAAAAGGCACACAAATTTACTAACAATTCATAAGAGAACGTTGTGTAGAATAAATGATAAGAGGATGTAATTGCTTCTCGTATAAGTACTCTAATACGTTATGTAGTTTAGCATTGCATTAAGTATGAATTCGGATAAATGTGTAAGCCAGGGGAATACTACATAATCATCCGAGTGGATGAACATAAAGATGGAAATGTAGGTAAACACATTGAATAAAATAATTCTTATTTGTTATGACAGTCTGCCGTACTGTCGATATACTAAATTTTGGAGTGGCTTACGTATATGACACTTACACAAATTTTATGTTTTAAATGCTTTGAAGGGAAATAAATGTTGCAGATTAAATATATCTTTAAGCACTTTTAAATGACTATAGAGCTTTCCTATTTGTAGAGATAAGGTAAGTTTTTAAAATTTAAAAATTTAATCTTCAAAATATGTAAGAGTAAAACGTTCTTGAGCGCACACAGGAACAATATAATTGTAACGGAAATTAAACGAATGTTTATGTACATAAATAACCGAATTACATTTCTTGATAAAATTTTAACGGATATGATACCTGGCGGGACTGAAATTTTAAATTGGTAAAGTCGTTTTCGATCATCGATTGTAATAAGTTATACACAACTTTGACATATACGGCTGTTCTTATATGTCGGCGCTATGTGTCTATTAATGAGAACAAGTGCGCTTGTGTTGGAATTTTACATTATTTTGCACTATTTTTGCCTATAGAAGGTTTTATTTATACATAAAATGGAAATATCAAAAATGCAAAAAATGTTTAAAAAGAATATTTACTGCATTGGTGATGCTGTATAAGGTAGCAGAAAATTTCCAGCAGAAAAAATGTGTTTTCACCGCTAGAGGCATCACTATCACAAAAAGGACATTTTTGCTGCTGTATTTTTTGAAACCAGCAGAAATTTCTGAAATTTTTAAGCAAATCAATAATTCTCAGCAGAAAGTTTTATGAAAAACTTGTAATGTAAAACGTTTTCGGAATTTTACAAAAAGTGTTAAAAAAACTCTCCTGTAACTACTCTGCTACTCCGGGTATATGTTTTTATGGTAGCTGAAATCATAATCTACATACACGAGCAACATAAGAATCACAACTGGCGTCAGTAGCATTCCATACATTCTTGAAGTCGTTCTAATGTGAAATGTATTCAGTTTTTTAGCAAAGTGTTAAAAGCGCCCCTGTAACTACCCTGGGTATATGTTTTTATGGTAGCTGAAATCATAATCTACATACATGAGCAACATAAGAATCACAACTGGCGTCAGTAGCATTCCATAAATTTTTGAAGTCGTTCCAATGTGAAATATTTTCAGTTTTTTACCAAAAGTGTTAAAAAACGCCCCTGTAACTACCCTGGGTATATGTTTTTATGGTAGCTGAAATCATAATCTACATACACGAGCAACATAAGAATCACAACTGGCGTCAGTAGCATTCCATACATTTTTGGTAAAAAACTGAAAACATTTTACATTAGAACGACTTCGTAAATTTATGGAATGCTACTGACGCCAGTTGTGATTCTTATGTTGCTCATTTATGTAGATTATGATTTCAGCTACCAGAAAAACATATACCCAGAGTGCTACCAATATGTATTTGCATTATGATGATTATGATAATTTTAGTACATTTTGAGAGCCTTCCTTTTTTCTAAAGAAAATTTCACTTTCTCGTCTCAAAACGTTTAGACATATATTTTCTCTTCTGTTTCCTAAACGCTTTGATTTATCATAAAAATTTCTGCTGAGAATTATTGATTTGCTTAAAAATTTCAGAAATTTCTGCTGGTTTCAAAAAATACAGCAGAAAAAATTTCCTTTTTGTGATAGTGGTGCCTCGCTTATGCAGCATGCACTGGTGTCGGGTGTCCATAGAAATATTTCAGACTGGTTATTGTGCACATTGTATTCTTAACATATTCCCGGGCCCTTATGCATACGGAAAAACGACTGCCTGTTGAAATGCTAGTCGTTTTTTATGATATTGAATAGCACTCTCGATAGCCTTAAGTTCTGACACGGTTATTTCTTAGCTAAATTTCACTTCAGCCGTTTGGTCTTGGTTATCAACACACTTAAATTAAATTGTGCCATAAATGAAATTTCTAATTTACTGGTTGACATACTATATCCTGACCCTATGATCATTTTGTTGTAATCCTGCGTAAGGATGTTTATTGTTATAAGGATTATTATTAAATAATACACATTTAGTTTAGTTTAATCTATGTTTATTATATATTGATGTGGCCGTCGCATTCCTTGCTGTATTACAACTGTCACCATCATGCACCCAACACGGCGCAAGTCTTACATCACAACATACCTCCCCCATTAAAAATCAAATGTTTGCTTTCAAATCAAATGTTTACACAAACATAATTCAATATACTGAAAAAATAATAAAGTCTAACTTCTAAGTCGACTCGTCCGGGGATTCCGCTTCCAGTTCTGGCAGAACCTTCGGATCTACTGCTCGTTGTGTTGGCGTTGGTTTCCACCGTCATACAGAAAAGTGAATCACTTTTTTACTTGGTCCAATTGTGTTTCGGTTAGAAAAAATAGTGTACCAACCCGTATTTATTCGGGTGGCCATTTCCATTTATTATTGCTAAATAATTTAAACAACACGTCCTCACCAGCTTCAATCTCTTTCTACATTGTGCCATGGTGCTGATTGGATCGTGTCTCTTGGCTCTAGGTTGGCGCTTGGCCATTGCTCTTGGTTTACATAAATCCAATTTTGATTTTCATCAGTCGTCTCATCACCACTTGAAATGGTGAATTCATACCAAGAATAAATGAAGGTACGTAACGATAGCAAATCAAGAATACGCGTAAAATTTGATGGTATTACCATCTTCTTGTACCTTTTTTAATTCGGTCTTAAACAAGTCGTCAAATTTTTCAGCCTTACCATTTGACTGTGAGTTAAACGTTTCCGTTCTGATGTGTTCGATGCCATCGAGCTACTGCAAAACGACTCAAATCTTTATAATACAAATTGTGGACCGTTATCCGAAATGATGGGCAGACGATTTTCCCTCTGATGGGAAAAAACGACATCCAATCGGCCGATACTTGTTTCACAGTTATTGTTGTTGCATGTTAAAAACTTCTCATTGTCATTTCATTCATTTCATTTTAACTTCTGAGTTTCATTTGATAAACGCGCTAATGATCAATGTGCACTCTTGACCTTATCGATCAATGGCCAACGCGACTCCTGGGTGGCTTTAAATATTACTGTCATGATGTCAATTTCGTCATCTAGTTTCTCGTGACCGGCAAATAACCGTGAGATGTAATCTTAGTACGCAAATAGTGAAAATGCAAATCGTGATATTTAACGGTAAGAACGTAAGTGAGCGAGTAAGTGCGTTTCATTGCAAACGGCTAGCCGTGTATACCGGAATACCTTTCCTCGATCCCAAAATAGGTTTATGATCCAACAACGGTTTATGATTGGCCTGAATTTTGAACTTGCGACCAAAGATGTTTCGACGGAACTATTTCAGAGCGAACATTAATGCTAAATGTCTTCCGTCGTCTTTAGATGCGACGTGCATCGTTTGGTTCTGTTCTGGAAGTTCGTGCTTCAATACTGCCTCCATGCCACTGATTGATGCGATCGCCACCACGATAACTTTATTTAAGCATCTCAAAATCTTCTTGGCGCACCTGTAACGTCGCACTCGACGCTCCGTCACAATTAGAAGCATATGGTGCATTGTGAACACTGACCGATTGATTTCAAAACAAAAAAAATGATGAGCAAAAATGTTGGTATTTTATTTTCTGTGGTGGTTCGAAAGCATAACTATAGATGGCTATTTCCTAAGTTCGGAAATGCAAATTACAGATTGCTTTGTTATCTTTATCTGGGCTAATGATTTTCTCTCGAAATTGTAGATGTCAGACTGTACGCTAGAAACAAAAATAATATTTTTTTTCAATAATGATAAATGCATTTATGATTGTACTGTTGATTTTTTTTTTTTTTGGTCAGTCAGTTGTGAGTTACAATAAAAAAACAAATCGGGGATTAAAAATACAAAAAAATTGAGTTGAGCGAATTTCGAGAAAAGAAATTATTAATCGCTTTGTGTAAATCTGTTTGCAACAGAAATTGTAATTGTAATTTTTTTTATATAATAATGAAAGTGTAACAACGATAAACAAAAGATATAATATAAATAAATCTACATAATATACAGTGTGTAATCCCTAAAATTTGAACATTTATGACAAGTATAATATATCATTGGACATAAAGTTAATTAGTGCGCGAACCAATAGTTACCTTGTGAGTGATATCGAAGAACGTTAAATCGATAACTACTAATAGTGGTCATATGTGAAAAAAAAAAAATCGTCCGTTATAACATAAAACGCAACCACGTTGCTATAAGACGGACTTTATTATTATAAATAGTGGTGATAACTGGTATTAACTAAGGGGTACAATACTGGGTACCTTGATATACGACGAGTAGTGCGCAGTCAAATTAAAAGCAAGCATACTACTTGGTTATATATTAAAAGCTAGCGAATGAACTACCAAGAAAAAAAACTCTCGTATATAAATATAAACGGAAACGTATAAACGTTTAGCGCGCGCATAATAATAGTATAATACCCCGTTTATATAAAAGCGCCTTGGTTCACATAATGAAGAACCTCATGTTTTCTGCGCGGGTATAACACGATATATGATTAGTACATACCGTTCTACCGTTAAACTTGGATTTTGGAGCATCATCACTCAACATACCACAACAAACCGTACATCATAAACCAGCTGAGGGTAACAAAAACAAATTTTTTTTTTTTATTATTTTTCTGTTTCTTTAACAATTTTTTTTGTTTATATAATTTATTTACATATTACGTTAGTTTTAAGGGTCAGGTGATTAGGCATAGCTAATATTTACTTAGTTCAATTATTTTTCTTTTTGCAAACAATACTTTTTTTTTCATTTGTTCTATTATTCCGTTTTGTTCAATTTATTTCATTTTTTATTTACAAACGAATTTAAATTTCTTACTATTTCTTCTTATAATAAATGGACTATGGTAATATGTATATATACATCTTAATTCTGAGTGTTTTTATTAGAAATATGTGGTGATTTATTATAACGTTGAGGATGAACTGGAGCCAGGTTTCCTTGTCTCACTAACTTAGAGGTAGGTAGTCAGCATGATCTTTCTGCGGTCACTCGTGATATCATCATACTCCTGAAAACCCACCCCGATTCTCTACTGATGCTTAGCCGGCAACGACCGCTCAGGAGTCAAAGATGATATCAACAAAATTTTCTATAACATTTGGATGTCGTGCTTCGAGATATAAGTTACCTAGATTTTCTAGAATTTTATTCTTTGAAATTTATCAGCAAACAAAAAAAACTACCAAATGTTACAGTGGCGCCCAATCATAGGACAATATGGCTTCTTTTTCTTTCAATTTATTTTTCATAATTTAATTTTTTATTCAAATTTTTATATGCATGTTTACCTTTAGCCTAATTTCCAAGGTGAATAAAATTTCATAGAATTTTTATTCTCTTTTGTTGACTTAGATATTTATCATAAACATAATATACAAATTAATTAATTCTCTCGTTTATTGCTTCATTTTGCTTTAATTTTTTTTACCAGATCTAGCCACCCCGAAATAATCTCCTAAAGATTTTACATGTTCGTGGTGTGTTTGATCTAGTCTGGAAAGTGGTTATATGAGCTGAATTGCATGAACTCCCTAAGTTTCAGGTTTGATGTTATGATCCAGCTGATGCGACCTTTTGTCGAAAAATTCAACCTCGCAAGCTATGTCTCCGATACGTTGTTTGAATCAGTAACTTGTAACGGTTGAATTTTGCGGCTAAAAATAAAAAAAAAAAAAAAAAATTTTTCCTCTATCTTTAAATTTTAATTTTTTTTTCTCTAAGAATGCTGACTACCTCCAAATATTTAGTGTTACGACATTATTAATATATTTAACCTTTCTCCAGTTCATCCTCAGTAATCATTACATTGTTGACATATAGCTCCTCAATAATCTTAAACTTAAGTAATATTTTTTTGTTAATATTAAAAGTTTTCAATCGAAAAATCCAGTTACAATCATATAATTTAGAATCGGACTACCGGGTTCTAACAACACAGTCCGACATCTTGTTCATTTCCGAAAGCAAATACGATAATTGTAAGTTCGTTTATTTTCAAATTATAATTAATTATATTTACTAAAAGCACTGAAATTTCCAATTTCGATATCAACGACTTTTCTAGTTTTAATTTAACTTTCGTACTGGGAATACTAACTTAATTACTCATATTCATTGAAATCATCCGATTGTGAGTGTTCTATATGCGAAGTATCAATTGTTAATTTAAATTCAAGTTGGGTGGTATAGCTAATACCTAATTTGCAAATTTCCATTTATATTTCACGTTCCTAAATATTATTATAAATTATAATACGTTATTCATGCATTCATTATATTACTATTTTTATTATTATAATTAGTCCGATAATTGAAGTTTTCGTATCTATAAACCAATTTACTCTACCTAAATTTCCGGCCTTGCACTGTGCTCTTTTGTTGCGCTTTGAAAAATTATAAAATTAAGATGAGAGTGGCGGCCTTGAAACCTGATGAAATTGAAGTCGAATGCGAGTTACGTGCAATTTTATCGGGATCTGACAATGTCCTAATGGTACTACAGCAACTTGTAGATACCGAGGAGGATGGAACATCAGATGCCCCTCAACGAATGCATAGTCGGGCGGCAAAAAATCCAAATGCGGAAATCGAAATTTGTCGCGGTAAGCTGATTCGACTCCAAGACGAAATTGTGCAATTAAAATCCATTTCGACAGCTGAACAAACGTCTCGAGCCGAACAAATATGGTCTCGTATGTCACACGTACGAGGTCGACTAGAGCGCGTGTCCACCTCCCCGACATATCAAGACTCTGCTTTGAAGTTATTAAAATCATGTTGTCGTCTACTTGAATCACTCACGGAATATTTACAGAATTCAGGCGACTTAGATAATTCAGTCAAAGTAGCCGAAGGCGAAGTGATCGAAAGGACCCAACCGTTAGCGACCCAATCAACGATTTCAGATAATCAAATTTCGAACCCAAAACCATTGAACTACGAGGCGCCCCCAGCGGAATCTAACCTCAGTCGATTAGGCCATGAAGGAAAAGTATATGATTCAGAAAATACAGCATCAGTTGCTAACGAAGCCTTCAAACTAGAACAAAACCCTCTATTTCTCGTGATGATGGCTCAAATCAAAGAGTTATCTGATCAAGTTAAACTGCTAAACCAAAATCAGTCAATGAAGGCGCTTCCAACCGGAAACCCACATTTTGGTCAGAAACCATTAGGAAATATAGAGGTTCCTACTCCCCCGCCCAATATTCAAAATCAAGTCCCTCAGGCTCAATTCCAGGGCTCTGGTTCTAATTTTATGGCGACTAACGATATAATACCTCCTGCCACTATTGTGACTACTACGCACGGCCCACTTTCATCTACAGGTGCAAGCCATTTCGGTACGCAGCATCATAGCACTTTTAATTCTCCGGAGGCCGAGGGGCACAACGTAGTTATGGGAGCTTGTAACAATAATTTCTCTGGTCGACGTCAATTATCTCGTAGCGGTATTTGCTATTCTGGGAGCACCTCCGGGATAACGGTGGACATGTTCTTGTTCCAATTACAAACCATGGCCGCATCGATGGGCTTAACGGAAGATGTGCTTTTGGTTGAAGTGAGTACCGTGCTTAAGGATATTGCGTTGCAGTGGTACTGGACGTACCGTCGTCATAACCCATTGGCAACATGGAAAGATTTAAAACAAGATTTGTTTGAGAGATTTAAGGATAGGCGCACAGATTATGAAATTCGTCGAAGTATTGAAGCCCGAAAACAGAAACAGGGCGAAAATTTCATAGATTTTTACCACCACGTTTGGGCTCTTACGCTGCAATGCCAGACTCCCTACCGTGATGAGGAATTGGTGCAGCTGTTGATGTCAAACATGACCCCCGTCTTACAATACCACCTAACGGATCAACGTTTTGAATCAATCAACGCCTTGGTTAAAACCTGCACTGCTTGGGAAGATACGTACAAACGTTTTCGCATTTCATCCGATAACGTACTTGCGAATCGACGTAGTATAAACGAGCTACACCACGACAACCTCCATGTCGCTTCCCAATACGACCAACATCAAGCCGAGCGGCCCAGGGATGAACCGGGTGACGCAGTATGTTCTTTGAAACCGTCACTCAATATTCCACCCAAGCAAACAACCCGATTTATAAATGTGCCACAAAACAATATTCGCCGGAATTCGGATATTGTAGCAAATAATCCCGTCTGCTACAACTGCTCGGACATTGGTCACACATTCGTAGATTGTCCAGTACCGCCAACGGGCGTGTTTTGTTATCGTTGTGGGCACAGAGACACCATTACACCTAAATGTCCGAGGTGCTCGGGAAACTCGTTAAGGGGTCAATGGAGATCTGGGATCCAGGGGCCTCCGAATTTTACAGTGACCAGACCAGCCCAAGAAGATTCCGGCAGCAATACCGATCCGGAGTTCCACCGGAGAAACAATACGAAGTCGTAAATACACGCAATGCATCCTCGGCGGTAAGCTCGTTACCCACCACCGCCAAACCGCTTATTATGTCATCGGATCGAAATGTCTTTACGTTTGATTCACCCAATCCTTCTCTTTCGACTAGGTCCGTGGCTCCCCCCGGTCTTGTTAATTTCGAAGCATCAATGGATTTAAATACTTGTGCCTATTTATCCAACGCGCAATCAAAAATGTCTGGGTCACAAAACCAAATAAAATCCGAGATGACACTGGATTCAAATACTACCGCCTATTTATCCAACGCGCAATCAAAAATGTCTGGGTCACAAAACCAAATAAAATCCGAGATGACACTGGATTCAAATACTACCGCCTATTTATCCAACTCGCCGCCATTGACTAGGCCATTAGATAAAAATTATTCGACCGAGAATACAATGTATTCACGTCGTTCCTATAGTGTTAGGAGGAAAGATAGGTCCCGAAGATACTGGGAAAACCGTAAAGTTATAAAAGCCGGTATAGTTTCGTCTATATTAACCTCAGACAATTTGGATAAACGACCGTACGCTTCGGTAACCATAAACGGTGTACCGTATACGGGTCTTCTCGATAGTGGAGCCAGTGTATCTGTATTGGGTCGTGGTTCCGAAAAAATTCTATCAGATCCATTAATCAAATTTCACCATTTTCCAACACAGATTCATACAGCTAGTGGTCAATCGCAGCGAGTTTTCGGATATATCCATGCATTAATTACATTTAATAACAAGTCCCACACTCTCCAACTGTACATCGTGCCATCACTCGAACAACCGCTTTACCTGGGGATTGATTTTTGGAATCGGTTCGGGATCAGTCCAAAAATTTCATCCCTTAGTCTAAACCAGGAACTACCCGACAAGACTAACCCTCCGAAGTTCCACACCCTCTCACCTACGGACCGAGTGAGACTAGATCATATAATTGGCGAGTTTCCATCCAGTACGAAATTAGGGCTGGGTAGGACCACTCTTTTGATGCATGGTATTGATGTTGGTAACGCCAAACCAGTGAAACAACGCTTCTACGCTATATCTCCCGCCCGACAGAAGTTGCTGTATGAGGAGTTAGACCGGATGTTGGCCCTAGACGTCATTGAGGTAAGCCAAAGCTCTTGGTGCTCACCAGTTACCCTCGTACATAAGGCGAACGGCAAAGTGAGACTCTGTTTAGATGCCCGCGAAGTGAACAAGGTGACCGTCAAAGATGCGTATCCGCTGCCTCTTATCAACGGCTTGTTGGGTCGGCTGGATCAAACACGGTATATATCAGCTATTGATTTAAAAGATGCCTTTTGGCAAATCCAGCTCGACCCACAAGCCCGCGATAAGACAGCGTTTACCGTACCTGGACGGCCCTTGTATCACTTCAAAGTTATGCCATTCGGGCTTTGTAACGCTCCTCAAACACTTTGTCGCCTTATGCATCGAGTAATCCCTTACCAGCTTCACGATAGGGTCTTCGTCTATCTGGATGACTTATTAGTCACTTCCGCTACGCTAGAAGAACATTTTACGTTATTAGAAGAAGTCGCCCGATTGTTTACCAAAGCCGGACTTACCATCAACGTTAGTAAAAGCCAATTCGCGTTGCGAGAGGTTAATTATCTTGGGTACATTGTGGGTGACGGTTGCCTCCGCACCAACCCAGAGAAATGTCGAGCTATTTTGGAGTTTCCAACTCCAAAGTCGACTAAACAGATAAGAAGATTTCTCGGTATGTGCGGTTGGTACCGCCGATTTATTAAAAACTTCGCCTCATTGGCTGCTCCGCTAACTGATCTCACTGGTAAGTCCAGAACTAAGTGGTCTATCGCTGCTGAACAATCATTTAGCGCTCTAAAACAGGCTCTGGTATCTGCCCCCGTGCTAGCAAACCCTGACTACAGTAAGCCCTTCTATATACAGTGCGATGCCAGTACCGTTGGCGTAGGCAGCGTTCTTTTCCAGACCGACACCGAGGGTGGTGAACATCCCATCGAATTTATATCACATAAACTCAATGCGGCTCAAAAGAACTACTCGGTGACTGAATTGGAATGCTACGCCGCGGTACTCAGTGTGCAAAAGTTCCGGCCATATATAGAAGGGTATCCTTTTGTGATATACACAGACCATGCCAGTCTCAAATGGCTAATGTCACAAAAGGATCTGTCTGGGCGGCTAGCACGGTGGAGCCTTAAACTCCAATCATACGATTTCCAGATCGGTTACAGGAAGGGCTCTGTCAATATTGTGCCTGACGCCTTGTCCAGGGCTTTTTGTGATGAGGTCACACCCGCTGGCCTAAACTCTAGCTGTTCAAACGGTCAAATCTCTCTAGTTTCTCCCGACCACTCCGTAAAGCATAACGCGACCAGTAATGCCAATTCAAGTGGTCTTTCAATATCTAGTTTAGATAAGTCACATCAGTTACCTGTATTACAGATTGACTTAGGCTCACCTTCGTTCTTAGACGAAGAGTATGTCAAACAAATTGATCACATACGGCAAATGGCGGATTGTGAACACAACTTTCGTATCGAGGGTAACAAACTGTTAATCGCACCGGCTTACGGATCTCGGTATGTAGATACCGACCTACCCACCTGGAAATTGGTTGTTCCGATCTCAATGACCAGCAGTCTAATTACACAGGCTCATGTTTCACCAACTTCGGCGCATATGGGAGTAGCGAAAACTCTTGAACGACTCCAAAGACAGTTTTTCTGGGCTCGTATGGCAAACGCAGTTCAACATTTTATCTCAAATTGCACCAAGTGTAAAATGAATAAAGGTGTGAATTTTTCAACACGGCCAGCTATGGGAGCGCAAACGGTATCAACTCGCCCCTTTCAAAAGCTTTATGTTGATTTTTTGGGACCATACCCACGTTCTAAGCGCGGCAATTCTTATATCGTGATAGCACTCGATCATTATTCTAAATTTGTGCTCGTCAAACCGTTGCGCGAAGCATCAGCCAGTTCATTATGTTCTTTCCTGGAGAATGAAATATTTTTGCTTTTTTCAGTCCCGGAGGCGATTACTTCCGATAATGGTAAACAGTTTACCTCAAAGCTTTTTAAAGACTTGCTTGAAAAATATCAAGTTTCACATGTACGAACACCAATTTATTCTCCTCAGAGTAACGCGTCGGAGAGAGTTAATAGGACGTTGCTTGCCGCCGTTCGATCGTACATGGGCGATCGTGAGCACAATGAATGGGATCTTCATCTCCAAGAAGTGGCCGCATCCTTACGGAACGTCCGGCATGATTCAACGCATTTCTCTCCACACTACCTTGTGTTTGGCCAACACATGTCACTGCATGGGTCCGATTATGCCTTGCGACGACTGTTATCAAATAACGACGCGAACGAAATCGTGATGTTGACTAAACCAGACCGATTGAATTTGGTTCGCGACAAAATTATCCACTATTTGAAGGTTGCCCACGAAAGAACATCTCGCCATTATAATCTTCGCAGCCGAAATAGGAGTTTCATTCCTGGACAATCTGTGTTTGTACGATCTTTCGCACAGAGTGACGCACTAAATAAATTTTCTGCCAAATTGTCTGCCAAATTTATACCCGCCATCATTGACTGTAAAGTGGGCAATGTTGCATATTCTATTAGAGACTTAACGGGGAAATCGCTTGGAACTTACCATGCTAAGGACATACGAGTTTAACCCGGCTAATTTATGGTGAGTTGTTGGAATTAACCGAATAATTTTTGAGCCCGGCATGAGACAATTTCAGGGTGTGAGGCAGCCCCACGATTTGTAACGTCGCACTCGACGCTCCGTCACAATTAGAAGCATATGGTGCATTGTGAACACTGACCGATTGATTTCAAAACAAAAAAAATGATGAGCAAAAATGTTGGTATTTTATTTTCTGTGGTGGTTCGAAAGCATAACTATAGATGGCTATTTCCTAAGTTCGGAAATGCAAATTACAGATTGCTTTGTTATCTTTATCTGGGCTAATGATTTTCTCTCGAAATTGTAGATGTCAGACTGTACGCTAGAAACAAAAATAATATTTTTTTTCAATAATGATAAATGCATTTATGATTGTACTGTTGATTTTTTTTTTTTTTGGTCAGTCAGTTGTGAGTTACAATAAAAAACAAATCGGGGATTAAAAATACAAAAAAATTGAGTTGAGCGAATTTCGAGAAAAGAAATTATTAATCGCTTTGTGTAAATCTGTTTGCAACAGAAATTGTAATTGTAATTTTTTTTATATAATAATGAAAGTGTAACAACGATAAACAAAAGATATAATATAAATAAATCTACATAATATACAGTGTGTAATCCCTAAAATTTGAACATTTATGACAAGTATAATATATCATTGGACATAAAGTTAATTAGTGCGCGAACCAATAGTTACCTTGTGAGTGATATCGAAGAACGTTAAATCGATAACTACTAATAGTGGTCATATGTGAAAAAAAAAAAAATCGTCCGTTATAACATAAAACGCAACCACGTTGCTATAAGACGGACTTTATTATTATAAATAGTGGTGATAACTGGTATTAACTAAGGGGTACAATACTGGGTACCTTGATATACGACGAGTAGTGCGCAGTCAAATTAAAAGCAAGCATACTACTTGGTTATATATTAAAAGCTAGCGAATGAACTACCAAGAAAAAAAACTCTCGTATATAAATATAAACGGAAACGTATAAACGTTTAGCGCGCGCATAATAATAGTATAATACCCCGTTTATATAAAAGCGCCTTGGTTCACATAATGAAGAACCTCATGTTTTCTGCGCGGGTATAACACGATATATGATTAGTACATACCGTTCTACCGTTAAACTTGGATTTTGGAGCATCATCACTCAACATACCACAACAAACCGTACATCATAAACCAGCTGAGGGTAACAAAAACAAATTTTTTTTTTTTATTATTTTTCTGTTTCTTTAACAATTTTTTTTGTTTATATAATTTATTTACATATTACGTTAGTTTTAAGGGTCAGGTGATTAGGCATAGCTAATATTTACTTAGTTCAATTATTTTTCTTTTTGCAAACAATACTTTTTTTTTCATTTGTTCTATTATTCCGTTTTGTTCAATTTATTTCATTTTTTATTTACAAACGAATTTAAATTTCTTACTATTTCTTCTTATAATAAATGGACTATGGTAATATGTATATATACATCTTAATTCTGAGTGTTTTTATTAGAAATATGTGGTGATTTATTATAACGTTGAGGATGAACTGGAGCCAGGTTTCCTTGTCTCACTAACTTAGAGGTAGGTAGTCAGCATGATCTTTCTGCGGTCACTCGTGATATCATCATACTCCTGAAAACCCACCCCGATTCTCTACTGATGCTTAGCCGGCAACGACCGCTCAGGAGTCAAAGATGATATCAACAAAATTTTCTATAACATTTGGATGTCGTGCTTCGAGATATAAGTTACCTAGATTTTCTAGAATTTTATTCTTTGAAATTTATCAGCAAACAAAAAAAACTACCAAATGTTACACACCGTTTACCGCTTACATTTTACGTCATTTGATAACAGTTCCCTTACAGGTGTTTAACGAATTTGCCGTAGAATGTAACTGCTCTTTGGAATGCTTGCAATTGTTTGACGTCTCTCGGTGCGGAAATTAGCCTTAGCATAAGTGTGTGCCTTATAGCATAAGCATTGTGCCCCAGAAACTCCAACTCTTTTTAGCCAAATTTTCGTCGAAAACCGTACTCTAGGGTGTTCTTCAAGGCCTCGAAAAAATTGTCGTGACGGTCTTTTTCGTCACCTGAGCCAATAATAAAATCGCTAAAGAAAGGAAAATTAATTTTATCTCTGCTCAGCAATATGTCGATTAATTCGGTCGGTTGCCGGCGGTTTACTCGAAATAGGCAGAAATGGGTGTACAGAGGCAGAAAATTTTTTTCGAACGGATACGTTGATTTTGCTGAACATTCGGCATTGACTGAGTCGATATTGGCTTCGATAATATTTCTTTCGACGTTGGTCGGATATTGGTGGATGGTGTGCCCATCCTTTCTTTTGACGGCTACCAGCGGAGCAGTGAAATCCCTAATCGATTAGATCTAACTTATTACTCCTAATAATTATATTCTTTTGAGCTCACTTTTCAGCGAAAAGGCACTGAGCGTCTGTTGCGAAAGATTGGCATTATTCCCGCCGGCAGTGTTAAAGATGCCTTAAAAATTAAGGTACAAACCAAGTGAATCAATGAAAGTTTTTACTTATGAAGAAAGTCGCAGAAAGTCGTTCAGTCAGAACCAGAATCGAGTTGCAATTTCAATTTCGCGCTCGATTGTTGGTTCAACAAACTTTCGAATCGAGACGGATAAAGTGCCCATGTAAGACTTCGACGTGGTTTGAAGTTTCGTCATCCTTAACGGAAGCGTCATGGGGAATCACTGTGAAAATGAATTGCTCACACTTTCGACTCGGAAAATTCGATTTTGGAGTCTCTTCTTTTGGCGTCTTAGCGTTCTGTTCCGCCTTCTGTTTGCTGCTGTTCCACTGTGGTTTCCGGTGCGTTCGACTTGTCGACTTTAAGGCTGTTTAACCTTGTCGCAATATCATTTGCGTCTAATCGTCTTCTGGCTTGTTAAGTCTTTGTACAAAATTTCAACACTTTGAAATCGTCAGGTGTGCAATTTGCAATATCGAACTTTTCTCCATTAAGATCACGTCGTGCCGCATACTCAAAAAATCTTTACCAGCTTCTTTTTCTATCTTCAAACACTAATAGCGCAACGAAAAATGTCCCACCGAAAATTTTTCTCGGCCGAAAATGCGCTTGAGTTCTTTCACTGCGTCACCCAAGGAAATGGTGACATTTTTGAGTGACAAAATCGAATTGGCAAATTTTTGATAGTCAGCAGTAGAGAGTTGCATGGTTGTTTTCGCAGTGTTTCAAATTATTAGTGTGTGCTTCAGCTATTAGCGTCCGTTTTTGAATAACATGTCCAGTTGACGAGTACAACGCTCAAGTAATTAGATTAGCTTGCCCAATTTTATCAAAATTGACATCTGGGTGGAAGGTAAATTGTATATGTTGTACTGCTCGCTGTTCCTGCTACTTCTGCTCCCAACATGCAGATAATTGAGAGCTTGTGAAGTAATAGCCTTAAGTTTAGGTTTGCTTTTGTCACCCGTGTATGTTGTCTCGGTTGCTTATCTTCAGTGTTATTTTTATGAAAACTCGACCATCAGTTTACAAGTTATAATCGTAATAGTAACGCTATTTTTGTTATTTTCAACACAATGGGAAAAATACCGACCAAACGGTGGTTACGGCATAGTGGTGGTGGTTGTCATAGTGGTTAAAGCTTTGGCGTTTGGATCGCGAGGTACCGGGTTTGAATACCGATAAGGGCAAGCTGCAAAAGGAATTTTTCATCATCTGATTACGATGGAAATCAACATAACTATGACCCCCTGTCGAAGTGCTCATGTACCAATCAATCTTTCATACCAGTACTACAGGCTGGCATAAAGCTATGCAATGTGCAGATGAGTTCTACGTTCTACTCCGATAGCCATACATCTTCAATTTAGCACGCAATGTTTAAGGTAGGACATACTTCGCTCCCAGAATAATACCGTTTAAAAATTATAAAAAACGTATAAAATCGTTTTGAAAGACCGTAAAGAAAAGTAGCGTGAGATAACTGACACCTTACAGTTATCAAAAGACAGTGCATACTCTGTTTTGCATTATTATTTAGCACTTTGTATTCAAGTCAATCAGTTGAGTGGGCAGCAGCCGGTGAAACACGTCCGAAGCGTCAACAAACCCAATACTCGGCTATTAAGACTGCCCCGTATTATGGGATGCGCAACTTATTTTATTCGTCTACTATCTTCATCTGTCAGCGAATATTACTTGGCATTATTGCGAAGTTAAATCCATGATCGTATTTCAAATGTATGAATTAATTTTTTTAGTGAACGTCAGATCAGGTACTATTTGAACCACAAATTCAGCTTTAGAATAACGATCTTCAACATCTTTAGAATATCGATTCGGTTCGACCGATGAGTCTAGTAGCTAGCAGCTTGAGTTAGCAAGTCATTTTAGTATACCTTTTACGGATATATCCGTAAGAACAAATTATCTACACAATTCCCGACACTCACATGTAAACAATTTCGAAATACGCGTAGGCGCACCACACTGGCTATTGTAATAAATTCGAGGATACTTATTTCTTGTAAAGGAAGGCTTCGATGTTTGATGATTAATTTTAATGGGGTGTGGGATGCGAAGTAATTATTTTACTACTTTTATTTTATAGGTGCGGGAGCTGTTGTGATAAAATTGAGAATTCCATTTCTTGTGCAGGAAGGTTATTCAATACATAATGATCGATTGATGTAGTATGGGCTGTTGTAAAAAATGCGAGGGTACTCATTACATGTATAGTAAGATAATTCGATGCACTATGGTAGATTCTTGAGAGAGTGGGCCATTGTAATAAATTCGAGGTTTATCTTGTACGATGGGTGTGGGTTGTTGTAATAAATTCAGGAGGCCTAAAAGATAAATTTGGTTTTTAAAGAGTCTCTGTCTCACTCCTTAGGGGTAGTATGTTGTAGATTAAACTTTTCCAATATATTAATTTGTAAAATTTAAAAATCAGTTTTTAAAGAAAATATGGGGTTTTCAGAGATGCTTTCTTTTGGGGTAGTACTATGAGACTGATCTATGCCGATATACTGTAATTAATTTGTGGTCAATTTCAGAATCATAGACTAAGTATTTGCAGAAATCCGAAAATCGTGGTGTAACGGAAAATATTATTTTTAAAGGTTTGTACCCCTTATAGAGATAGATGTTTTCGGGTTGAACTAATTTGTTCAATAAAATTCAATAAAAATTAACAGAAATACGAAAAGTGTGTTGCAGCATTACACACACTGTAAAAATGTTCTAACTTTGTAACAAATTCGTAAACAATTCTAGTGCAGCATTAAGGCCATCAGATAATCGCACTGTTGAAGTTTTTCATGAAATTTTTATCTTTTCTTTTTTTTGCAATTCAAAAAAATCAACATTAAAGTAAATTCCCACTATACGAGGGTCGATCAATAGGGACCCGTGTTTGCAATGAAGACGCAAGTGTTTAACTGTTTATTTTTTATTTTACAACTTAATCACCTGTTAGGTCAATAAAAGTTTCCCTAATTCTGCCTTTTCTTCAATCCCTCCAAAAAATACGATTTCTCAAACTCTTCAAAATACGCTTCTTTCTCAACGAAAACTTCGTCGTTTGAGCTGAATTTTTTTCCTCCAAGCCATCCATGTTTTCATGTTGGGGAACAGAAAGAAATCGCAGGGAGTCAGATCGAGGGAGTAAGGTGGGTGTAGCAGTAATTCGTAGTGCAGTTCATGTAATTATGGTGGAATGAGAAATTGCGACATCCATCGGGCCGATACCTTTCTCAAACTCTCCATGTCATTTAAAATAATAATTGCCGTTCCGACCCAACACGCCTACGGCCTCTGCTACTTCACGCACTTTAGTTCGGTGATCATCGAGAATCATGTCGTGGGGCTTTTCAACGATTTCCTCAATAACAACATTTGCTGGGCGGTCTGGCTGCTCATCATCAAAAACAGACGTACGACACGTTTAAATTTGTTGAAGCAATATCTCACGGTAGTCATAGATGGTGAAGAGTCCCCATAGACAGCATCCAACTTCGCTTTTATTCCTTCGAAAGATTTTCCATTCAAAAATAAAAAGCGAATTACTGCAATAGTATGGTGTCGTTTGACAGATGACATAGTACACGATGTTAATGTCAACTTCCGCTCAGCAACGCCACCTGTTTTCAAACACGGGTACTTATTGATCGACCCTCGTATTAAGTTGAGTTATTATTGAATTGTAAAATAATGAAAGGTAGTGTTGAACTTTTGTTTAAAGTAAACATTCCTGTTTTGTTAAATATTCATCGATTGTTGCTTTGGATTTTTCGTAGAATATTATCATGCGATTTTCATTTTTTTATGTTGGCGAAATAACTTAAATACCGCTGCTAGCATTTTCGTCAAAATTGTATTTTTCGGCCTACTGATGGAATTTATTTGGTGTAAATATTTACGAAACAAAGTATAAGAGATAAGATTTTTTTGCCCAATAAAAGTTTTTCTGGTTAGTATAGCCCAGAAAATCGCAATTTAGGCAAAACAGCTATGAAAATATTGTTCCTAATTCCCTATTCCCAGGAAAAGAAAGAATAGTGCCACTAACCATGTAATATCAGACAGAAGATTAAAACATTTGGCACTTTGAAAAGCGCCACTATTTCATGAAGAATCGAACCTTTCAAAGTTAAATAAGTCTTCATAAACCATAACATCTAACTGGTATCATTTTACACGAGCCAATTTTATGTTTATTTATTTACATCAACATCGAAACTTTAAATATTAATTTTGAACATTTTGCGAGCTGAAAAACGGAAAAACGAACATACATAAAAAAGCTAAAAATAAATTTACGATTGACTAAAAAGCTTAAAGTAAATAAATTAGGGAGCTTATCTAACACCCAAAATATTAAATATACTCGTACAACATAGAAAGTTATATGAAATGTAAATAATTAGGGTGTCCTATCCGTACTCGTATAAACTCTCTCGTGTACATAAAAAGAAATTGATTTAATCGTTTATTTATTCAAAGTCTCTGTTGCTGTTTGCAGACTGACTATACATACCAAAATAAATAATAAATTTGGTTGGTTGGGTGCTGGTTCATTTAGTAAAAATATTGATTTATGCGTGCGGGTGAAATCTAAAATTACCTTCCAACTAAACGACGACGGATCATCAATCTTATACATGCGGTTATTATTATTTAGCACAACGATTGAACAATAACCTAAAATCAAAATGAAAAGCGGATTACATAACAAGAAAATTGATTAAATGAAACGATAACTAATTGTTTGAGTTAAATAAAATACAACGAATTGTGAGCTCTGATTTGAATGGTATGTAGGTTGGATGTGTCATTAGGATAAATGAAATTTTGATTAATTTTCGTGTGTGTGAGATGAAATACGCAGGTACTTATGCGTTATTTCTCGAATAATTTTAATGGTATTCCCATTCATAAATTCAGACTCGCTAACGAATGCAATTTCACCTGACAAAACTCAGAATTAAGCTTTATGGTGATCTGACCTTGAAAATTTGACCACATCTTACGAGGGACACCTGACAAATATAACCAGAAAAACGATCCATCAGGCCAATTAGGATAATGTTTAAGACCAATTAGATCAATTAGGATAAACAATTCTAAATTCGGCTCCCAGATTTGATGGAGAAAACGGCCGTCAGGTCTCATTCATCACACAACAACAAAGCTGTAATCTTTCAAATCAAAAACCAAAATGTGTGTATTATTTATATTTTGTAAACTATGTGTACTATTTTTGACAGACGATTGCAATGTCATCCATCCCCATTGATTAGTGAATTTGTGTAACAAATTATACCATTCTTCGAATCGACATTTCTATTGGTCAATTAACAAAATGGGCGCCGAAACATTAGACGCCGACTCATTAATTATTCAACAGTATCAATTGCTCGATTTTGTGCGGAAACAGTTGACAAACTTTAGAAAAGATCCTGCGGTTAGGAAAACCAAATCATATTTTGAACGTCGTTTGTCAAGTTTGGATAAATTTTATTCCGATTTTGACGAAAATCATCGTCTAATCATTCCTTCAATAGACAAAAACGAAGATTATCTGAAAGAAGATATCCCGATCGTTTGATTTGATCTTTTAAGTTATGGATAGTCTTTGAATGATTAACGTAATACTTATCCTCAACGGCTCCAGACGACGGCCGATTATTCAATACCCGAAGTCAGTGTGCAAAAGACTGATTGTTGCGTTTGCTCTTGCCGATGAATGACGGGTTCTGTCTATAGTTTTTAGAGAAGCCTTGAATACTACCATGACGCGACATAAAGTAAGCGTTGCTATCTACCGGAATTTCCACCTTTCTGCCTATCAGGCAGTTACTTGGAAAATTGGTTATACCAACTTGAATGCAATCGCCATTTTTCGATTGGGCTTCGATTTGAGTCGAACTTCATCCTGCATAGTAGATGGCCACCCCAAATCACTCTGGTTCGTCAACTCAAGCAGTCTGCTGCTACTCTAGCTGGCGATAATTTCATCATTTTATGATCGCCTTAAGCCCAGATGTTACGAACATGACTGCTTGGAAAATGCTTATAAATTTTGTGTCTCCTCGACTGAGTCAATGCTGATGTGACAGAGTCAGTTTATAAATCAGCAGTGTTAGCTTCATCCATATATAGTGCTCGTGATGTATTCGACGTGTGCATCAAAAATTTCAAAAAATCGTACAATTTCAAGACTATGTTTGCTAACTGTGGATCGAACTACTTGTTTGAAAAACGTTAAAATCATCTTTAAAATACTCGCTTTGTTTGGTCGTTAATAGAAACACAATAATAGTTAAAACCTAAAGAAGCAACTGAGACAAATACTTTGGGTTGGATGCGAATTATCAACAATTTTTGGTCAATATGACTAGTCCTTGGCTATCATTATTAAAGAAGGACGCCCCGTTTGTTTTGCATGCGATTCCAAGTTACCCCGGCTAGAAAGATCATTTGAATAAAGTTGCGAAGCAAACAATTTCATAATCAGGATAATTTATCTTTAAATTAATTGAACTGATCTGAAAAGCCAGCGTTTTCCTAAATAATAATAAATCAAATTATTCATCGATAATTTGAAAATTTCGTTGAAATATCTCTGTTCGAATTTAAATACTGGAAGAACTTGTTAAGATTGTTTTGAAGTAACGGCAAAACCCACGTAAAGCGATTCTTGAAGTTATATTCAGTTTCTAGCCAAAATGATATTCTCAGTATCCAATAAGTTCGTCGTACTCTTGTTAACCATTAGTTTAACATATAAGATACTAACTGTTGACCCAAGCAAAATTTTCCACCCACAATATTTGAAAACTGGGCAGGACGCTATCGGTCAATATTTGATAGCCATTTTCAGGGTTGAAACTAAAAATATTTCCATTGTTTTAGTTCCGGCCATCAAATCGATATTTATTAAATATCGATTGATATTTAAATCTATTTGTTTACAATTATCTTCTTGTAGGAACTCCCCTGTTTGTTTATTGGTTTACCACTTGTATGAAGTAGCTAGAAAACTTGCTCGATTTACGATAGCTAACAGTTGCGTTTAGCTCGGGCTTGTTCACACAGTGTCCCTGGTTGAATTACGATTGATTGAGATAGAATCAAGTCAGGCAACATAACTGATCTTCAGATATTTATTAGGGTTGAACATTTTCCACCATATATTATTGTAGGTGCAGATCGGTTATGGCCGAATTTAACTGTAAAATCGCTTATAAACCGTTACTGAACCACAATAATCACGAGATCAATATTTTTTCACTAAACAATTATTTCGTTTAAAAAATATTATCATATATATTATGATATACGTATTTAGGTCTGTTTTTAGATATATTGATATAATTTTTCAACTTTTGCACAAAAAACACTCTCTATATTAAGTATCACTTCAAAATGTATGACATAAATAAATCTAAATTTGAGAACAATATGTCACAAATGTCTTTTTATCGTATTATGTATGTAGTATGCATACATAAGTCGAAATATAATATCCTTATCATAATAGCAAGATATAAAAATATATCTTAACTTAATTTGAAATCAAATTTTTTATCTCTGTGATTTTCATTTCAATTTATTCTTGGGTAATGTATTTATATTAAAGTATAATTTACAGGGTAATTGTGCTCGTGTATAACGTAAATAAGGGTTGCAAAGTATTTGTATTATATCGAAAAAATTTCTGGTGCCTAATTGACGTTCGAATTACTTAAGTTTAAAATAACATCTTCCTTAAAATTGTCATAAAATATATTTATAAAATTAATTACCAGTCAAAATACAGAAGTGTTTAACATTAACCTCATTTACAATTTTGGGTAATATCCTCTACCCACCCGTTTCGATTTTAAATTCCCGATGCTTTATAGCTCGGGAAATGAATCACCTAAATAACGTTTTTTCGAAACGTAATTATTTTTCGTACTCGCTTATTTGAGGAAAATTGCTTTTACACTCTTTTATAGACCAGGGATTGGCACGTCCAAAGTCAGTGGGAGATGTATACCGATTTGTGAAAAATTATAAACTACCTCATCATAAAAGCTGTTAAGTTAGCTAAAATATATTAGACGAAAAATACCGATACTGAAAATTTAAATAAATAAATTAAATTCAATTCTTGTCGAAAATTACTAGTCGATAATCTGAAGTTAAAAGCCATATGGTAAACTACCAGGCGAAAATGATCTTTCAGAATTTGTCAATAAAAAAAATTTATACTTAAAGCGGCCGATGAGACTGAATATGTTTGTTCTTTAAAACATTCCAAATAGAAAGAAGTTAACAACCATATCAACACCTGGCACCAATGTCATGTGTAACCAACATATCAGTCAGTCATAACTTAATAAATATTGTAACTTGCAATTAAACCCATTTTAAATTTGACTTGTAAAATTATGTTAGAATTTTCAAGTGAAAATAATTGAATCTAACACGGCGAGCCGTGTACCATTTTCATAGCTAAGGTAAACAGAAAACCAACAAAAGTTACGTTTTAGTTTCTAAAGTGAAAAGAATGTATTGTTAGTTGTAATAAAGCTGTGAAAGATAACTTTATTAATTGGCGCCAAAACAGTTCTACCGTCGTAAAAATTATTAAGTGACTTAATTAGTGAATTGTTATTAAGTGATCTAATCATAAATTGTGAAATGTCTTAATAATAAAATTAGTGGACATTGTGCAGTGTACAATCATACCGACATTTTATAGCAGAAGTCAAATGACTCTGTCTCCACGAGAACACAGCATTCTAAACCACTCTCTACCCACGAGAACATAGGGGGTGATCACGTAGGTGTAAATAACGTAATAAAGTGAGCGTACCGCGAGTAGGTGACTCACAATTATAAACGAAGATCACTCAAAGGGAAAACTACGGCTTATCCAAAAAAACTGTGCGAAAATACTAACGACGGTTTTTAACGACTACAAAAACCTTTGATGTAATCTCCAAATAAATAAAAGAACCAGGACATAAAGGTTAAGTAATTAGAAATTTAAAACTAAGTAATTAATAAAATACAATATAAAAAATAATTAATTATCGAAATAATAAATTGATTAAATTTATCATCATAAATCGAATACAACAAAACTGTTGGTCATTTAAACGACCATTCAGACGATAAGCTGCAATAAATTCTATTCAATTGGCCCCTTATTATCAAAGACGAAATAAGACAAATAGTCAGAGCAGCACACTTGGCAAACCCAAATTTATTGGACAAGATAAAAATCAACCGCTTAGTAACGGAAATGAAAACACTGCCATATTCTAATGAAATTGTAGCTGCAGAACCAATGATGATAATCAAAAATTCTACAAACCAATATGTCGTATTAATTTTTGAAATTGAGAAGTCCACACGTAAAGAAGGCTTCCACCATCAACAATCAACAACAATAAGAAAGTAGTGAAAGTACACATAGAATTCAACGAAGTTCTACTCAACCAGAACACAACCTGAATTGCTCACAAATACAGCCTTTTCCGTGAACGATTTGCGAATTGAGTTGCCTAAAAGAGGTAATGGAAGCTCACTGAATTCAGTAAGTTATAAAGGGTGCCAACGCTGGATGCGAATTCCAATTCAACAAAAATCAAATCAATAAAACATTGAACGAAAACACAATATTTTTAAGCAACTTCAACGGAAATTATTTTTATAACAAAACCAACAAATATTAAAAAGGAAGTTTTGAATTGCAACGAACCAATTAAAATTAATGAAGTAACATTTACCAACTAGGATGAAAAACACATTCCAAATCCTGCCATCGGTATTGCGAACATCAAAATTGATCCGAGATATCTGCGCGACTGGAAAACGTTCAACACCTACAAGATTGGTATTATTTTTGTCATGCTGTTCAATCCGCATACATTTCATCAACAAAATGAAGGCCAATCGCCAAAGACCGATGATGCAAGTTCAACAAGACAACATTTCTAATAGTCAACCAACTATTATTTTCTAAATAGCTAACTTAACTAATATTGCTAAGTTGAAAAATATTGTATTGGTTAGGTGTAATAAGGTCGTAGAAGAGTTAACATTACAGATAAAATTATTTTTTAACACTTCTACGAGACAAATTCAGTAATATTAAGATATTCTCGAACTAAAAGTCCTCAGACCTCTCACAATCACACTTCGAATCTAAAAGAGAGAGAGAGAGAGAGATTTATGATCAACTAGGGAACAAATTTTAATGTAATATTCAAAACATTTCGTTAGGAAATATAAAATTCATAGTAAATTTCATTAAGTGGTCAAATTTTCTGCCACCAAATTACTTAAATCGAGTATCTAGGACCTACCAATATGTCGAATTAATTCATATTCAATTCATATTCAATTCATATTCAATTCATATTCAATTCATATTCAATTCATATTCAATTCATATTCAATTCATATTCAATTCATATTCAATTCATATTCAATTCATATTCAATTCATATTCAATTCATATTCAATTCATATTCAATTCATATTCAATTCATATTCAATTCATATTCAATTCATATTCAATTCATATTCAATTCATATTCAATTCATATTCAATTCATATTCAATTCAAAATCAATTCATATTCAATTCATATTCAATTCATATTCAATCCATATTCAATTCATATTCAATTCATATTCAATTCATATTCAATTCATATTCAATTCAGATTCAATTCATATTCGAATCATATCCATATTCATATCCATATTCATATCCATATTCATATCCATATTCAATTTATATTCAATTCATATTCAATTCATATTCAATTCATATTCAATTCATATTCAATTCATATTCAATTCATATTCAATTCATATTCATTTCATATTCAATTCATATTCAATTCATATTCAATTCATATTCAATTCATATTCAATTCATATTCAATTCATATTCAATTTATATTCAATTCATATTCAATTCATATTCAATTCATATTCAATTCATATTCAATTCATATTCAATTCATATTCAATTCATATTCAATTCATATTCAATTCATATTCAATTCATATTCAATTCATATTCAATTCATATTCAATTCATATTTAATTCATATTTAATTCATATTCAATTTATATTCAATTCATATTAAATTCATATTCAATTCATATTCAATTTATATTCAATTCATATTCAATTCATATTCAATTCATATTCAATTCATATTCAATTTATATTCAATTCATATTCAATTCATATTCAATTCATATTCAATTCATATTCAATTCATATTCATTTCATATTCAATTCATATTCAATTCATATTCAATTCATATTCAATTCATATTCAATTCATATTCAATTTATATTCAATTCATATTCAATTCATATTCAATTCAGATTCAATTCATATTCAATTCATATTCGATTCATATCCATATTCATATCCATATTCATATCCATATTCAATTTATATTCAATTCATATTCAATTCATATTCAATTCATATTCAATTCATATTCAATATATATTCAATTCATATTCAATTCATATTCAATTCATATTCAATTCATATTCAATTCATATTCAATTCATATTCAATTCATATTCAATTCATATCCATATTCATATTCAATTCATATTCAATTCATATTCAATTCATATTCAATTCATATTCAATTCACATGCAATTCATATTCAATTCATATTCAACTCATATTCAATTCATATCTAGTTCATATTCAATTCATGATCAATTCATATTTAATTCGTATTCAATTCACATTCAATTCATATTTAATTCATATTCAATTCATATTCAATTCATATTCAATTCATATTCAATTCACATTCAATTCATATTTAATTCATATTCAATTCATATTCAATTCATATTCAATACATATTCAATTCATATCCATATTCATATTCAATTCATATTCAATTCATATTCAATTCATATTCAATTCAAATTCAATTCATATTCATATTCATATGCATATTGATATTCATATTCATATTCATATTCAATTCATATTCATATTCATATTCAATTCATGTTCATATTCATATTCAATTTATATTCAATTCATATTCAATTCATGTTCAATTCTTTTTCAATTCATATTCATATTCAATTCATATTCAATTCATATTCAATTCATATTCAATTCATATTCAATTCATATTCAATTCATATTCAATTCATATTCAATTCATATTCGATTCATATCCATATTCATATCCATATTCATATCCATATTCAATTTATATTCAATTCATATTCAATTCATATTCAATTCATATTCAATTTATATTCAATTCATATTCAATTCATATTTAATTCATATTCAATTCATATTCAATTCATATTCAATTCATATTCAATTCATATTCAATTCATATTCAATTCATATTCAATTCATATTCAATTCATATTCAATTCATATCCATATTCATATTCAATTCATATTCAATTCATATTCAATTCATATTCAATTCATATTCAATTCATATTCAATTCATATCCATATTTATATTCAATTCATATTCAATTCATATTCAATTCATATTCAATTCATATTCAATTCATATTCAATTCATATTCAATTCATATCCATATTCATATTCAATTCATATTCAATTCATATTCAATTCATATTCAATTCATATTCAATTCAAATTCAATTCATATTCATATTCAAATTCATATTGACATTCATATTCATATTCATATTCATATTCAATTCATATTCATATTCATATTCAATTCATGTTCATATTCATATTCAATTTATATTCAATTCATATTCAATTCATGTTCAATTCTTTTTCAATTCATATTCATATTCAATTCATATTCAATTCATATTCAATTCATATTCAATTCATATTCAATTCATATTCAATTCATATTCAATTCATATTCAATTCATATTCGATTCATTTCCATATTCATATCCATATTCAATTTATATTCAATTCATATTCAATTCATATTCAATTCATATTCAATTCATATTCATATTCAAATTCATATTGATATTGATATTCATATTCATATTCATATTCATATTCATATTCATATTCAATTCATATTCATATTCATATTCAATTCATGTTCATATTCATATTCAATTCATATTCAATTCATATTCAATTCATGTTCAATTCATATTCAATTCATATTCAATTCATATTCAATTCATATTCAATTCAAATCCAATTCATGTTCAATTCATATTGAATTCATATTCAAATTATATTCAATTCTTATTCAATTCTAATTCAATTCGTATTAAATTCATATGAATTGGGTAAAAATAGTCATAAATCGTTTATTTAATGATTCTTGTATAATCTAATCGAAATATTTTCAATTCAGATCGAAACATTTTCATTTCAATTTTTTCAGTTCGGGGAATCAAACCATACTTTTAAGATTTGGCGCATATATAACAATAGTTTAAGACTCAAATTGATCACTCTTCTAAAACGCATGCTTGTAAATACCTTTTCTAACCACTTATACACCAAAACATAAATACTAAAAAATATTGGTCGACAGGTAAAATATGAATAAGAAAATCAATATTTAATATAGCATTTTCCAAGAAAGCAAACTAGAGAAAAAATAGATTTAATCTTATTACTGTCATATAATATAAAATGCTAACTTTTTCTTGTACAAAATCGAAATTTTTCCTACATTCCTTATATAATATATGTACACGTTTATAGGTACAGGCAACAAACTGAAAAAATATCAACCTTTTCAATTTAAAATCTTTTTGGTACGTAACAAAAATACCTTTCCTCGATTTAAGTGCATCATGAGAAATAAAAAAAATTCAAACCCAAAATATGGTTTTGAAAAACCTCATATCGTACCAAGTCTCATACCACATATGTAATGTAGATACTTGTACGTATTCACACGTTAAAGTTAATTTGTTACTTATATGCCACTCAATATAGGTATATAAAAAAAATATAAGATACATTTTTGCGGTTAAGTTAGTTAAAATATTTTGTGGTTTTGAAACAGGAACCTGCTATAAACAGAGCCAAAATTGACAAATAAAAAACATAAAAAAGTCGTATCGTCACTTAAAGTTTTCTCATTTTGCCACAACAATCATTTTGATAACAGATGAAATAAATTTCTTATCTTTTACGTTATATCCCCCCTCTTATATACACTATATATTGTGTTATGTCATATTATTCCAGAAATTGTACAAAGTAAGTTAAAAATAAATTTATTTTAACTTATATTAAACTCGGTGCTTTTTCTACTTTTAAATATTCATTGCTGCTGCTCCTTCAGTGAGCTCTTGTAATGTTAATGTCATATCAGCATACATTATTTTGATATTATAAGAGGATGCTTTTAAGACATGGAAAGGATGAAAATATAAATGGAAATATATATTACATAAAATAATAATAATAACAATTGTAAAAGAAAATTATTACAATTCTTTATTTTGTGTCTGCGCTATCTCTCCGCGTTATTTTATCTAACTTGTCACAAAATTATGTTCTGCATTCGGCTGCTGTGTTTGGTATATGATTTCAAAAAGTACTTTGTGGTGGTACACACAATGTTTAATAATTTAACATATACAGGCGTACACATATATTTACATAAATTCCACTTTTTAGAGACACTTCATCCGAAAATAGTTTTAAAGGCGTTGCCTCATGAATACTTAAATCAAATAATATCAATCTGCTAAAATGCTTAAAAGTAGAAAACGTAAAGGTTAGGTAAATTTTGGATAAGAATAATCTTATGTCAAAAGCAGTCACAAAATTTAGAAATGTATACAAGAAAAGATTAAAAAAATTTCGGTGCGGGTGAAAACGTAAACCAATAGGGTTTCCTGTCTGTATCCATTTCAAAGTTTCACTTAGGGTGAAATATGCAGATTCGCGTACAATTTTTTATTTTACGTCGCTGTAATCTGTTTAAAGCACAAGAAATATTTATATTTTGAGTTACCATATCTCTAATTATTGTTACATTGCGCCAAGAATGATTACTTTTATCTGTAAGCCTTTCATTGTGTGATTATGTGCTCCATTTAAGTTAACTACTAAATCGTGGAAAAGATTAATAATAATTAGTACAAATTGATTTATTTAAGCTTCAGGTAAACAGGCAAAGTAATAAATAATATTATTTATTAACAGTTACGATTCTCTACGCAAGATAGAATAATAAAATCTTAAACAACATGAGAACTACTTTTCCTTGTGCGTGGAGGAATACTATTCCAGACACGTGATCAAATAAATCTTTCTTGAACCTAGAGTTCGTTGATCCTTTTCGGATAAGTCACGCACCTCCAATAAATGTCCTTGTTAGAGTTAGCCGAAAGAAAATAAATTGATAATTCAGATGGTGTCTTCCGAAATTAAACATCATCGACATTGATGTTGTTCAGCTGAAACATATCATTCGACCTATATAGGTTCCATATTTTTAAAGGATGACATTTTGGTTAAAGGCCACGTAAAAGATTTAAAATAGAAGCACATTTCATATGTAATTAACAAGATTTTTATATTTGATATTTTTACTAGCTTTTCTGTTGCACAGCAGCCTCAATATTTGTTTTTGTTGCTAAAGGAATTCTCTTATAGTGATCTTATAGTTATAATTGCGGTAATTTTCAATGACTTTTCGGCACATTTCGGGCGGTATCTCGGCCATTACCTTACGAATATTAGTTTTCAATTCGTCAAGAGTTTGAGGATTGTTTGCGTAAACACGATCTTTCGCGTAGCCCCACAAAAAGAAATCCAAAGGCGTTAAATCACAGGATCTTGGAGGCCAATTGACATCAGCCAAGCGAAAAATGAGCTTCATCACTGAAGAAAATTTTGTTCGAAAAATCAGCATCGACGGCCTGTTTTTCCAACACCCAATTTGCGTATGTTAAATGCTCCATATTCTTAAATGGCAGAATGTCAACTAAATAAATGACAGCGTACTTGACGTTTATCTTTGACAGATGTCGGTATACAGATTTCTACTTTATCAACCTCGAATTGGATAACCCTATATATGTAATTGGTACTCCAAGAAAGAAAAGTGATAAACATAAAAATTCTTTATAATCATTTCGCCCATTAAGGGTTTTTCCAAGTTTATCATTAATAAAGGTAAAAATATTATCCTTCTTTTGTGAACTGACAATTTCTTGAACACCGTTATCTAAATCGGAGCTTATTTGGGTATGGTTAAAAGAATTCCACTGCCTTTTAAATCTCTGAAAAAGTTGAATATCGGGCCCACTTGATACTTCCTTTAACAAGCTACTAAAGGTACAATTAATTCATATATGTATGGATGTCTGCAAGCAAACCACAATAAATTTTTACCAAATCTTTTTTCAAGAAGTTTGCAGGTTCCATTTAGCTTATCGACGTTGCTTGCCAAAACAATTTTGTTTAATTCCGGCTACTAGATTTGCTTAAAAAAATTGTTATACATGATGTCTTTTTAGAGGTTCACAATTTTCAATTAGAACAAAGAAAAACATTTTGAATGAAGACAAGTGAAACTAGCTTTATTGGATAGATAATTTTGTGCTATTAATGCTTGAATATAATTTCAGCCGTGTGGCTGCCGCGGCTGGCGCATACATGGCATAATCTGGAAGTTCAATTTGTGATCACTCTTCGCAGCAATTGCGGCCGTATCTCGCTTATAACTCGCCGAATGTTGTGTTCCAAGTGTTCAATAGTATCTGGTTTATCGGCGTAGCCAAGTAAGTGACTTAACATATTTCCATAGAATTCGCCCATCATCGTTTTTGAAGACATATGAACCAATGATTCCGCCGGCCCATAACGCGCACCAAACAGTGATTTTCTCTGGATGTAATGGTGTTTCGGCAAAGGCTTGTAGATTATCTTCACTCCAAATTTGACAATTCTGATTATTAGCGTTGAATGGGTAACCAAAAGAGAGCTTTATCGCTGTACAAAATTTTGTTTGGAAAATCAACATCAATATCCATTTGTGCTTCAGTCCATTAGCCAAATTTGCGGCGTGTGCGATGGTCGCATGGCACAAGTTGAATTTTGTAAGCCCGTAAACAAGATCTTTAGATAAACCCTTCCATAAAGTGGATGGACACATATCCAGTTGCTGAGAACGACGTCGAATTGATTGATTTGTCATCAATGCTACGCAGCACAGCGCAGTTTAATTTTCATTAAATTGAAATAGCGAAATATTGCCATAAACAACCGTGCATGGTCTTCAGACTTTTTACACATGTTTACCAAAGTTTATCTACAATGTAGCCTATAATACGGCCCTAGTGGTATTTTTTTCGGTAATTTTTCGCCATTTCAATTTTAATATATTGAATGGTCTGGAGCTGCAGATAAACGGCGTACCACTATTAATACCACTATGCCTATTTGATGGCCATATTGTTGTCCAACTTGGATCCACATGTAAAGAAAGTTTGATGAACACGTGGGTTTATTGTTTGTCAATATTTCGCAATATTGCCTATCAAATAGCCATAGCAGCAGTAATGGGGTAGATCATCTATCTTGAGCGCCAGACCATTTAATGAATTTTCAATAACTTGAAATTGAGAGATATTACCAAAACCCAACTCTGCACTTTCTCCGCTTTAAGCCACAGGTGAACAACAATATGGCTGATCAAATGGCCATGTTGGCATTAATGATGTAGGTCATCTACGTCAAACCATTAAATGAATTTTGAATATATTGAAACAATGGAGTGTTTGAATTGAATGGTCTGTCAATCAATTTTCAATAAGAAACAATAAAATTCTGCTAGAAACAACCCCACATGTTCATCAGACTTTCTCCACATTCGGTTCACAGGTGGACAACAATGAAATTTTGTGAAAAAACAAAATCGGGAGTTCGCCAGATTTTCTTCACATTTGGATTTCAGGAAGGCTGGGGCGAGGAAGATTACCCAATGTAGTCTACGGAGTCGACACGTAATCTATCACGTAGATTACATAGCAATTTTCTGCGTCCCTGTCGACAATGTAGGCAACGTCAACATCCTAAGAAATGATATTGAAATCTAAATTTCCTCATTATTTCTCGTTAGTTAGTCTGCCAAACTAGCAGTTTAGCTAAAAGTTAATCGTCTTATTTTCAAAGAGGTAAAATAAGTTTATAATTTGATACTAAAACAGGATTTAATTGGCTCACTACATTTAGGGAAGAAATACATCAGAGCTAATTTATACATGAAAGAAATATTTGTCAGTTCAGTGAACAACACATTCTTAGTTCAATTCAACTTGATATTTTTTTTAGTTCGGCCAAATGTCAGTAGAGGTGAACAAACCTATATTGAAATTAACGTTCATACTGTGTGCATCACACACCGACTTTTTTGTTTAAATTTTCTACTGGTTAAAGTGATGATTGGCTCCTACCAGCTGTTTATAGATGACACAACACAAACGGCGCCTGGGTTTTAATTAAAATTTGCAAAATACATTAAGATTAATAAATCACCAAAATATTTCTAATCTATCTGAACTAAGTTTGCAAATTAATTTAAGGCACATATTTAAAACCGCTAATACTTTGTGCCTGATGCCCATTTTTCGATTAAGTTACTGACTGAATAAAAAATTTCCGACTAACTAAATTGATGGTCGGTTCTTACAAATTATTGGTACGTGTCTCTAGGGTTCAAAAAATAGCACATGCCTGGTATTTGGACCTGCAAACCTGGTTCAGATTTGTCAATAGTCAATTAGAAACAATTTGGAAATTGATAAACTATCCTTTATTAAACAATTAAACATAAGGCATGATTTACTTAGTGCTATCTCTGAACGACTAGCATGAATTAACCATTAATTTGATTGGCAAGAAAGTCGGTGTCCGGCGGCAATACTAACGAAAAAAACAGCATATGTTAAAGTGTGCTGAAGTTAACAATATGTTTGTCATTCAATCACTACTGGCGGAATTACAATTGGTGGTCGACCTTGTCTACGATTAGTCGACGTTGTCTACGTTGTCGACGAGATGTTTACCCAATAACGTAAAATTGAATCGTCTATCTCTGATTACAAATGGCCATAGTGGCATTAATGGGGTAGCCCGTTTATTTGTAGCACCAAATTTGACCAAAACACAACCCCCCACCCATGTTCATCAGACTTTCACGACATTTGAACCAGAGTTGAACAACAATATGGCCTTTGCAATAGGCAAAGTGGTATCAGCGGAGTAGTTCGATGTACTTTTAAGCTTCTGAATCAGTTTTAATACAAAATTTTTTTATTAAATGTTTTTGTTATATCTTTCGGCTGGGATAGCGAAGACGCTATCTGCATTATTGATTGTTTTATGTTTTGGTTAACTTTAATAGTATAATTTCCGCTTAACTTTTATTGGAAAACTGATGTGGAGCGGTATTATTGCAAAATTAATTTAAAAATTTTTAGTTCATAATTTTTAGTTTTTTTCGTAAATGATATACTTTTTAAAATAATTGACTAAAACGAAATAACTCGTATGAGAGCTGCCACTTCCGGTGAACCGATTACGGTCAAAAATCACTGGGAACTTATGGAAAAAGCAAACGTATGTAGTTTGATCCCGTTCAATTAATCCGTTTGGGCTGTAGAGCGCCACCAGATGTGGTACGGATTTCCGTGTAATTTTTATTCTGTATAAGATAGCGGAACTTTCTCAGCGGAAAATAAGAGATTTCGGTACTCGCCACAAGTGGCAGCACCATCACAAAAGAAAATTTATTTTGTTATACAAATATACAACAAATTTTGTTATAATTACCATCGGCAATTTTTTATTCATTTTTTACCTCTTTTTTCAATAAATAAAACATCCCAGCGGAATAAAATATTAAAAGTGATAAGGATCACTCATTTGACAAATTGATTGATCTCCGAAGTAAAGGAACTCAAATCAAATCTTGACATTTAACAATATTCCGTCCCCGTATTATGGGGACCATCGATTAAAATGATTCACAAGTGGTTTACTGATTTTTGTTGTGGTCGTACAAGCACAACTGATGCCGAACGCTCAGGACGCCTAAATGAAGTCACCACACCAAAAAAAGGTTGACAAAATCCATGATACGGTATTGCAAGACCGCAGAGTGAAAGTGCGCGAGATAGCTGAGATAGTAGGCATTCCAGATGAACGTGTGTGCAATATATTACACGAACATTTTAATATGACGTTTGCTTACAATCGACCAAAAACACATTCGTGTGACAACTTCAGAGGCAGGTTTGGCGATGTTGCAGCGAAATAAAAAAGAGTTTTGGCGTCGTTTCATAACTGTGGATGATCAGAAAGGATCCATCACTATACATCGGTGACCAAAGAACAGTCTAAACAGTGTATTTCTACTGGCGTATCTGCGCCGAAGAAGGTTAAGGTGTTTGATTACCTTCAAAAGGGGAGAACAGTCAACGGCGAATATTACTGCAACTTATTTGACCGTTTCAACGACGTTTTGAAAGAAAAATTTGGCGAAGGAAAAAGTTATCTTCCATCAGACCAATGCACGGGTGCACAAGTGTGTAGTTGTCATGGCCAAAATCTATGAGTTACGCTTCGAAATGCTTCTACATCCACCATATTTTCCAGACTTTGCCCCGCGACTATTTCCTGTTTCTGACTTTGAAGAAATGGGTCGGCAGAAAGAGATTCGGCTCTAATGAGGTGATCATCGATGCAACAAACGCCTATTTTGAACGGTTGGAGAAATCGTATTTTATTCGGAAAGTATCGAAAAATTGGAAAAACGTTGAACTAAGTGTCTCGAGCTTAAAGGCGACTATGTTGAAGTTGAAAAATAATTTTTTTTTGGCCGAAAATATTATTCTTTCTTTTATTATTACCAGACTTCTCACTTCGCCCTCGTAGTTTAGAAGTTCTTCTTCCGAGGTACTTTTTAAAGTAAATCTTTTATGTGGAGATACTAGAAATTCGCAAGAGACAGGTATTGTTTTTTTTTTCATAAGCGTAAAATAGGAAGCTAAATATGACTCTTTTCAAACTGATGAACTTTTTCCCATCATCCTATCTTTTGAAGTACCTTTCTTCATTATTTCTGAATTATTTTTGAAAGTACGTGATAAACGAGATCATTTCATTTTTCGCCATGCAATACGAAATCGACATCTGTATTATATCTTCCTATAAGATAACAAGGTGCCAAGTGTTTTCGTAGATTTTTCATTAGGTGGAATGAGCAACCATTAACGTTGGTTTCTGGAAATACTGTACTAATGGCTTGATGAATTGCGAGCTCGTAATCCACATTTATATCTTCTGGATTAAGTAGAGGCCAAATCTCACGTTACACGTACATAGAATAATTCTGTATATGTTTCAGCAATTTTATCCGGCAATAAACAAAACAGTACAGGTAAAACTGTACTTTTATTCTTTCTCACCAGTATGATGAAAATTTGAGAAAACAGGGAGGAGTGAGTAAAAAGGTTCCACCCATATTAAAACTCTTTCACATGTTCACTCCCCGTTGAGTGATATTCCCTGCCAAATATCAGAATAAGTTGCGGGTTTGGTTGATCTCTACCTGAATCCCGAAGTAAGAAACGCTTAAAGCGAGATTCTGGATTAGCTGCCGCTCTTAAATTATTAACTCTCCTTCTTTGGATATTTCTGCGCATAGTACTGCCACTTGGAAAAATACCTCGCACTGCAGCAAGCATAACTTCAATGACCTTTGCTCTTATTTGCGCCGAATTTTCTATCGTGGTACCTATAAACTGTTTCACGGCTGCATTTATTTTTCGAAGAACGACGTTTGCTGCATTTCGCACAGTACAATATGAATGGGCCATTATTACAGAATATGCAAATTAGATTTGACTGGATTTCCACCAGCAACAAGCGGTATTCCACAAATTGGAGTATTTTTCAGAACTTCTTTCATAACTCATTTTAGAGTCTCAATTCCATCCAACATACCAAACCCCATCGTAATTGGTTAAGAAATGGCCCAATCCCGTTCCAGGTGGTCATATTCTAGAACTTCTTTCAAAACTGATTTTGGAGTCCCATTAGCATCCAACATACCAAATCTCATCTTACAATCGATTAAGACATGGTCGAGTTTAATAAAATTTCATAAACCAAAGTCACTTTAATATTTTATTTAAAAGTTTTTAAAAAAATGTCGTCACTCGAACCAATTGTGTACAATCCCGAAATCAGTTAATTAACATAAAATTTTTTGGATTGTTTTCAATTTATTCCCCGTCGCCAAGTTGTCCGTCACCGAGTTGTTCATCGTCGAGTTGGGCGTTGCCGAGTTTAGTGTTGCCGAGTTAACCGTCGCTGAGTTGACTGTTACCGAGTTTATCATCGCCGAGCTGGTTTCGCCGAATTGGCTGTCGCCGAGTTGTCTGTCACCGAGTTGTCCTTCGCCGAGTTGGTTTCGCCGAGGTGTCGCGTACCGTACACTACACCAATCAGTATACCGTGTTCTAGAGACAATTAATTTGTAAGATCATTAATTTTATATTTCCAATAGTGAGTTATTGATAAAAAAATATATAAACATACGAAAGGAAGTTAAGACAAATTTGACTAATTTGAATTATTTAAATGCTTTAAATATTATTCCGTCTCGAAAATAATTCACGTATTATGGCCCCTTGAAGATTCATCATTTCTTGTTGCAGAACGCTGATTATATATAAAATAAAAAAATTGGGAAAATAAAAATCTCAATTTTTTTATTTAAAAATCAATTTCATATTTAATATTAAAATATCGTCATTAGTGCAAACACTTGAACAGAGCAAATTATATTTATGTCACATAAAAAAAAAATCTACGGAAGTACGAATGAAAGATGGAAAATATAACGGGAAATTATTTGATGTTTTGTCCGTTGATAATAAAAAAATCTTTTAGCTAGCAGAATGATGATAAGTCATATTTGCAATTGATTCAATATAAATAATTTTTATTTATTACTTGACGGTGGAGTTTGAAATTTTATTAATCTCGGTGGAGTATTAAAGAAATGACAGAGATACATGTAAAAGCTTGAGTATGTCAAGCTAAGCTTTATTTGTAGAAAAAAGATAACACCAAAGAGAGAACTAATAGCTGCAAATATGATCAAATCATGATTTGGTCTGGTTCATTTCCACCCGGGCAGCTATAAATTAAAATTCAACAACTTTAGTACAATTACATAATTGTGGTTTCATTTCGGAAATGTTTAAAATAATGAATGAATTTCATCTCATAACACAATCATTATTGAATCTAATTACGCATTTTAATGGGAGGCGAGTAAAAAATCGATAATCAGCCTCATTTTGGAAAATTTTCGGCGATACAAAAAATCATTCACCACATCTGTCAAAATGTTATTGATAAATCTAAAATTAATTTTAAATTTTTAATTATTTCACCATAAAACTAATATTATTCATACCACAATTCTGTTTCTGTAAAATATAAAACCCTTGGATGACCGTTTTGGTGTCAACTCAATTAGTTATACCCAACAAAAAATCATTGTAAACCCCGATGAAGGGTACTTGGCACGAACTTCCGCATGCTTTTAAATAATTTTGTATTTAAATGGCAAATAAAATAGGACCAAACCAATTACACCTGTTTTTTGTGTACTTAATAAATTGCTGGTAGATTATAATTAATAATTATAACAATAAAATATGTAAACATACGAGTATATGGTACATACGAGTATATGGCTTTTTTAAACAAACAGTAAATTGGTTAATTTAATTAGGTGGTTTTAATAGTGTTAGTGTTTATTTCAGAGATTATGTTTCATGTACTCGTACATAGGTGTGTGCTTCTTTTATGCATCGGTTCATATGCTCATATACAGGGTTTTATAGTAGTGAATTAATTGAAAAATGCAGAAGTGCAACGTCGTCAAATGACGATAATATAAACACGCCAAGTGCATCGACAAAAAATGATAATAAAATAAACAGTGATGGAGGTCAGTGTTTAGTGCAAACGGGTTTAGACAGGTATATCACTGTGCAACCCAAACGAAAGAGGAGCCCTAGATCAGTTGCCAGTACGAGCGTGAATAAATTCACTAATCTAGCCACGATTGAAATGTCTCATACCGGCAACCGCTTTTCTATACCTTTGCAACTTCAAATTGGGACTAAACAATTTCAAAATGGGAACAAACAATTTCAAATTGGGACTAAACATTTTCAAAATGGAAATAAACAATTTTGAACATTGAAAGCAATAAAATAAAACGGTGTGATTACGTTCACAATCTTTTAGAACATCAATCAAACAATACACCCATACTCTACATGGATGAAACTAGTTTCAATTTATATATATATCGAGAAGCAAAGGTCGTTCCAAAAAACGAACTCGTTGCACTTACATTACCGCACGCAGTCGATGATCCAATAAACATGTAATTGGATGTATAGGTAATATGGGTCTGACTCATCATGAAATTAGAAGAGATGCATTTAAGAAACCAGAAGCAAAAGAATTCATACGTCGTTGTCTTCGGAATGCTCAAAATATATATAGAACTTCAATCGTAATGGTGATTGATAATGCACCATGTCATGCTGCCATTGAGGAAGTATTAATAGAAGAAGAATTTCTTAATAATCACCTACTAAGACTCGCACCATATAGTCCAATGTTAAATGCAATTGAATATGTTTAAAACTGAAAATCTGGAGTCAAACGCGATTTACTATCCAATTACCGCGAATCCTAGCTGATGAAGGTAGATCAAATTGTACACAAACAGAGTTTGCGAAAACATAACTACGAAGATCACTGTTCCTAATTGTAACTCGCTCATATTCAAAAATTTATAACGAACTAAAGTGCCAAAAAGGGTTGGTTATGATGGTAAAAGGAATTGAGAGCTTCGTTGGTCCAAACGAGATACAAGCTGCTCTCGCTGAAAAAAACTTCCGTGGTAAATCTATAACTAATATTATAAATCGGGAAAAGGTGTCACACACAGCCAATATTCCGTCTGGAATTAGAACTAGATATTAAAAACACAAAGGGAAGCATGAAATATTTTGATCTAAAACAATGTGAGGTACGTGACGTTATCTATGTGAAATACAATAAAAGATTAGCCATAAAGTTGACAGTTTGATATGCCCAAGAAATTGTAAAACAAAATAAGAATTCTACCGTTATAACTGTCTCCGGAAAGACTATCCACAAAAACAATATCAGAAACTAACAATATCATCATAAATCTCAATTGCAGGTACATCCACCCACACACAAGGTGTAGTTCAACAGCCAGACTACACAAATTCATTATTAGTGACTATATATGCATGATAAGCTAAAATTCAAGCAGGAAACACTACATCACTCTGGACGACTATCGAAATGTAGCCGAATAAATAATATCACTTCTGGGTACGGACGAATACATACACCATCATCTTTTCCCGTACATCTCTTACGAACTGGATCAGATACAAAACCTAATCAAAAATCTAGAACCACGGCAAGGGATCCACGGAAGTGGGTTGCGGGAAGCCCCGACCACGAGGACTTTATCATGTTCGAACAAAATCTGACGAACGTGCTAGAAAATAATAACAAGCAGGTAGAAATTCATAACTTGTTCAACGATCGTTAAACAATCTGGCGCTATTAACCAACGAATTCAAGATGGCTCTGAAGCATGACGATGACTTAAATACTAAACTTTTACAAACGATGGAATATAAAATTAAAATTTTGTAAGAAGATTTAAGAAATATCAACTACGCAATACATTGGGCGAAAGCCGGTATAATTAATTCATTAATTCTTTCAAGGCAGGAAATAAATATAGCTATAGACACCTTCCACGAAAACATTTACCCTTCTCAAAGGTCGAAGAAGCTCTAAGCTTTGCAGAAATAAAATTTATTACCAATCCCAATTCAGTATTTTACCTCGTAAATATTCCCATCACAGACTATAAGATATACGATAAAATCATCCTACAACCAATAAAGGAAAATAGCATCGCTACGGAAGTACCACATGAAACGATTTTATGAATGACAACGAAATTTTTGGTCTAAATAAAAGTTGTCAAACTCTAAATTCTGTCTCGATATGTAAATCTAGGAACATAGTAAACTTAACAAACACCTCATGCATACCAAAAATTTTAAAAAATGCACTAGCAGAATGCAATGTAGTAAATAACCCACATATCCCAACGGTGAAAGAAATAACACCGGGAATAATACTCCTCAATAACTTCAAGGGAACTATCCTCTTAGAATCTATACCACAGAACCTGAACGACACCTTTCTCATTTATTTCAACAACGTTTCAATAAAAATATATGATAAGGTATTCACTTCACGTGAAGAATGAATATTCCAGGGTTTACCAACCATCCTGCAAACGAATCTTGTCACTTGAAATGATAGAAGAGTTGCACATAAACAACTCAAATTCCACAGAAATATTACAATCGGCAACTAGAAATCGGCAATGATTGTGATCCTATGAGTAGGAAGGGTTATAAACTCCTAAACCAAACTATAAATATTATTTTGATTTAGAAAAATAAATCAGCACCAGAACCTATTTCAGTGACACTATCCGAATTGAAATTTCAGGCAGAAGCCTCCGACCGTTCTACAAATCAAAACTCCCAAAGTTCAACAGTAAATCCGCAACCAGAAATACGAGGGCATAGTGAGAAGTCTGGTAAAAATGGAACAAGGAATAATATTTTCGGCCAACAAAAAATTTATTTTTCGACGTAGTCGCCTTTTAGCTCGATACACTTAGTCCAACGTTTTTCCAGTTTTTCGCGATTGTCTCGCGCACTTTCACTTTGCGGTCTTGCAATACCGTATCACGGATTTAGTCAACCATTTTTGGTATGGTGACTTCATTTGGGCGTCCTGAACGTTCGGCATCGACATCGTGCTTGTACGACCACAACGAAAATCAGTAAACCACTTGTGAATCATTTTAATATTTGTCAAGCTTTGTTTTGGTTTGCTTAATGGTTTTTCCACGCAAAAAATAATGTTTAACGAACAAACGAAATAAATTTTTTTCCATATTTGCAAAAACACAATGGGTTGTCTGTTTTCAATGGCTGTCAAAACTTAACTAAATGACAGATCTGTCTAAAAATTTTAATTTGGTCTAGTGACAGATGGCATTGACACACGGCATCTGGAATTTACGATTATAGTGCGCTCTGTTGTAATTTTACCAGACTTCTCACTACGCCCTCGTACCTTCCGAAATTTGTACAAATTCAAAACCTAAATTCAACGACATTCCTTACTTTTAAGCGATCGCGGACAATCACATTTAAGCGTGGCCCTGATGTTTCATATATCAAATAAATGCCATTCCCACATAAAATAGTGAGGTGACACCGTCTTTCAATTTTACGAATTGCATTCCACTATAAGAGCAGATTTTCCGTCATGTAAATGCTAAGTTGATCAATGTATTTTTGTAATTGCTTTAGAATAAGTATAAAACAGTTTGAATAAGTAAATGCTCTGTAATCACTATTTAGCGAATAAGGTAAGTCGTTGAACAACCACACATATTTTCTAGTTTTTGTAACTAAAAATTGTTAAGATATTTAAAATATTTAAATAGCTACGAGCAAATAAGGTCTCTTGAGAAATATCAAAATTGAAATCACCAGAGACAAAAACCTCATCGTACCGGCAGGAAAAATAACTAAAAAGAGATTCAATGTCTAAAATGGATTTTAAAAATCGAGCATACGACCTCTTGCTCGTGTTAGGTGAATTATAAACCACACTCAAAAGAAATGTCCGCTTATTTATAAAGACATTTATAAAAAGAAACTCAAGTCAGAAATAAGTCTGGAGTTTTAATGGCCAACGCGGAATTGGGAATATTACATGATAAAAACGTTTCCAAGAAATAGGTGATATCAACTGGGACTCCATTAAAAGTATGACGAAGTCATCAGACCTTGAACGTTTAAGCTATAACTATATTAAACTAGTTGGACCTACTCCGAAGCAAAGAAAAGCTCTCGGTGGGTATCGCGAATCGTTACGCACTTACAATTCGAGAGCTCAGTAAACTTACTCCTTATTGCGAGCGAGTTCTTCGAAAATTAATCGGGTGCCATAACACAGTCTCTTCTTCGGATTGAGGTTCTCGGAAACATGATTATTACTCATTTTTTCAGAAGAAGCGCATTTAATGGCTTACCAGATGGAGTTTGATTGTTGAGAAATTCAATGCAGAAATTAAGAGAGCTGTATAATATACGTGCGCTTCACCGGCTATCATTTTTCGATCTCAAAAATCTCTGGTATATGAGACAATCTTCCAGATCCCACACGCAAATTTGTGGTATGAGTCAATTGATCGAAGAGTCTCCACAATGAACAAGTAATGCTTTTCAGATTCCACCGCTTAACGAAGCAATTGATCGATGCAGCGAAGTCCGTGTTTAGGTAGCATTGTAATTTGATCAATTATATTGGAAGCAATTTCTTGTAAGTCCTGGTGAGTTCATGCGCATTGAATAAACCAATCTATCGGGCAATGGCACGGATAATATGAATCCGCTACGGGAAGCGCGTCGTCCTCTTTTTTGTAATATGGCAGAAATTCCCGTTGTTGCGAATGGCCAAACGATTTTTGTTTTCCTCTGAAGTAGGCCATCATAGTGTTGTGTAATGTTTTTTGTTTGGCAACTTAATCGTACATTTCTTCTTCAAGAGGATTTTCTTGTAGTTTTCACACTCCAACAGTTGAAACGACATTCCAAAGTTTTAGAGCCTGATCGGGTTGACAAAATGTACATGTGTAAATGAACATTTCGGGTAATTGTCGAGGTATCAAGTAAGTATCACCATCAATTAAACAATGTTTTACTCGTCGTCTGATTAAAAAGTCCTCGTCTTAAACTACTTCATTTACTGTTCGTAATGGTTCTAAGTTAATTGCACAAGACACACGTTGAAGTAAAATGCGTAAGTAAATACGTAAGTCAGTATAGAGGTAATTTGCTTCAGGAGCGCCAGATTGCTTCAGGATTGCTTAAAGAGATATTTGTAAATATACTTGTACCAAGAGATGTACCAATTTTTACATGTGTGTGATAATTCACTTCAGTAATAAGTAAGGGTTGTATGGAACGATGAATCGATTATCTACGCATTCATCTCTAACCAAAGGCGGTTCATCAGTGCGTCGTTTATACAATGGATAACCATTGACATTTGACGGTGGCATTATTGAAACATTTTGGAAATTATTTTGAGCGTTGTCCGTTCCTCTAGAGCCATGCGTCATAAATTTGAGCTTTGACTCTTAGGGTCACCAAAATGTGTACGTGAGGAAGGATTTGGTTTTGAAACTCAATGAGTGCAATGGATATTCCACAATTTACATGTTTGGTAATTTCATAAATCAGGGAGTCGAATTTGATTTTGAAAACTCACGCCACTAAATCCGGTCGATCTGAAGATATCTCACCAGGTCTCAAATTTTTAGCAATTTCACGCCAACCTCGATTTTCAGTGAATGTTATAAAAAGACCTGGAGCGCCAAAATTTGTAAGTATTGATATTGCAACGCAACAGCTTTCACTCATGCCACGAGTAAAGAAACGCGAGTCCGTAAGTCATGCGGTCCATAGAACTCAAAACAGTAATCTTCTGGATTTCTCGCATAAACATGAATTTTTTGTGTCAATCTCGCGATGGAATTAGTTCACTAGCTTCAGCAGCGCGCGCGGCGTATGCCTCTATATATTTCTGTAATTGATAGCTTTGAGCCAGTCAGTTGTTTACGCAAAAGAAAGGATCCAGTTCGTTTAGAATGCCTCCTCCACAATTCTGATTTGCGGCGCATTGTTAACGTATTACTGTCGATTAATCAGATATAATTGTGCATATTGAAGCACCTGATGGTCAATTGGTTCCAATCGCGAAGTGCAATGATACGTTCGTCCGTGAATTTTGAATATATAAGGGCCTCTTCCTGAGTCATATACCATAGAAACAACAAAGACGTAACAAAACACATTATCAGTAGAGTCGCATAACAAAGGTGCAACGACGCAACTATTCAATTTGTGGAAACCATCGAAACAGCAGAATTCAAATGAAAAGATAACAAACGCATCGGGTTACTAAGATGCAACAATGTAACACTCATGGGAACTCAAGCATCATAAAATAGAAATAACTCAGGAATTCATTCCTTCTTCCTACCAGATATAATTCCTGGAAAATCGACAATATTCGCACCTCTCGAAGTGAACGAAACAACAATGTTACACGAATTAAAATAGAACCTAAACGACCTGCTGAACCAGATTGTTGGTTAAAGACGTCCCTTAAGCTAGCAGAACCCATACAGCAGAACATTACAAGATAGTATGAATAATTATAGGCTAATAATAGGCTAATTAAATGCTCTATTAAAAAATGTTGGCACCCACTCCTTCCAACTAAAACGATGGGTTCCGCTAGCTTTAGAAAAAGTTAGCAGACCCAAAACAAAAAATGATTTAAACACAATTGGAAAATTAAAGGTTAATTTTAGGCTAATTAAATGCCCGATTTAAATTTTTTTGTTCTGCTCATTCTAGAAAAATCATAAGGCGTTATCACTTCAAAGCTAGCAGAACCCAAATCGAAAATCGAACCAAAACCGAAACTAGAACCCAAAACAAGATCAATTAAAAATTAAATAATTTTAGGCTCATTATGGCCTAATCAAATGCCCCATTAAAAAATTTTGGGCTTCACTCGTTACTGACCAAACTTCAGGTCATTCAATCGAAAATCGGACCAAAACCGAAATTAGAACCCAAAACAAGATCAATTGATTTCTCAACAAAATTTGTTTATTGAGGCATTTGATTGGACCATAATGAGCCTAAAATTATTTGTTTGTTAATCGATCTTGTTTTGGGTTCTAATTTCGGTTTTGGTCCGATTTTCGATTTGGCTTCTGCTAGCTTTGAAGTGATAAAGCCTTATGCTTTTTCTAGATTGAGTAGAACAAAAAAATTTAAATCGGGCATTTAATTAGCCTAAAATTAACCTTTAATTTTCCAATTGTGTTTAAATCATTTTTTGTTTTGGGCCTGCTAACCTTTTCTAAAGCTAGCGGAACCCATCGTTTTAGTTGGAAGAAGTGGAGCCCAAAATTGTTTAATAGAGCATTCAATTAGCCTATAATTATTCATACTATCTTGTAATGTTCTGCTGTATGGGTTGTGCTAGCTTAAGGAACCTGGTTAAAAACCATTATGTCTCAATATTACACAGATATTATTTACAGTCAATCTAATTTACCTAATCTAATTACTCAAAATACAGGAGTCTGTAAATAATTAATACAGTTTTAATATTTGTAGCAGCTTATATTCTACTCGATAAACTTACTAGATAAACCAAATCACCCCCAACCCCCTCGATTATACCACAATTGTATCAAAAAGATGTCTAATATGACAGTACAGGCCTACCTACGGTAAAACAGCTGGATTGATTGCACCTACCATGTACAGATTTCAAAACTGTCTCCGAAATTTGTGTTAGAATTCAAATCCAACATTTGTAACTGCCATTTTAATTGCTTAAGAAATGACCGAGTTCTGGAAAAAGTTGTTTGATTTCGGAAGCCAAACAATTTAAATTTTTTGTTTTGCTTAACTACAGGATTTTTAAAAGAATTTGTTTGGCAAGATTCCCAGTCTACTTTAATGCTGCGTACACGACATCGGAAATAAAACGCACCACAATCGCTCCCGCACTAAAAACCAATCAAATTTCGTGAAATGCTTTTTGGCCCGCCTCGAGTTGAAATATTTTTAACTTTGTTGTTGTTTTAATATATTTTGTGCGATACCATGGTATTTCTTCATAACTAACCCCCGATGTCATGTACGCAGTCTAATAATCAACATTTGGGCGACTTAGTGTATAGAAAATTTCTTTGAAATTCTACAGTCTGTTTCAGAAACAGTCAGCTTAGCTTCATCAGTAAAAAATTGCTTTCGAATTGTGTTGAATAGAGGAAAGTAGAGTGCGTTAAATGTAGAATTGGTGTCTATAATTATGTCTCTATTAGTCTATAGGTTTGAGAATTATCATAAGATCATCAATAGCCTCATAATATAGAATGGGAGAAGAGGAAAGTAACACTGCTAAAAATGCTGCAAAATTTGTTTACCTAATTTTGCCATGAAAACACATTTTTTTTGCATCATTTTCCGCAAAATGTTGATTATTATTTATCACAAGAAAACTACGTAGTAGTTGTTGATTAATTTTTCTAGAACGTTTCTAGTAAAATTAAACTATCTGTGACCTAGATTTTATTTTATATTCAAGACGGAAAATAAAGACAATAAACTATACAGCAATTTTCTTGGATCTGAATATAATTTTAACTATTTGTCTTCGTGTTATAAAAATAAACTAAATAAACAAATGGAATATTTATTGTTTGTCATTCACGATTCAAAATAATCGTGCTTGTTGTGGCGACTTAAGAAATGTATAATCCTCGCGAGCCTATCGAAAGAAATATTATACGATGTAACTACGTAATCGATATTGGAACTGCAGCAAAACGATTTATCATTACTTAAAGTGTGTAAAGTTATGCCAGTATTTCATCCCAGAAAACCAAAAAAAAGTTTGTCACGCAATACTAATTTTATCCCGTCACAGGATTTTTCAAATCTTCTCAGAAAACTTTGAAATGACACGAAACTTGATAATAGTTTATCTAAAGTGTGTATTCTTCAAATATCCACGATAAAAAGATAGAAAACAAACCGTTACTTGAGATGGACACAATAGGCTCACATCTTTATGGCCTACTCAGTTAATATAATGTTTTCAGCGTTGTGCCGCATTGTCTACACCGCGTAGATAATTAATATTCTACACGTATAGAGAATGTATGTAGATAATTATAAAATGACGTCGACAAAGCATAGAATGTAGCCAATGTAGAAAATTATTATTTCTGTTAGCAATAAGCAAATTTTGCTGAATTCCTTTGTTAATGGAACCATTTATACATTAAACGTGAATTATTACGCGCATTGGAGGCTATTCCGGAAATTGACTTTAACAACTTTTTCGAGGAAAAAACGTTGGCACAAGTGTATTGAGGCTGGGGGGATTACTTTGAGGGGGACGAAATAGATTTGGAGAAATGTATAAAGAATTTTAAAATTATGAACAAAGTCTTATTATTTTTTGCCCACAGTATTATATCTAATGTGTCTAGTTTATAAATTTTATTGCAGTTGTCTGAATTCATAACCGCCGATATAATTCTATATCGAAACCCTCCGTAGCCGTACATTGTAAGTGCCTTTGATTAAATGTTCTCTTAGAAATTTATTAGTTTTGTTTTTATTTTTTTAGTTGTTGTTAGCAAAGACGAACTACCTTGTGTACGAGTATGTGCACTCGATACCTTAACAGCCTGTCTATCCGTGATAGTGGTAGATGGATTGTCACGCAGTGACGTTAAAGTTTTCCCAGAATATGTTTACCTGCAATAGCGGGCGCTACAACGGACGCTTCGACAATTGGATGAAACTGCCACGAAAGATATTCGATAATTATAATGTAACTCGTTTTCCGGAAACTGGAACGTAGTGATGAATAGTAGAAGCTTTAAAAATTGCATTACGAGCGAAATCACGCATGAATGATATAATCAAATTTTATTCAAATTCGCAAATTTATTTGACTTTTTTCGATTGTCAAAGAATTTATTATCGATAATGGATAATTATCAATTTATGACATAAATATTAGGCACAGTATGTTTTAATGTTTCATAAATACAGTGCCAGCTATCAATCAGTAGTACAGATAATTTATGCTGAGTTTTATTATGAGTTTCGATAGATGGCGTAAATTAATTTATCAAGTAGTTCACGACGTTGTCGACGAGTTGTCGAAGTTGTCGACGAAATCTTGTGAAAACTAGCAGTCGTCGCGTAATCGCCCATCCCTGCATGCCACAGAGAAAAGAAATCAATCGATCTTTTGAAAGATAAATTTAATAATCGAATAATTTCTCGAAGAACAGACGTAAATTGGATATCGTGATGTCCATGCCATTGTACTGCTAATTCTTATGGGGTTTCTTGAAGGATAAAATTTATGTGGATAATGTTGTATCGAAATCAGAAAAATTCGATGACGACATTTCAGGTTCCTGGGAATCATTAATTTAAATCCGAATTGTATTCTTAAAAATGATTCGGTCATTTATACAAATTACTCCATAATGCGATTTTTATTCGTAGGAATTAAACATTATGTCCAATCGATATCAAATGAGATCGGTTACGACACTTTAGGTTCCAGCGAACCATTCGTTTTAATCTTAAATGTATATTTAATAGAAAATTGGCCATCCCAGGATAGTTAGCAACAATCTCAAAATACTGATGGTAATTTGAATTTTATTTTGGATAGTGGACATGATGCCATGTTGAAATCAGAAGAGAACGGTCACAATACTCGTGGTTCCTGGGAACCATAAATTTCAAACAATAATTCATATACTAACTGAATAGGCCATAAAGATATGAGCCCATTGTGCCAATCTCGAGAAACGCCTCGTTTTCACATCTTTTTATCATAAATATTAGAAGAATAAACACTTTGATCAAATATTATCGTATTTCGCTTCATCTCAAAATTTTCTGAAAATTTGTATTGCCTGATGAAAATTTTTTTTCTGATTTTATCTTATAGAATTATCTTGTTTTCAGTAAAGAATGTGCTTGTTATGTAACTGTGTGTTCTAAACTGCAGGGTTTACAGATCTATTTCTTATCATAAGTGGCAGGTGTGTAAATAGTTTTCAATGGCACATTAAGTCAATATTATATTTTATTTAAATACAAATGTATACAATAAATAAATTGTATAAACTTCGTATTGTGTATAAAACTAATAACCATTTGGTAGTTTACTACTGATTAGTTTGTCAATAATAAAGTTTATAATAATATAAATATTTGATTTTATGTGACGTCACAAAATTAATTTTTTATTATAAAATATGATTAGTATATTGGTTACATACAATTGACTCGAACTGAAAATGGAGAGTTATTTTGCAATTCGAACCTGAACGCTAAATCTGATTTAAAATGTTAAAACCTAAAAAATATGTTACATGAATTTCTGGAGTTTGGCGAATGTCATACATCACATAGCTTATTTACTTGCTGGCACTAAGACTCAATGATATCTCTCCAGATATTGCGGTTCCCAACAAGGAGACGCCAGACACGATGACCGAATGAGCAGGTGGCCTTTCACACCCTTTAATATGCCGACTCGAGGGTCTGCTCAATCGTCCAGTTTTGTGTTCGCAGAACACGACGAAATCACCTTCGATTAGATGATTTTATAAATTATTCTAGAATACAGTAATTTTCTGCATATCTCTAGCCGTTAGTGTTCATGGCTTACAATCAAAGATGACTACTGGTCTAATTAGCGATTTTCATTTTTTGCGACATATGCATATATCATCAGCGCATGCTAACAGGAATATTTTGAACTGACGGACGAAGTTTTCTAGAGATAAATAAAAAACTGTTTGGGCAAATATTGGCGGATTGAAAATGAAACTATCTAGCGCTAGATGGCAGCACAAACACAAAAATTTTTTGTTTTTTAGAAATTGCGATCTGTCAAACGTCAGCTGTTAAAATTTCACCCAAATTCATCGATTAGTTTATTTGTTGTAGTCGTTTGAAGTAAGCAACTTTTGTGTTTCTTGAAAATGAAAAAAAACGAATTTCGTGCAGTGATTAAACACTATTATTTGAAAGGGAAAACGGCGAAAGAGACAAAAGAAAAGCTCGATAAACATTACGGTGAGTCTGCTTCGTCAGATAACATGGTAAAATATTGGATTACTGAATTTAAACGCGGCCGAAGAAGCACTGCAACAATACCATCAACAGGAAGGCCAAAAGAGGTGGTTACTGAAGAAAATATGAAGAAAATCCTCGATATCGTTATGACTGATCGCCGAGTCAAGTTGCGTGAGATTGTTGAAATGGTAAACATATCATATGAACGAGTGTTCAACATTTTGCATGAACATTTGCATATGAAAAAGCTATCGGCAAGATGGGTGCCGCGTTTGCTCAGTGTCGAACAAAAACGAGTTCGACAGACCACTTCACAGCGGTGTTTGGACATGATAAAGCGTAATCCTGTCGATTTTTGGCGTCGATTAATTACTGTTGATGAAACGTGGGTCCACCACTACACTGAGATAAATAAAAAAGTATTTGGGCAATACAGTCACCTCGCCGTACTCTTGATGTTAATTCAAAGGCATCCGAAAGTTTGCCTTCGATTTCACCATGTAATTTGAACCGCTTGTCGTTAATTTGCGCATAGACATCAGCTTTGACGGAGTATTTACAGTAGGTGCAACAAGAGCATGTACGGCAAAAAACTAAGTAAAAATGAAACTACAATTTTTTTTGTTGTTATTATGAAAGTTTATTGTATTTTCTTTGACGCTACCAACTAATACACAGTAAAGTCGCCATTACTGTTAATAATTGCTCATACATTTCATCAGGTGACTGAGATGGCCAATTAAATGTTGTGATGCCCTTTTTGATTTTAAATTGCGAACAGAGTATGGTGTTTCGGATCGTTAACTTCTTGCAACATCCATAAAGTGTTCCCCGCTTAAAAACCGTTTCCGGAAAGATGGTATAACAAACCTCGTGAATATTTTTTTTCATGAAAGGTGCGTTTAGGTTCCGCGTAAAACCGACTAATTTAACTGTTTAAAACCACAACCTTGCATGGTGAAGCATCCCCATACATGAAGCTTGAGCATGTGCATAACAGTTTGGACAATCCTTTTTGTTCTGCTTTTGACCAAACACGCGCTTTTACAGTGAAACTCCAAAAGGATAACGCAAAACACTTCGGTAAACACAACTTTCGCCCAATCTTTGTTGTCGCTTTTCAGTGTGTTTTTGTGTTAGCCATGTTCAATAAGTCTATTTCGTATGGTTGTTTCTATTCTTTTTCGCAAATTTTTCCACAGCTGCCTCCAGCGTAAACGTTGTTTGTAGTGGTCCGGATTTAGCCTCTATCTGGCAAATCGTCAACATTTTTATACATTGAATAATGACACTTCTGCACAAATGTTTCAGCTTTTTTATATAATTTGCTACACTTGCAACCGACATTTCTGGTCATTTTGGGTGTTCACTTAAAAACACTGCTTCAAATCTTTTTTTTTATAAATCGAACTCATTTATTTCATATACACTCCGCGACACTTGATTACCCTCACATGAAAATCTTCCATAAAACCTAAGATAATACGCCTAATTATTTGAAAATTTGTCATCACCTTTGTTTTTATCTTATCTAACTTTCCAAAGGCTAATACGCCATGCAATGCAAAGTGGAAACTCCCCATTTCTATTTGTTTGCTATTTTAACTGCAGCACTTGTTTGCCCTCATCTGTGAAATTAAGTAATAAAACCTAGTACGTTCTATTGTTTTGATATTGTTTCTTTATTTAATAGTTAGTGTGTCCTCCATTTTTTCTTACAACGTCATAAATTCTATTAGGCAAAGATTTTGAATAAATTCTATCGATACTTTCTCGAAAACATCATACACAGCTGCCATAGGATCATTCCGGCATTCGTATTGTTTTCCATTCGAATAAATTTGTCGCGATAGCCCACCCCAAAGATTTTAAATAATATTTAAATCCGGAGACAATGCCGGCCAATTCAAAACTGCCACGTTATTTTCTTCAAAAAACTGTTTCACTCGTGTAATGGAAAATCCAGCGATGGCCTTCAAACATGTCGTCAAAATTGGCTTTTTGCACTTCTAGTAGCTCGATGTAGTTTTAAGAGTTTTGTCGGCCTTGAAAACCGGCCGTAAAATAAATTGCTGGCCACACCATGATGGAACCAGCACTGTTGTGGGGGCGGGACAAGAATAGCTTCGATTTCCTCAAATCATGGAAGTAATGTCTAAAACCATCTGGTCCATCTAAATTAAACTGTTTCTCCAGATGCCCACAGCAATATTCCAATCGAACACTTCTCTGTTGCTGAAGCAAACGAGGTTTTTTCATAAGTTTTTGTCGCCGGAGGTGAGAACACTTTTTTATTATCCTCTGAACAGTACGGACACTGGTTGAGATTCCAATTTTCTGCTGTATTTTTTTGCAAATAGCATCGAATTCGAAGCTTCGCGCAAAATAGCTCAATGTTCCCGTTCTGTTGTCGCTCTTGCTGGGCGTCCTCTTCGATTTTTTGGATCTTTGAGATAGTTCTTGATGGTCCAAGAATTGCGACCAACTGTTTTGGAAATCGCACGATTGGAATTATTTTCTTGTTTAAGCGCAAGAATCTTTCGAATTTTTACCTTTGTAAGGGGTTTTTTCTCGACTTGTTTTCACCACTATTATCTTGCAGCTAGTAATAAACTTAATAAATTGATCATAAACTATTAAACTGAACACAACTTAATTTATTTACATGCATCTTACGCCTTCGATGTCCAAAACAAAGTGATGATGGTAATCAAGTGTCGCAGTTTAAATAAGCAAAATAATCAAAATGGGGCGTTTCCACTTCGCATTGCATGCAGGTATGTGTATTAGTTATTGGAAAGCTAGTTAAGATCGAACCCAAGGTGATGACATTTTTTTACATTATTAGTCGCCTTATCTTAGGTTTATGAAAAATTTTCAAGTGAGAGTAATCGCAAGTGTCGCGAATTGTTCGTTATCCGCTAAACAGTTGCAGTTAAACTAATTTTTGTTTTAGAACGTCAAAGAGGAATGAATAAAACCCCCATGAATAATACACGCTCTTGTTGCACTTACTGCAGAGAGCACAGAATTTCTCACAACATGTTCCTTTATATACTGTCGTAAGCCTGTTGAAAGTCTATGAAGAGACTATGAATAGGGATGCCCTTTTAATAACATTTCCCTAATATAATTCTCAGAATGAATGTATAATCGGGTTTTGATCTGTTTGGGCGAGAACCACAGCAAAGTTATTCCGCAATAGTTACGTCAATTTAATTGATCTTGCACTCTCTCTGGGATTTCCTAAGTAAAAAATACAAGTTCGTAGATCCGGTTCGTAGATCACGTTACGTACCTCATCGAGCGATAGTGGAGTTGTTGGAGTAATTTCAGTGTTGATGTCGCACTGGTGCAAGGGATATAATTGTTCGTCAGCAGATGGTTATACTAGTCGATTTAAAAGAGAGGCAGAATTATTTCGCCACATTTAAAGGACGTTGTTGGTATTTCTTTTATTGCGATATACACACTTACATATATACATGGTGCCTCAGATGACATCGGTTTGCTTTATATAGGTAAATATGATTCGAGAATGCACATAACGTTGTTTCCAATACGGCAATTTTAAAGATAGTGAAATGTTGTATGGGACAAGATTTCACTATCTTTAATACAAAAAATAAAATCAAACCATTTAAAGCTTTATATACCAACCGCCAGAATTCCTACGGTTTTTTTTAAATAGCATAATAAAACCGGTGAAGTACCCGCGTTTATGATCCTATCACTGATTTTCAAAAGAATATTTAAAAGTTATCCTGCGGAATATCGGTTACTGGGATGGAATTAGACGCACTTCTCATCACAAATGCTAGCCTGAAGTATAGATATGGCAACGACAATTTGAACTGATGTGAAATTATTATTTTTTCTTTTAAGCTTCTCTCCTTGAAAACGACAAAACACAACGTTGAGGTGTCCCAACACCATCTTTTAAAACGAATAATGAAGTGCGCTCTCTGATTTCGCAGATGAAAAACAGCTCGTTTTGAAGATGACATTAAGAATTTGTATCCGAAGGCAATCTAAAAAGAGGGAAAACGGCTCTTACGTGAGTATAAAAGAGCGATCGAATTTAATATAGTAACTTTCGTGGAGTAGCTTCGTTGTGCACGGGCTACAATGTTTTGCCAATATAATTGAAAAATGTTATGCTTTCGCATCATGTGTCTCTATGGCCATTTAATAGACCATAATGCGAAACGGGGGTAATTTGGAAATTTTTTAGATATTTGAATTTCTTAGAATAGTTTGACGCTTTGGTTAACTGGCATTTGGTAACAACCATAGATGTCAAAGCTGAATGATGAGTGCATTGAATCCAAACAGATTTAGAATCACCGAACTCGTGGCAAAATCTCCTAATGTATGGTAAAAAAAGCTGATGGTTTCTATAAATACTTAGATGCTATGGCTATAAGTATATTTGGACCAGTACTTAATGGTTTATGGACTGGATTTGAACTATTTCTTGATTAAATCTACCATATAATTTTTCACAAAGTAGTGCTTGAATATTAATCCAAATTGTTGGGAAACTAGACGGAATGAAAAATTTTAGGTAGAAATATTTGTAAGTAATTCAAAACCCAATATGCGTCCTACACATTGTGTGTTTCGAGTAATTCGGAAAGCCTCTGTGTCAGTTAATTGGATTTTTAAAAGAGTCACTATTCTTTCTTTCTAAATATATGAAACACATCACTGCTCCTTCTCCTACTACGATTTTACATATGTATCGAGATGTTGTTTGTTTACACCGAGCAATTTCTCTTAAATTTCGAGACAAATGAGAGATGTCCAAAGATTTTTGTTGTGGTTAACGATATGTCTGCTAGGAGTCTGGTGTAAGGTTAGGTAGGAGGCATTCTCTAAATTTTTCCAGAACCATCGTCATGGTAACGCACTGGATGTAGTTTCGTTTTAGACGAAAGAGTCTGGCGAGTACAAGATTAGCGAACTAATATTTAATAGAGCTATCGCTAAGCCACGGTTATTTTTACACTGTTTGCGAACGTTTTGTTTGTACAGTCACCCAATGACCATGCTTTCTGATTCTCAGGCAGCTCTTCGTGGCCCCTGATCGATTTTTTTGATTCAAACTGCATAAAAACATTACAAAAACAATTGGCCTTAAGGTGATGAACAAGAGTGCACAATATTTAAAATGAAATTGGACAGAATTGATAATGGTGTCCGGTTCGTCTTATCCTAACATTGACCAGACCTTTCTTAACAGTGTAATAAATTACAAATACTTAGCTTTCAAAAATTCTGATTAGATTCGTATACGTATGTTGACATTTTTAAACCACCTAGATATATTTTGGTTAAGTAGTCTGCCTAAAATCATTTTACTTACAATTCTTTTTTACAATTTCAGTAGTTTTCACTTACCTAAAAAGAAATAAAAAAATTATTAATAATTATTACTGTTTAAATATATAATTAAAAAAGTCATAATTTTAGGAGTAGGGGCGGCATGTATACATAAAATACAAAGTTTCGCGTAAAGATAAGTTTAAAACTGAAATGTCTTAAATCTAAGATTGATTGAATCATTGCAAATTAAAAGAGTCTAGCGGATCATTTCTTCCACTACACGAAAACATTAGGACCATGAAACCAATTTCAATAAGAGTAATCCTTCGTAGAATTAATAATTTCAAACAATTACTGTTATCTGGCTCTAATTTGAACCAAAATTCCACGAGAAGGAGAAAGAAGCTCAATCTGTTATTGTTATATGAAAGGTTGGATCATATGAACTGGGGGTCCATTTTTAACATTGACAATCCATCACTAGCTCTTGAGGTACTTTTGGATAATATTTCGACTGTTTTAGAACGCTGGATATCAAAAAAGAAAAGGAAATCTATTATTCTAAGCGTTTTTCAGTTAACCGCGGCGTTATAAAAAACTGGATTTTAGTGAACGAAATCTTAACTCGTAAACCTAAAACGCCACTATAGTTAGATCTATTTTATCACAGAACGCAGAACTTCTTACGAGTGGTTTAACAATTGCTAAAGACTTAGGAGTTAAATTTGACTCTAGCAACACGTCATCTAGTTCCGATTGGCCTTTTGATTTCCGTCCGTCAACGTTTTTTATGCCCCCAGTGTTTATAGTTATGAAGTTTTTCAATTATTTAAGCCTTGGAACCGAAATATTCAATTGATGACGTTAGCCTGAGTAATTATATACTAAAAGCCATTGATGGACATATTAGTTCCATTCTTGCACACATTTTCAACCTTTCCTTTGATCTGGGTGGTGTACCCGATCGATTGAAAACAGCAACTATAATTCCCCTATAGACCTATTGCCTTGCAGCCAGTAATCCTAAAAGTACTTTAAAAGGCAGTTAAAAATAGGGTTTCTAGTCTTTTAAATCAAACGGATGTACACTGACTATTCAGCAACATGGCTTTCGTCGAGGTATGAGGACCGAATCGGCCTTGTTGGAATTCTTAAATACAATCAATATTGGTTTAAATAAAGGTAATTGTTGCGGTGCTTTACTCATTGGTACAGCCTTCGACATGATTGATCACAAGCTTCTGCTCGCTATTTTGTATAATATAGCGTTTAGGGGAGTTTCCAGTAAGTATTTAGCATCGCATTTAGATGGTAGATCGGTGAGAGTTAAGATAAATGACAAGTTAGGCGATCCGAAATTTATTGGGGTTGGGGTTCCCCAGGGTTCAGTATTAGTCCCATTGCTGTTTCTTATTTACACTAACTCGGTGTTTAAACTGAATCTTCATGTTCTTATTCTACTGGGTTTGGAGATCACATAGAATTGGCTTTTTGTGGAAATTATCCCAGTAACGTTCCAGAAAACTAAGTTCATGTTGTTTAAATTGTCTGGTATAACCTTAGTTTGGTCTTTTTGTCTCGAATGACTAATCACAGAAGGTTTGAATGTGCATCTATTGGTTGCTACTCTGAGTGTTTTGACATCGAACCTGTTGACTCGTTAAATATCTTGGTGTTCACTTGGACACTTGTCTAAATTGGAAAACGCATGTTAATTCTCCTTCGTGACTATTGCCCTACTCCGGTGTTAAAAAATGCTTATCATGCACTAGTTATGACTAAATTAGAATATGGATTGACGTGCTGGGGTGGTTGTTATGCAACTACTCTGTACCCCTTATATGTCCAACAAAAAATAATTTAGAATATTTCTAAAGAAACCACGATCTTGGAATTCACTACAACCAACATCTTGCCGTCAAAACCCTTGTCTGTCTATAAGGTATTGAGAGTTTTTTTTAAATGAGGAGCGATTTTCGATACAATTATCGCGACAACCATCAATGTCTCTGCAGCAATCCAAGATTTTACAACGACCACTTCCTTTCCTCTAATCTTGTCGCTGCACCAAAGTTTTTAAATGTGCTGCCATTTTACATTAGGCAGGACATTCATTTGAAATCTTGTTTACCAAAAGTTAAACAATGGCTTCTTCAAACTGTGGATATTACCTTTTTATTCAGAATTATTGCATACAAAGTGTTGAACTGAGTTAAATATTTTGGAGTTGAAATTGAAACATTATTGTTATTATTTTAAGTAGTAGTAGTGATGGTAGTAATAGTATTAATATCTTAAACATTTTATTGTATCTTTCATGCTATTTGTTCATTCTTAATTGTAACATTAATTTTTGTAGATATTAGAATTATTCTCTAAATTTTGTACGTATTTTTTTTTGCGAATTGCCAACCATCTAATATCTACGATCACCAACTAGGATGAGACATGTCATATATAATTTCTTCTTTCATACACTATCACAAGCGAAACATGTATGACATGTCTTCGAAGTTTCTCATTCTTTCAAGATTTTTCTAATAAGGCGTAGATATACAATCGAGGAAAATGAAATAATATAAATTGCATATAGAATTGCCATCTGTCTTAGTTTCGATAGAAAACAGAGGTACATCTAGAAAAGTTGAAACCTACCTAAATCATACACATATTCTTTCAGGGATAGCGGAACCCTCCTGCGATGTGTTGGCCTCTCGTTTTTTCCTGTTTGCTTACTACCATTAAACAGTAATAACCCGCCCTTGACAAAATTCCAAATGCTGACAAGAATGAAAAGACAAGAATTACATGAGAGCCGATCATACACACCCAATAAATAGTCCATCCTAGAGTTTCCGCAATAAATCCATTACTACCATCAAATAGTAGACATTCCAGCCTATTAAAATTACTATAACCCGTACATCTAAAAATGGTTGTACTCTTTTGGCAAAATTCGAAATTTTAACAAAAATATTACAAGAGAACTGATCAAACGAACCAAATTAACAGTCGATTCTATAGTTTACGCAACATATACATTACCACCATCGATCGAATAGAAGACACTCGAACCTATTCAAATTAGTATCGCTCGTACATAGTAAAAGGATTGGGCTCCACTGAAAAATTCGAAATATTGTCAAAAATATTACATGAGGGCCATCACACCCAATTAAACCTAAGCTCCCCTGACAAAAATATTTACAAAAATAGTACATGAGAGCCGATTATACACACTTAATTAACAGTCCATCCTAGAGTTGCCGTAATATAGCACCTACTACCATCGAATATAAGACCCTCGAACCTATTCAAATTAGTATTGCCCGTACATATAACAAATATCACAAGAACGGATCTCATTAGTGGGCTCCCTCGATAAAATTCGAAATGTTGACAAAAATATTACATGAGAGCCGATCATACACAACCTATTAACAGTCTATCCTATAGAGCTTCCACAATAAAGCCATTACAAGCATCGAATTTAAGTCGATCTTAGTACTGGTTCTATTGTGGAAACCCTAGGATGGACTATTAATTGGGTGTGTATATGATCGGCTCTCATGTAATTCTTGTCTTTCCATTCTTGTCAGCATTTGGAATTTTGTCAAAGGCTGGTGAGTCTACTATTTGATGGTAGTAAGCAAACAGGAAGAAACGAGAGGCCAACACATCGCAGGAGGGTTCCGCTATCCCTAAGAGAATATGTGTATGATTTAGGTTAGTCGTATGTGGTCGCAGCAGTGGAGTGGAAATTAACTTCGATTCCGATATTTGGGAAAATATAAATAAAGATTTACGATTGAGAATATTTCATTGGAAATGAAGGAAAGGCCCAGAAAACAAACTACATACAGAAGTAAGCCATTTAAAATTCCTTTCTCATCAGATGAGTAGAGTTAAAGTTAAGAAAGGGGGTTTAAGTTAAGAACGTGGAAAATTTAGATGAACTCAAATATTGAGAGGCGATTTTCCCGGTGTTATGTCTCTAATTGGGTCAATAAAAAATGAGTTCCTATTTGAAACTGATAGTGTGTAATGAAAAACGTATATCTACTGAGCGGAAGATATCATAATTTCTGCTTAGTTCCTCGATCCTTTGGAGTGGGTAGTGCCATTTACTGCAACAATCAACGAGTTCATCTTCGTTTTTATCTTTCTTGGTGGACCTTTAAATATTTGAACGACACTTTATTTAACCCGGCTTCTACTAAAATAAATATAGACGACACTGGAAAACTTATGTTGCCAACCGGGTTCTGCAGGTTATTCCAATTTCCAAACACCGATAATCTACAGACAATTTTATATGTTCCATGCAACAGTGAAAAGGCCATAGTGGTCAATTTTCAGAAGTATTCGAATTTTTCGGTGGTAACATCTCACCTAGTGATATTGATTTTATATTCTCAAAGTTGTCCTCAGATTTTGTCTATAGTGGATTAGCATTCCACAAAATATCCTTTATTAACTTGGTCAATATAATAGCAGAACATGGATCCAAGCAAAGAGAGAAGCAGTAGGGCGACTTGGTTCTTTAAAAAAACTAAATTTGCCAGATGTGGTGGCACTGTGGTAGATTAATTCACTTTAAAGTAAATACAGCTGCTGCATAGGGCATTTGACTTACGTTACAGAAACCGTGCATATCCAATCGCCATGAATTTATCATGTGTATAAACCTAGGGATTGATACTGAAGTTGATTTCGATAAACCATTTAGTATAGCTTTCTATGTAAAAAGCTTTTCATAGAAAACGCACGGTTGGGCCAACACCCAAATAACCATTTAATGAAAAACATTTATTCGTTTCTTCAGAGCAGTAAACCCAATTCTCAACTTGATGTTTTAAATGTACCCTGGTGAGGTATGTAAAATATCTTAATCTTCTAAATTTTTGAATAGTCAAAGAAAGTGACTATATTTAAGCATTTCTATGCAAATGTTTCAAGAATTTCCTGGGATGCGTTGAAGTATAGTTGAATCGTTCAGAAACTATTCACCAAAAAGAAGTAATATGAAAAATTATTTCGTTCCAATTAGCCCTGATTTGCCCATAATAAAGGATACTAAAAAGTATTGGGCTCCAATGAAAATATCAATATTTCTTCAGCCTTCTTTTAATTTATGACGACTTCTGATTTATGACATTACATGCGCCTATATTTGAAATTTAGGATTATTTTTGGACCTGACTTTTGGGGTCTGTAAACTAGTCTGCCATAGTTCACTTGCATGAAATACACGAGCGTATCGTTGCTTAAGGTGAAAGTCTTGGATGCACTGCTCCGTTATAAAACTGGATTATTACCTAGAATTTAAAAGTGTACAGAAAGCAAAAGGTTATTCAGAAATATCCATTAGGCTTTTATTCTAGTTCGCGCTCTGTGACATGATTTGAATTAGTCACACCATGCCAGTTTGCAAATCAACACATTCGAATTAATTCGTTTTGGTCTGAGGTTCGGTTGCGGTGAGCTCAGTTTATTGAAAGAAAAAGAGTTTCTAACGTATCTGAACTTCAAAAATGGTTCAACATATAGACTAACCCATCTGCAACGGATTCAGCCCAAAGTGGTTTAGAACTTTCATTTACTTTATTCATCAGCTTGTAAATAATCCAGCGATATCGAGTTTCAGATAAATCTCCGAAAGCTTTAATTCAATTTAATTATAACACACTTAAAGTGGATAGTTGGTTTATTATAGTGTAACTGCGTGCTTCAGTTTTTCATATACATCATAAGCTTTTACTAATAATTTTCCAGAAGCAATTAATTAATTTTTAACAAAATTTTAAATATTTTTAAATATTTGTATGTACATAATGTATATGCATATGTACGGGCATGTGGATTTAGTATTATTTGATTGGATGCTAGATCAATACCCCCTTTACCATAGTTGTACACATACGGAAAATATTTTGCCTCTGGAGAATAAAATTTTAATTATTTTTATTAATTCTTGAAAATTGATTTGATTTCCACAAAATTAGAAAAAACTTTCAAAAACATTTGCTTTTAACATAAAACTAATATGTGTATGTGGCTACGTTCAACTACCCTCCCCTTTCGTGTTCAAAACTAAAATTTAATCCCTCGAATCATTTTCAAAGAAATCAACTATGAGAAAATTTAAGATGTTTGCTTAACACACAAAGAAACATTATTAAATTTAGTTGCTGTACATGTTCATAAAAGGAACACCACAAAGTATTTAGATATAACATACAGATGGGGTCAATTGTTTTATCTCATATCAGAGAAAAAATCTTTTAGGGCTTCTACTACGAGTAAATCGAAAATTCGGGACGAGCAAATTTTGATCGAGTTAATTCCATCAACCAATGTACTCGGTAATCCTTGTGAGCGGCGATATATGAGTATTAATGCGGGACCACTCCTATTGTACAACGTATAGGGTGTCACAATAACCGGTTCAGAATTGACATATCGGTTTTGGTTTGGCTCTGGCACCACTAATGTCATTGTTTCTTTGACAGAAGCTCAGTATATTATTTCTGGTTGACGAAATGAGTCGCTTAACGCTTCAACAAAAGTGGGAAATGTTGGAAATTTACTTCCACAACAAAGACAATTGGCTCGAAATCGCAAGAAAATGTCGTACAAAATTTGGTCAAAACACGGGCCTTACACCCAACGTTATCAAGAATTTTGTGCATAAAGTGCGTGATACGGGCTACCTAGTCGAGAATCCAACGCGTATCAGCTGGACATATCGCCGCGGTGGCGAAAAATGTGCGCCAACGGCCGAGAACATCAATGTCAACGTGCATCGGGAATGAACATCAGCCGGTGTGGCCCTATAACGTTCAATTGGTCCAGCAATTGAAGCCCCGTGACCATCTGCTTCGATATCGATTCTCTGTGGGGGCCCACGACAAACTCGAAATTAATGAGGATTTTGCTCAAAAAATCATCTTTTTCTACAAGGATATGTGGAGAAGCCAATGCATTAATTGCGTGTTACTGTTTGGTGCGGCTTGTGGCGGCTTGTGGCGGCTTACGGCCGGCGCGACCGTTGCAGTCAACGGAATCAACTACCGCCTCATGTTAACATCTTTTTCTTGGCCATATCTTGAAGATATTGGTTTGATGGACCTTTGGTTCCAGCAAGATGGTGCGCGCCATGCCATGCATCGGGCGTTACAATAGCGAAAAGGCGTCAAAAATTCGATGGCCGCATTATCCATCGAAATGGTGACGTGAATTGGCCGGCTTTGGATTTTTATTTGTGGGATGCCGTGAAGGGCAAGTGTTATACGGACAATCCACAAACAATTGAGCATTTGAAAGATAATATTGAAGCACCATTGCCGAAATAGATCCGCACACAATCCGAAATGTGCTCAGAAATTGGACCGACCGAATGGAGTACCCCAAGGCCAGCGGAGGATTGTTATTTCAAACAAAAAAATAAATTTGGAAATATATTAAGCCGTGTTTGTTTTATTAAATTTTTAAATTAGAACTACTTATCGGGACACCCTTTACAACGCATTGCATTTCTTGCAACGTAAATATTTTAAGCTCATAAAAATAAAAAACAGGTTTTCAAATTTCATGTTGGTTTTCGGGCCAAAAGGCCTTTTCGTATTTAGTGGAGACTCACATCTTTTTTGAAAAGTCTTTTTCGTGATGGTTTTCGGGCTGTGCTCATATACGTATACAAGTTGTACAGGTACATATTCATTATGATTTTTATGTTGAGATATCGGATAGTTCTTGAATCAAATCAGATAAAATCTGTCAAATCCATCGATCCACCGTCTCAACATCGTAGACCGATAAAACGCTTGATGGTATACTGTTTAAGCCCGCCTTTTTCAAATAGAGTGCATTCATGATTGTGAAATACATACCAAAAATAATACCAAAAATGTACACTGTTAAATTTAAAAATCTTCCAATTGGATTTGTTTTGTAATGAAATTGAATCATTTTTAGCTAATCTTTAACGTTTATACTACAGAAGCCCTTGAGTCCCTAATAGTGTCGCTATAAAGAACAAATAATTTGCTAACAATTTTAGATAAACACGAGAAAATTGTGATACAATTTACTACAGTTTTTTTTAATTCTAAAGAAGGTTATTTCAAACACTGTTTCTACTTTTATATCTCCGAATCTAGAGATGTTCATGGAGTCTCACCTATATGGCTGAATAGCTAAGTCAAAACCTCACGTATGCGGTGAATCCGCTCCTTGAGATATTCTTATTTTTTAAAAAGTATTTTAGGATAGCACAGACAAAGTTTTAATATTTAAATGAACATGGTTAATTTTTGAAAATATTTACTGTGCCATATACGACTTAGAAATTTCATGAATTTGAATAAATTTTCAAATTTTATTTCACCGATCCTGGAGATGTTCACGGGGTCTCACCTAGATGGTCAGATAGATCAGTCAAACCACTATGTGGGTAATGAACGGGATCTAATTATGATGATTTTGAACTACTCCAGAGACATGCTTACGTTTACGGTTATATCGCCCATGCCAGAAATGTTCACGTGATCTCTTTCATATATTCGAATAGGTCAGAAAATTTTCTATCAATATTGTGAAAATGGGACACGAATTTACTCTCAATTGAAAATTTTGGTGTTTTCTCCAATAGAATTTTTACCCAATTGACATTCCCAATTAAGCTACGAACCCGATTTATTGTGAAAACAATCAAATAATAAAAATATAAATTTATACTTTTAGATAGTTCAAAATTTCGAATTTCGATAGTTCCGAACAGGGTTCAATTGTGATGATATTTACTGGGCCATATATGACTTAGAAGTTTCATGAATTTGAATAAATATTCAAATTTTATTTCACCGATCCTAGAGATGTTCACGGGGGCCCACCTACATGGTCAGATAGATCAGTCAAAACCCTATGTGGGTAATGACCAATCTATTTATGATGATTTTTAACTAGTCCAGAGACATTTTTACATTTACGGTTATATCGCCCATCCCAGAAATGTTCACGGGATCTCTTTCATATATTCGAATAGGTTAGAAAATTTTCTATCAATATTGTGAAAATGGGACAACTTCTTGGTTTAAAATTTTACTCTCAATTGGAAATGTTGGTATTTTCGCCAATTGGAATTTTACCTAGTTGACGTTCCTAAATAAGGTTCGAACAGTTAATACTTTTGGATAGTTCTAGCTTGTCCCACTGACTAGCGCCTAGTATATTATATGATCCTGCATTACATGTTATCTAAATGTGAACTAACATGAAAATATGCCTATAGAATTAATAGTTTTTGATTAGAGATCTATCTTCTACTAGAAGTTCAGATTTCTATTTTAAGGTAGCCTAGAGAGAGATCCTGGAGAAGTACATCGGTCCTTGGAATGTCAATTGGGTAAAAATCCTATTGGAGAAAATACCAAAATTTCCAATTGAGAGTAAAATTGTAAACGAAGAAGTTGTAAATTTGGGAAAACATGATGAAAATCATCATTCGTGTCCCATTTTCACAATAAAATTTTTCTGACTTATCGAATATAAGAAAGAGATCACGTGAACATTTCTGGCATGGGCGATATAATCGTAAACGTAAAAATGCCTCTGGACTAGCTAAAAATCATCATAATTAGACCTCGTTCATTATCCACATAGGGGTTTGACTGATCTACCTGACCATGTCGGTGAGACATCTCTAAGATCGGTGAAATAAAATTTGAAAATTTATTCAAATTCATGAAACTTCTAAGTCGTATATGGCACAGTAAATATTTTCATAAATTAACCATGTTCATTTCATTGTTAAAACTATGTCTGTGCTATCCTAAAATATATTTTAAAAGTTATGAATATCTCAAGGAGCTGATTCACTACACACGTGAGGTTTTGACTTAGCTATTCAGCCATATAGGTGAGACCCCGTGAACATCTCTAGATTCGGAGATGTAAAAGTAGAAACAGTGTCTAAAATAACATTCTTTAGAATTAAAAAACTTTAGTAAATTGTATCACAATTTTCTCAAATTCTTAGCAAATTATTTGTTCTTTACAGCGACACTATTAGGGATTCAAGGGCTTCTCTAGTATAAATGTTAAAGATTATCTAAAAATGTTTCAATTTCACTACAAAACAAACCCAATTGGAAGATTTTTAAATTTAACAGTGTACATTTTTGGTATGTATTTCACAATCATAGTACTATCTGTCTTGGCGACCATGCAATTTTTGTATGCAGTCCTACAAAGTATCTTATCCTCGATAACTTTTTTGCAAGGTGTTTGTTTTGAACTTACCTCTTATTTAACGCTATAGTTCATGGAGGCAGAAAAACTTTAATTATTATTTCTTATATCAATAATTAAACAATACACTTTCTTTTGTTTTACAGAAGAAAGTGTGCAACATTGATGTGCATGAATAAAATTTTGCATTGCATTAAGGCGCCAGTTACATTACCGCAGTTGCAATTTCTTTTACTAATGAACAAATAGAAAATATAAATATTTTTGTTGATTCAATTAAATACAAACCATAATTGAGAGTATAAGTACAAAGAATAAGATCCATTGTATGTACCATGTCACATCTAAGATGCTATATTGATGTGTAATATAATTACAATGAAAAGAGAAATCTTCAATACGGCTTTTGGGTTTTTACGTTGCGTATTCTCGGAATTGATGTTTATATTATGAAGGTTGCACAATTGAACGTCAAGTGTTGTAGTACACTTCCAATAAAAGCAATTCCAATAAAAATTTAAACACTTGATGATGTCTAGAAATTTTATAGCTTCGGCGCACAACCAAACGTCCTTATCACCGTGACCGCAACAAATTAATGTTGTTTTGAAACATAAATCAAAATGCGCTGGTCTAGTCAAACATTTTTACGTTTATTTTACATCCATATGTACTGTACGTAAATTATAATAAAACCACTAAATAGGTTGTTCGATTATCAAAACATAAAAAAATGTTTGTGGTTTGATTTATGCAGGTGTACATAATTTTTTTGTTATGTTGTTCGTGGTTATTTAAAATCACATACCTTTTGGAATGACGTGTTTTATATGTTATTGGTTTTCTTATCAGACCTGCGACTATTTCAAAATTTGTACGGGCAACAAGTACATTTATGTGTTCTGAGTAATTCAAAATTTATTTACTTTGAACATATTTTTTTCACTTACCTATAGCGATAGTATTCTATGGGATGTTTAAATATTGACAGACAATTTGTCATGAGGTGCAATATTCTATTGATTGAATTGTTAAAATGTGTGTCAATTTCTAAATGGGGCAATAATCGATTAAGTTTTTTATAAATAATTTAATATGTTTAGCTGTAGACACAAACGATGTAATGATTATAATATGAGATACCACTTTCATAGTGTTTATAGACTACTCAGGCAGTAATTGTAAAAAGTTCCGCACAAAACTATAACCGACAAATGACGTATTTTCGAATGTTATGTAGCTTAAATACAAAACATGAAAAGTTCTTTACTTAATTTAAAAATTTACTAATTCGATTCGTAAACCCGTAGTGTGTCAAGGATTCAACCTAATCTAGCGAAGTAGTTATTTACCAGTTCTTAGAAGGCATTTATATACAAAACAATATAAAATGGTTAACAGTCTAACCTAGTTGATATTTAACATGAAATTTTTTATTACCTTGTTTATTTTAATATCATTGGTATCAAATTTATATTAGCCTTAAACATTGCAACAATAAAAAAATAATGTACACTACCGAATAAATAATTAGTTAATTTGCTGGCAACAAAGATCCATCTTTTTTATAAACTTATGTTACCGACCAAATGACAGCGATGATTTGGCGTTTGGATCGGGTGGTAATGGGTTCGAAGCACGAGAGATTTTGTGATATAATAAACACAGCTATAGGGTCATAGCAGAGTGTAGAATTGATGGACCGATTAGTACAAGAAAAAAACACCGCTTCATATAAAATTCTAACTAATTCACCACACATGTCGGAGTTGGAGAAAAAAGGTAACAGTAATTTTATTTCTTGTGAAATATTTTCAAATTTCACAGCAAATAAAAATACTGTTACCTTACAGCAAAGAAAAGGCTTTACCTACATAGCAATATTGATTAAAGAATACAAAGTGTTGAGACATGAAATGTATCCAGTTCTTGCATGTAACGAATCTTCATGGCCCGCTTATGACACACATGCCTTCCTTATACACATATGATAAGTGGGCATACCTGTTTTCAGCCTGTACGTGCACTGATTCTAACTGTTTTAATTTTAGATGAAGCAGAAGGTTTGAAATTCATAAGGAATTAACGTGAAGTAATGTCACAGAATAGACAGAAACGTCAAAACCCTTTTTTTTATATGGAAAAATATCGATTCATTTTTTTGATCTTGCTTCGCGAAAAGGTAGGAAAAATTGTTTGCCCAATAGAAGGAAAAATTCGTTATTTTTGATGAAATTTGAAATAAAAAAAATTGTAACTCGTTCACTTTATCGGAGGTTGGCCAGCCCACAGAGATTTCCAACGAAAAAGATGTATATGCGTAGTTAGCTTAAGACGTTGTGGACAAATAAAAATTATTTCCATTTTCCAACGATGATGCGGACTTATTTGGTATTGACCACGAAATTGTTCAATTTGTGCAAAACTTAATTAAGTGGAAGCATTCACTGTAACGAGAATTGGTCAGTTCATAAAGATTTACAACGAACGAGGTGTATATGCGTAGTTAGGTCGATTCTTGGTTAAATCAAAATTATCTCCACGTTAACAAAAACCCATTCCTTATCGACCCCGTAGTTGATCAATTTTTGCAAAAATGAATAGAATTGAGGGGTCCACTATATGGATTGGCCAGTTCACAACAATTTTTAACGAACAAAGTATATATACGAGTACATAGCTAGCTTAAGGATGTTTGGACAAATATTTTATTATTTTATTTATATTAAAATAAGTCTACAAATTTGAATTGAAACATATTGGGTCCGATTCAGACAATTTGAAATTTTAATACTGTGAGCAAAAAATAGTAAGAATTTGTTTATAATTTTAAAAGTACCCTTCAAAGTAATCTCCCCCGGCCTCAATACACTTGTGCCAACGTTTCTTCCAATCCTCCAGTGCGCGTAGCGATCCACGTTTAATGTCTTCAATTGACTCAAAACGGTGTCCCTGAGCGGTCGTTTGAGTTTGCTGAACAGCCAGAAGTCACAAAGAGCTAAATCAGGCGAATACGGTGGTTGCGGAATGATATGGGTGGAATTGTTGGCGAAAAAATCACGTAAAACCGATGCAGTATGAGAAGGTGCATTATCGTGGTGCAAAAACCAAGAGTTATCGACCCATAATTCCAGCCTCTTTCTACGAATAGCTTCGCGCAAACGACGCATTACACTCAAATAGTATTCCTTGTTGACAGTTTGGCCGGTCGGAAGGAATTCGGAGTGCACCACAACTCGATAATCGAAGAAAACTGTCAAACTGTGTCTGTCTTTGAGATTTTTTCGGCTTTGGCTCACTTTTGGCACGATATTCGGCCGATTTATCGTCTGTTTCTGGGTCGTAAACATAGATCAAGACTCATCGCCAGTTTCATAGTCGACTCATAGCCAATACGTTTCATGACATCCTGGTAGTCGGAAAACATTGTTTCACAGACGTCAACGCGACGCTGTTTTTCCAAAAAATTGAGTGATTTTGGAACCAATCGTGCTTTCACTTTTCTTAGACCCAAATGATCTTTCAAAATGGTTTTCACTGATCCTTCCGATATTTAAACGATGCCAGTAAGGACTCTGACTGTTAATCGTCGATTCTCGAGCACCAATTCCTTGATTTTATTAACGTGTTGATCATCAGTTGATGTTGATGGCCGTCCTGGGTTCGTCGTCAACACGCTCTCGACCCTCTTTGAACAATTTGTACCAATCAAAAACACTTGCTCGCGTCATACAATTATCACCGAAGGCCTTTTGCAACATTCTGAACGTTTCGGCACCACAAAATTGATTCCGCACACAAAATTTAATGGAACTTCTTTGATGAATAATTTCACTGATTGTAAAAATCACCGAATGCACTTTTTGTACTTCAGAAACACAAGCGTATACTAAACACTAATGATTATTTTGATGTGACATTTGGCACAGATGTCACTGACAGTCATACCAACATAGAAAAAAAAATATTTCGACGAATGGATTTCCGCGCGAAATTTAAACTAAAAAGTCTTACTACTTTTTGCCCACAGTTATACATTAAATGATCAAATTATGTATTTTTTATTATGTTATAAATTTATTGAATTCTTGAAATATCTTCTCGTGTACAAATCCCGAACTCTGCTTCCTAATAAGTACCAATAATCATTTTCTGATTCTGTGTTACTGAAAGGATCAACATTTGACTCAATAATTTGAGTTTCGCGGTTATCAATTTCAGTATCGCTATCTGAATCACCTCCAACGTCATTGCTTCTATTCATTAATTGTAAATTATGTAATGTACAAACTCCATAGATGATTTTACATGCCATATTAGGACGGTAATGAAGCGTTCTGTGCCTAAGCAAACAGCGAAAACGGGGTTTCAAAACCCCAAAACATTTCTCGATTATGTTTCGAGCCTGAATAAATTTTTCATTGTAACGAAAACTGTTCGTTCCCCTTTCCGTGTTTGAATAAGGCGTTAGAAGACAAGGTTCAAGTGGAAAACGGGAGTCATCTAACAATAAATTGGTTTGGTTTTCAACAGAAGTGAAATTGCTTACGCAATAACATCTTAATTTGGACGTCATCCAAATAGCCGAATAATGAACTGAGCCAGGAAATCGAGAATTAGCATATACAATTTTCATGTTGGCGTCACAACAAACTAAAGCATTGATGCTGTGCCTCTATAAAATTCATCGTTCTCTGGTGGTGCAATTATTGATATATGGCACCCATCAATAGCTCCAATAATTTCACGCATTTGGAATTTTAGATTGAATCCGTTTTTAATTTCAGCTGGGCCTAACATACTCTGCGGAAACTTAATAAATTTATCCATCATATAATCGACGATCAGTGCTGTGATTTCCCTAACTGCCCAAGATACACTTGGTTGTGAAAATGCAATAACTTGGCAGCTTCCCACCTATACTTGATATGAGCCGTGTTCATAAAAACGAAGTGCACATAAAAGTTTCAGTTGAAATGGGATAATCGTACGTCTTCGAATGCAGGAATTGCGTAAAGTAAGACGGGAAAATCAACCGCGAAAGAGCAGGGAGTGCTTCGGCCCCAGAAAAGATTGCATGGATTACAAAAAAAAACATAAAAAATTTTTAGTCGTCAGAATACAAAATCACGATTTTATTACGGCCGAGAATCGGCCCCATTAATGTAAAAATAGAAAATAAAATAAATCCGCTTAGAAAATTTAAAAAAGTAACAAGTAAGTAACAATAATAAAATAGCCAAGGGGCTATATAAATTGCCTTAATCTACTTTTAAAATCTTTAGTTAAACAAAAATTAAATAAATCGTTAATTTAAATGAAACTCTTACACATCATCATATTGACTGGTCCATTATCACCATAGTTGATCCTGTCTCTATCTAAGTCGCTTGTCTTACACCCGGGTTAAATATGGTGGTTGTCGCTGTAAACCCATCCGTCTCATGAAGTTCGCTCTAGCGATGCCATAGCTCAATGTGCTTAGAAAAGCTCATGTTTTCAACAAAAGTAACCCCTAGGTATTAAGTCTCAAGTACTATCTGAAGAAGGACACCATTTTTCTTATTACCTTGTGTCATGGTGTTGGATTTTCGGTTAAATTATAGAGATTTGAACTTTTCAATGTCACTGACTCGATGGCTTTGTAGATTGTAAAGTAATCTGTGCACATCAAGATATTGAAATGTTTTATCACTTCAGTAATACCATTAATGAAGATTCTAAAAATCCATGGGCCAACGTGAGAGCCTTGTGTTACACCAGAGGTTGCTTGTATTCTAATCGACCTTTTAAAAATTATCCCCATTTTCTTACGATGACGTAAATCCATTTGATATTCACCCCGTATGGCCATAATTGATCAATTTTCGTAAAACTACAATAAAATAAATTAAATTTAAGTGTTCACGGCATTGAAAATTGGTCAGCTCACAACAATTTCCAACGAACATAGTGTGTGTGCGTGCTTAGCTTAAGACTTCCTGGATAAACAAAAGTTATCATTATTTCCATACGACGACGTAGACTCATTTGTCATTGACCGCGAATTTGCTGAATTCTTGCAAATCTAAAATAAATGAAATTTAGACGTCCAATAAAGTAGATAAGAACATGCGTAGTTATTAGTGTTTTGGAAATTTCATTGAGCTGGCCAATACACCAAACGTCTGATACAGTAAACGTCCAAATTTCATTTATTTTAGTTTTGCAAAAATTAATCAACTTTGGGGTTGATAACATCATAACAATATTTTTGAATAAGCCTAACATTGCTTTTGTCTTTTTGGTTGCTGTTTTATTTATCTATTTGCATTTATGTTATTTCAACAAATTTTGTGGTTCTGGAATCTTCACAGTCGTACATAATTTATATTTTAAATCTTCTCATTTCTGCGTGCAAAAAAGATAGGACTGACATCAAAACTTATTTCAGAGGAATGCTAAAAGATTGCAGAAAATCATTTCACTATTAGAAGATAAACTATCCATTGGAGTGGTGTTTGGACGGACATGTGGATAGAGCAAACACTAATAAAGAGATCCCTGGAAACTGCAGAGGAACTATCTCGAGGGCGTCGTATTACTGATGATACAATTTTAAATTGGGTCATTTCATCTCATATTGCTTTTTTCATATTTGTCTCATTGTATTTTTAGTACCAGTGGCCCTATTTTGGATTTTCCAGAGAATCGGGAATTTATGATATTTTTGATGTTATATTTCCTTGATTTCTGCAAGGAAAAAAGTTTCGTATTATAACTTTTAAATTTTTACTTTACTCAACTTAGAAATAATTTTAAGCTGATATCAGAAATAACATTTTGGGAATGGGAAATAATTAATTGAGAATTACTGGAATCAGTAATTTCTGCAAAAAGAATTTAAAAACCAAAATCCTCGGGGAAAAACAAAAGAGAGCCGCTAATCAGTGGTATTCAGTTCCAAATTATTTTCACATTTTATGCGCAAAGTCATCTGTTTTTTTTTACCTTATCCGAATTTGATATGTGAAATGCTTAAGGCGCTTTTTAATTTAAGAATAAGAACTTTAGCGAATAGCCTCGTTGAAACCAAATGTTGCCTATGTCCTCCTCTTCAAGTGCTGGGAACAAAAAATCGTTTATCATGGCGCGGTAGCGCTCGCCATTGACAACGGCAGCTCCTTGCACATTTTCAAAGAAAAATGGCCCAATGATGCCACCGGAACAAAATCCGCACCAACCAGTCACTCGTTGAGGATGTATCGGCTTCTTTATGATCACATGCGGGTTCTCCGTGCCCCAAGTGCGACAATTCTGCTTGTTTACATAGCCCCCAAGATGGAAATGCGCCTCATCCGAAAATTTCCGATTTTCGAATTAATGTTTCAATATTTCCCAGCGTTGTTCAAGCGAATACACAACCATTTTCGTTCAGCGGAAGGATAAAACTAACTTTCTGTCAATTCAGAAGTGACATAACCCTTACCATACTCAAAAAAACGCTAGTTTTATAAAATAAATTATTTGGCCCACCCTGTACATACAAGTTATGGGGTAATATAATTAAGAACTGTCTTGATCGTTGGGCTTCAGAGTTTATTACAATTTGACGCGAGCTCGAAGGAAAATTACTGGTACTGGTTTTTACAGCATGAATTGAATTTGGTACAGAAAACAAATTCCCAATATGAATTGTTAACATCGAAATTAACTTCTCTAGCAAAATTTGTTCGATGCAACGTGTTACCACTCAAAGGATGTCAAAAGTTCACAGAAAAAGAAATAGAACTACGAAATCATTTGTGACGTTAAAAATACAATACAATCGATTTAATTTAGAGAATATTTTGAATACGGAAGCTTGCAGATCAAACCAATCTGTCGTATGTGCGACTATTCTTCCGACGCGCAGATACCCATATTGATTGAAGAATGCAAGGTATTGGAATATGGAATGTATTCAGTTCTTGGATGTAAAAAATCTCAATAAAAAATGTCAAAGACACTTGAAAAATCGAACTGACGAAAGGAAGATAATTGAATCCAAAAACGCACTGATCAATATGACAAAGGGAAACCTTTTATTACAGATGCGAAATACCGACAACCAAAATATAAGGTCTTTATTGCATGAAGCTATTATCGAAATTCAGAACCAGTTACAAAGGCGGAAGAAGTGCAGGATTCCATAGAAAGAAGGTTCGAGGGTATGTTAAAGGTTATGTTCGAAGTGAAAAAATTACAAACGGTTACCGTAGGGCCCAAGTAGCTTTGATCAACCTTCCCAGTGATCTGATGGGAAAAGTTACATTCGAAGGCAAAATTCGAAATGAAAGGTATCATGTTCAGTATAGACAGAATGCCGGGAAATGTCCCAATAACGTAGAACTATGCTAGAGGTGTGGTGGCGATGGACACATTGCGAGGACTTACAAAGAGACAATACCAGAATGCGCTAGACTGTGCGCGAAATAAGAAGAGAGGAGTTGGGCTACTGAATGAGACACCAGTGTATCGAAAGATCGAAGAGACGCTCTATTGGAAGCTTTTGCCATACTACAGATTGTCCTGTTAAATGCGGGCAACACACCAATTGCGGGCTCCACCCAAGGAGATGAGCAATACACACATTACTTAGAATAGAACACACTTACACAGTTACTAAGAACTTCGCGGTGTTACTCCTAATGGAAGGCAACAGAACTATATCAGAAATGCCTGATGGGCTTGTAATGGGCTTTTCAATACGAACGCTGAAAATTTGTTAGGTTTTAGTATCCATGTTGTAAAAACAACATTTATCAAATTTGTTGTGAATTATTCAGTAGTGTATATAGCAAATCACCAAAAATGGTTATAGTGTTGAACAACGTGTGCAAATCATCATATTTTATTTTTAAAATCGATGCTCCGTTCGAGAAACATTCCGCACGTTTCCTGAGTTTTATTCTCGCCACAACCGTCCAGCCTAATCAACTATTCCACGTTTGGAGGCCAAATCTGAGGCAACCGGTTCGATAAATAATTAACCAACAACCGTATTTCACTGAAAACAATGTCTGCTAAAAAAATCGCTGCTGTACGTGAAAACCGTCAACATCGAGCGCTACAGATCGATGATAAGAAACTTCTTCTGGATGATATGGATAGCAATGACGTGGGGTTCCAACAGGACCGCGCTACGTGCCTCACAGCGCGAATTGACCACCGAGATCGTGCGATTTAACGCCTTTAGGCTCTTTCCTTTGGGGTTTTCTTACATCGTAGGTCTATGCGAATAAACCGTAAACAATTGATGCCCTCAAAGTCAGCAAAACGAGCGCCATCCTGCAAATTTCCCCAGATTTATGCAACAAAATCATCAATCATAAAATTGAGTACTGAGCTCTTATTGAAAGAGTCTTTACAGGTTAAAATGGATAATGGCATGAGATAATCGCATCTTTACGCTTAAAGGTTACGAGGCGTAGAGAGAATGCATATTTTCGATAAGCTTACTACGGATTGGAGCTCAAATCTTCTGTAAAGTTGAGCAAGCGGAAGTATTTTAGTGAGCTGTAGAAGAAGTCGTTAGAGAGCCGTAATGAACAATTGAAAAGGAAGTAATTGTAACCCAATACTATAGGGTTCTCCAATATGAGTGATATGATTCGCAATAATTCAATTGTTGTACTTGCTGTGTGGTACGTAGCCCCGCCTTGTTGGAACCAAATATTGTCAAGATCAACTTCTTCCAATTTCGGCCATAAAAAGTTGGTTATCGTCGATCTATACCGATCTCCATTCACAGTAACGGTGTTACCAGCTTCATTTCGAAAAAAATGCGGACCGCTGATTCCACCAGACCAAACTGTCAATTTAGGTGAATGTAATGGTTTTCATGAATAATTTTTGGATTTTCTTCGCACCAGAATCGACAGTTTTGTTTATTTACCGCACCACTCAGATGAAAGTAAGCCTCATCAGAGAAGATGACTTTCTTAAAAAAAATCGTTATCGTTTGCAAGTTGTTCCAAGTTATAAAAATGAATAATATGTAAACGTTGTTCTTGCGTATATCTCACAATGAAACAAAAAATGACAAATCATGACATATTACAAATGGCCGAAACGTCACTTAAAAATCATATCATTCCTATTGGAAAACCCATTACTTGTCCAAATATTGTGCGCAATATAGTAACTTCGATGTTCCCGCAACAATATGTTTCGTCTAGCAGAATTGGGAAAGTTAGTAGTAATAAGGAACCAGGGGCTGACAACTTACCGAACAATACCCGAACTGACTGCAAATATATTCGATTCCGACTTAAAAGAAGTTGTATTTCCCGAGAGGTGGAAGTAGCACAGGTTAGTGCTGTTACCGAAAGACAAAAGACTACCTGAAAATCTTTCGTCGTACAAATTTTTAAATGAGGAAATTGTAAGTTTCGGTGACAGTCAAACACCAGTACGGCTTCAGAAAGAGACACTCAACAATAGATGTCATTGGCTTTGTCAAATAAATTGCTCAAAATTCGATCGGATTCCATCTACTTAGGATGGGAGGTAAAAAGTAATGATGTGCAATTGTTTCTTTGTATGTAAGGAATTCTTTTAACATGGCACGATGGAAATGCACTCTTAATGAACTACGCCGACGAAAAATCCAAAGATACCTGTTAGATATTATCGAGGACTACTTCGGTGGCTACTGAAGAACTTTATGTATGATGTCGTGTTAAGTTTGCATATTGCCGAAGAAGCTAAAAGCATCAGCTTTGCAGACAATATCGCGATCCTAGTGTAGGCTTAACACACGGAAGAGGTAATCCGGATCATTAATGAAACCGATTGTACGATCCACCACCGGTTGCAGTCAGTGGGTTTGGCTGAACAGAAGACAATTGGCTGAACAGAAGTCAAAAGCTGTAATAATCTGTAGCAGGAAGGTAAAAGAGACCATAAAATTAGACTTTAAGGAGCATGTGGATACTGCTGCAATAAAGGCCTTCACTGTCAGCAATACACTGTCGCGTACAATACCGAAAACAAACGAAGCAAGACCAAAACGAAGGGCGCTCGTAGCTAATTTTATTTTATCAATAATGCTATATGAAGCTTCAGTTTGGGATGATGAAATGAAGATCTCATATAGGCGTAAGCTAAACGCCATCTATCGACTTAGCGCTTTAAAAGTATAATCTGCGCGTTTCGGATAGTTTCAGAAGATGCAGTGTGTGTAATCGCAGAAATGCCACCGCTGGATCTCTTAGCTAAAGAGCGTAAAATGTTGCATGAATAATATAGCTGCGATGTAAGTGTTGGAGAAAGGAGAAAGTTTACCCGAGAGGAAACTACAAGTGAGCGGTAAGCCAGATGGAGCCAATCGTACAAAAGCCAATGGGCCCATCGCTTGATTTCTCAAATTAAAGTTTGGATGCATCGGAGATATGGTGAAACCAACTACTATCTGTCTCAATTCTTAACCGGGAGTTGCTGCTTCCGAGATTATTTATTTAAGTACAAACAGGACAATAGTCCATATTGTCCAACATGCATTGAACTACTTAGGGAACGGAGTAAATTTTTACTGCATATAGCCTAAAGCGAGAAATAAAGGGTTAACCCCATCTAGATCATTATAATTGTATGAGCACACTTTTGATATAACTAACAACAACAAATTACTCCATAAACTTCGGTTTTTACTTCTACATATGTCCATTTCACTATCGTTGAAGAAATATCAAAGGCATAGGATCAATAAAATAGTAAGATGCATGCGAGTAAGATTATAAAAATTTTTTAATGACAAGTAACCAAGTAAAGTTGAAAAAAAAACTTAATCTAAAATGCAACCTTCCTACGTCATATTCCCATGAAATAATCTTTTAGTTTAGTTTTAGTGGAATTCCCAACTAAAATTATGAAACAACTTACAAAACCATTTTTACAATAAACAGTTTTTTCTCTTATCAGTATTGTTAGTAATCCGTTCAATTCAAACCCACATATTACCTCATTAATTCTTAAAAATATTCTGTTCCATCTAAAGCACATGAATTTTATTAAGACTGACTGATAAAGAAAAAAATCCCGTACGTATGTAAATACGTCATTGGGGAAACGTCTACAAAACACTTTAGACAATTTAAAGCACATACAAAAGAGAGATCACAAAAAGTTTGCACTTTTCTCATTTTTTAATCGCGAAAACGAGTTGATGATACACACTAGCAAAACAAAAGACAATCAATATACGACGATTACTTGATCATCGTTCGTTTGATTTGTATACCAGCATACATTTTATGTACTCATTTTTGTTTTTGTATTTTGCTTGATCGTTTTTTTTTTAGTTTTGTTTTCGTATTTTTGTTTTGTTCTTCAAAAAAGTAATATAAACAATTCCAAACGAGTATTTAGCTTAGTGTTATTTCAAAAATTCGATCGATTGTATCAAAATATAAGAAAATTTATTTAGTGTTTAAAATGTATTACAAAATAATATTGTTACTATCAATATTTTGTTGGGCGGCTAATGCTCAAACTACGGCTAAATGTGCCGAAGTTGATGAATATGTAAGATTTGAATTGTTTTAGTGTTTTTCTGTATAATACAGTGACTTAATTAAAATGTTTTAGTGTCAAAACCACTGGGAATGTTGTTCAGGAAGTTGTTTAAGTTTTTCATATAAATGTGTAAGAAGTAATCGGCCCGATATGAATAATCGCCCGATTGCGCCACAAGGTAGTACTGCGGATTTAGGAAATCGTTTTGGTGCTGCTGGACAAGTTACTGGAAGTAGCACTTGTGCTCGTGCCGGTCAATATGTAAGTGATTTATACTTTTTTCTGTTAAATTAAATTAGGCCACCCGTTATTAATGTGTTGATTATAAATTTATTTTAGTGCCAATCGAGTGGTGATTGTTGTTCACAAAGTTGTTTAAGTTTCTCGTACAAATGTATCGGAGATGCGATATCATCAGGTCCGCAATATCCCTTGTTTATCCAAGGAACGGGCACAGTCGATTTAGGTAATCGTTTTAGTGAGACCACATTTCAACCTAGTCCCATTTTTGGTGAACAACAACCGTCAGTTGTTAATTCGATAGACGATTTAATTAGTTCGCTAAATTTTAACCAAGGCGGTAATGTTGCTGTTGTACCAGCGTCTACAGTACAAACCCAAAATCGATTTGGCGGAGAAACGGGTTCCAGCAATAAAAAATGTTTAGAAATTGGAAATAGGGTAAGTCATACACATATTCATAGAACACATGCATAAATATTTGTATACATTATATAAATACATAACCATATACTCGTAACCTACACACAAAAAATAGTGCCAAAATACACCAGATTGCTGTTCACTTAATTGTGCATATAACGTATGCATGACCGGCTATAATCAGACTAATGGAGCAGAACACTCAAATCAACCATGTTTAGAACTCGGTGACAAAGTAATGACATTTTCAATTTAACCTCACTTTTTGATGTACATAACACAATTCAACCTCACCACTAAATTATTTTTATTATTTATCACCTTTGACCTATTTTTACCAAACAAAACTAATTGCATTAAATTTATTTTATTTTTATTTTTTTATATAAAAAAAGTGTTTTCGACATGATGAATGCTGTTCCGGAAGATGCCACGGATTTTTACATCAATGTGTTACTTAAATATAGATGATGTTTTAATGTAATATTTATATGTATTATTTAAATAAAATAAAAATTTATTATTGTGAAAAATCGATAGGTAACGCAAACATTTTTATAAATTTGATCCACAGATGAACTTTATATACAAACAACAAAACTTTTTGAAGGTTAAATAATTTTTGGTTGGTGTGCCGCGTAATTCTGCAAAATCATGATCATCATCACCGTGGGAATTTAATCACCGCTTAAAATTTAATTAAAGCGTAGATTTATAATAAAACGAGCCGATTAATCGGCTGATTATTCACTCACGTGCCGCTATGTAATAACCATAAATTACCAATTTCACAAATGGTTGGTGAACAATGAGTAGAAAATACCCGCCGCGGAGGAATAATATCGCACCGTTTATGATCTACAATTTGTTATTGTCTTGAAAACAGGTTTAGTTATATACACCATCTTTTGTGTGCCATGTATGTATAAATAGAATTTGTAACTGGTTCTTATCGAGTATAGGTAAAACTTATAGTGTAAATTCATCGCTATAAAATCAATCGTACGAGTATAAGTTTTTATGGTTATAGTAACTAAACCTAGTCGTTTAAATAACAATATGCATTACATTAATATTTATGGATCCTAATTATCTGTATAATTGAGGGTCATTAAACTAATATGGCCTTCTTGTATTTGAATTAAATATTTAAATACGTTAATGTTTTAATTACGATTGTGTTATGCTTTTGAAATTTTTATAAGGGTCGTAAACGTTTTGTCGTCCTCCCGTTGTTAAACTATTTTATTGTCTTGATGACAGTTATATACACCACCTATAATTTTGTATAACATGTATATTAACGTAGTAAATTAAATTAACTTTAACTTTAAATACCCTTATCACGTTCGAATTGATAACCTTAGTGGCCTCCACACTGTGTTTCTAGAATATACAATTTATTCTAATGCGGAGCCGCGTGCATCTATATTTCTAAAAAGGATTTTATAATTAAACCATCTGAAAACTGTTTTTAACCTCCACAAATGTCTTCTAGATATATATATATATATATATATATATATATATATATATATATATATATATATATATATATATATATATAGATATATATATATATATATATATATATATATATAAATATATATATATATAATGTATATAATGTATATAGATATTTACAAATTATAATGTATATAATGTATTTAGATAATGTATATAGATATTTACTATAACAGTATTAAGTTGTTTTTCTCAATCATCTTCTTGAAAACAAGTTCAGAAACTTGTAAGAATATAATATAAATAATAAGACGGAGTGTGATGAAAGGAAAAAAACGGCAAACAAGTTACGGATAACAAAAAAATAATAATAAAATAATAATTATAATTAAACATCAAACCAGATATAACATTTAATGGTTTGGTTTTAGATTTGCTTCAAATAAAACGTTTATGATTGATCGGATTATTATAGAATAGTTTGAAAAACATTCGTTCGCATGTACTTTTACTTAATTTTTTTTAATGTAATAACTTTATGTATGAACATGCATACGCGAGCAGTAATAGATGATAGAAATATTAATCGGAGTGAAGTTTATGCCAAAATAACAAAATATACACTGTGTGTCATAAGTACTTAGAATTAAAAAAAAACACTCAAAAATTGTACTCTCAAAATAAGATTTGAAAATTTTTATTAAACACAAGCGTTTCTGCACAATAAGTAGAAAATATTTAATTCTTGTGAAAAGTTTTGAGTGAATTTTGTAATAAGAAATTTTTACAACAAAACTACGAATCGCACATGATCGTAGTGGTTATGAACTAGTACTTGACGTAAGAAAAAGATCTCGTTTATCCACATGCTCGGAAATCTCTGAGATTATAGTTATTCGAGAGAGAACATCATTGATTGTAATTTGGAAATCCTTAAACATTTGGAATTATTTAACTCAGCCCCTACGGATCACACAGAGATGATCGAAGTGGTTCTAAACTGAAACTTGATGTAAGAAATAAATCTTAATTATCCACATGTTCGGAAATCTCTGAGATTTTCAATATTCGACAGAAAACATCATTGAGTGTAATCCGAAAATTATTAAACAGTTGAAATAATTTATCTCGGCTTCTACATATCGCACAGCGATGATCGAAGTAGTTCTTAAGCAGCATTTGATGTAAGAAGCAAATCTTTTTTATCCAAATACTCGGAAATCTGGAAGATTTTTATTATTCGCGTGAGAACTTCATTGAGTGTAATATGAAAATTCTTTAATATTTGGAATAATTTATCTCGGCTCCTACGGATCGCACAGCGATCGCACAGCTTTTGACGTAAGAAGCAAATCTTATTTATCCACATGCTCGGAAATCTCTGAGAATTATAATATTCGAGAGGTTAAATGATTGAGTGTAATCCGAAAATTCTTTAATATTTGTAATTATTTAACTCGGCCCCTACGGATCGCACAGAGATGATCGAAATGTTTCTAAGGCAGCATTTGTAGTACGAAGCAAATCTTATTTATCCACATGTACGAATGATATCTCTGTGATTTTAGTTATTGAGAGAAAACATCATTGAGTGTAATCCGAAAATTCCTAAACATTTGAAATAATTTAACTCGGCCCCTACGGATCGAGAGATGATCGAAGTGGTTCTAGAGCGGCATTTGACGTAAGAAGCTAATTATATTTATCCACATGCTCGAAAATCTGAGAATTTTGTTATTCGAGAGAGAACATCATTAAGTGTAATCCGCAAAATGTTTAACATTTGAATTTATTTAACTCAGCCTCTACGGATCGCACAGAGATTTTCGGATTACGCTCAATGATGTTCTCACTCGAATAACTAAAATCTCAGAGATTTCCGAGCATGTGGATAAATAAGATTTGTTTATTACATCAAGTTGTAGTTCAGAACCACTTCGATTTGGCAGAGTTAAATAAGTTCAAACGTTTAAGAATTTTCAGATTACATTCAATGATGTTCTCTCTCGAATAACTAAAATCTCAAGAGATTTCCGAGCATGTGGATGTACAATATTTGTTTTTTACATCAAGTATTAATTTACAACCACTTCGATCGTGTCTGTGCGATCCGTGGGCGTTGAGTTAAATTATTTCAAAAGATTAAAAATTTTCGGATTACACTCAATAATGTTCTCTCTCGAATAACTAAAATCTCATAGATTTTCGAGCATGTGAATAAGTAAGATTTGTATCTTACATCAACTATTAGTTTAGAACCACTTCGATCATCTCTGTGCGATCCGTAGGGGCTAAGTTAAATAATTCCAAATGTTAAAGAATTTTCGAATTACACTCAATGATGTTGTCTCTCGAATATCTAAATTCTCAGAGATTTCCGAGCATGTGGATAATTAAGATTTATTTCTTACATCAAGTTATAGTTCAGAACCAGTTCGATCATCTCTGTGCAATCCGTAGGCGCCAAGTTTAATAATTCTAAACGTTTAAGAATTTTTGGATTACACTCAATGATGTTCTCTCCGAGATAAATTATTTATTTATTTATTTATTTTATTTTATTTATTACTTATGCTTAAGAATTTTTGGATTACACTCAATGATGTTCTCTCTCGAATAACTAAAATCTAAGAGAAGGGGCCGAGTTAAATTATTTCAAATTTTAAAGAATTTTCATATATCAACGTTTCTTTACATCAAGTACTAGTTCAGAACCACTTCGATCATCTCTGTGCGATCCGTAGGAGCAGAGTTAAATAATTCCAAATGTTTAAGAATTTTCGGAATACAGTCAATGTGCGATCCGTAGGAGCCGAGTTAAATAATTCCAAATGTTTAAGAATTTTCGGAATACAGTCAATGATGTTCTCTGTTGAATAACTCAAATCTCAGAGATTTCCGAGCATGTGGATAGTTAAGATTTGCTTTTTACATCAAATGCTGCTTTAGAACCACTTCGATCATCTCTTTGTGATCCGTAGGCGCCGAGTTAAATTATTTCAAATGTTTAAGAATTGTCGGATTACACTCAATGATGTTCTCTCTCGAATAACTAAAATCTCGGCATGTGGATAAATAAGATTTATATCTTACATCAAGTTCTAGTTCAGAACCACTACGATCACCTCTGTGCGATTCGTAGTGTGTTTAGTTGTAAAAATTTCTTATTACAGAATTCACTCAAAACTTTTCAAAAAAATTAAATATTTTCTATTTATTGTGCAGAAATGTTTGTGTTTATTAAAAAAAAATTCAAATATTATTTAGAAAGTACAATTTCTGAGTGTGTTTTGAACTCTAAGTACTTATAGCACACAGTGTATATTTTGTTATTTTGGCATAAACTTCACTCCGATGAAATATTATTATATATTTATATCGATTATACAGCTCGCCGGATTTACTGCGGGAGTTCATTCGATCCGAATGTGAAAAACTGTGTTTATCGATCCGCAAAGAAGCTGCAATCCCACCAGCTGTCCAAATATTGATAATTGAACTTAGTGCTTTTATTCTATTAAATTTTTATTGTATAACACAATATTATGGATACAGTAAGGATACAGTAAGCCTCTATTTAAATTTATACGATGAAATGCCGCCGCATAATAGAAAGCAAACCCGAAAAGCCATATTCCAGTTATCAAACATCCAGTGAGTTAAATATTTTATTTACGTCTTTTATGACAAGATGTATTAAACACTTCAGGTTGAATAAATCAGCATTCAAATACGTTCTCAAATAACTAAAATCCAGATTAACAACACTAGTAAAATCGGCTTCTCTTACACCGGAATTCAAACTGGCGGCTGGCTGCTTTACGTTTTTTGGCTGAAGGTGGATACCAGAACGGTGTTGGCGAAAATTGTTTCGTTGGGATTTCACAACCAACAGTCTCAATCGTACTATCTAAGGTATTTCAAATTTTGGAAGAAGCGTTATGTGCAAAATGGATACCGTTAAAGATGAGCGAGGAAGAGAAAACCGAAGCAAGGCTATATTTTCTTGCCAAAAGGAAAATCCCAGGTATCGTTATTTCGGTAGATATGGTACTCATATAAAAATCGCTAAGCTGACGGGTAATAATACGCACCTATTTTACAATCGTAAAGGATTTTATAGTTTGAATGCCATGATAGTAAGTATTAGCTTCCATTATTTATTATTTCTTACTGTAAAAAATAATTTACTATTATTTTATTATTATTTATAAGATCTGTGACCATAAACAAAGGATTCGGTGTGTGGCTGCTACATATCCAGGGGCTGGCTACATATCCATGACTCGTTCATTTGGGGAAACAGCGATTGTCCAGAATATTTTAAAAGTTTGTACACCAATGAGGATAGACATCAAAGATTACTTGGTCAGGATACATTTTCTTCTTACAAATTAATTTTCTTGCTAGATATTTTTTATTTATTTTAAAAAGCTAACGCTGAGTACCCACTGGCACCTTGGCTTATTACACCGTTTAGAAGTGCCGGAGTTAATATACCTAAAAGCAGATTTAACAAAAGCCACAGTGCAGGCCGTAATGTAATCGAGCGCAAAATAGGTGTTTGGAAGAACTGGTGCCGGTTCCTTCTTGGTGTAGCCCGGCATTTACACTATACACCGGAAAAATCACTGCAGATTATTAATGTTGCGGCCGGCCTTCATAATATTCGAATCCATTTCAATGTAACGGATTTCGAGGACCTATTGATTCAAGATCAATTCCAAGACGAGATTTTTTAAATTATTCGGGCTTAAATTGGTTGGTTTATCACAAATATATCGTCTATCTTTCAGATTAATCTAATTCGGATTTTCTTAATTCTATTTATTTTTACCTAGAGCTAATTGCTTCATCCTCTCATTATGCCGTTTATTATCAATTAGTTGCAGGCCCAACTGACAAAATGACATTTGTTTGTTTTTGACGTTCACACAGTGTATCGATAGCCCTGAATATTTTTTTATGATTCGCGTTGGCTTCCTCCAGCAAAATCGTCGTACAATTTTTGCTGGATGTTTAGTTGCTTTTCCAAAAGCTGCAATGTTTTTGGTCTTTCGTTGCCGTCATTTAATAGTGGCACCGATTCATTTATTTCTGCAGTCAAACTCTCTCAAAGCTTGTACAAATGTGTGGCATAAATTATGCACGATTTCGAAACAGATTACGATGGATATAAAGTTGAAGTAAGTCTCTTTATCGGTTCGCTTCTTAACAGTTGCGGTACAAAATGAAGTTTGGCGCGGAGGTTTGTTTGCCAAAGGATTGAATGATATACTTAGAAGTCGCTTAGAGTAAAAATAAACACGAGCGTCATTAGGATACTTTCATCTATGCTTTGCATTCGATTTACTCGAAGCTAAATGTCTGGCTCCTAGCGACGTTGGAAATTTAAAAAAAAAATCTTGATCGTTCCGCAATTGTGTGAGATCGAGGTAATAATGCAGATGATTGGAGGAGCATTTAATGGAGTAGTATCAGTTCTAATAAAATAATAGAACGGTGAACTTAAGGATAATTTGTCATCGAGGATGGATACGCCTAAGAACGTTAAAATTCTTTATGAAAAAAAAACAAATCCCATACAAAATCGAACATGTTTTATTTTAATCAAACTCACAAAAATTTACAATAAAATAAATTACCATAAACTTTAAATAGGAATGACTTTTAATTATAAATTTTTCAGAAATTTTTTCTGTAGCCAGTTTTTGGCTACTTTGATTTGATTTAATTCAATGACGTGCGGTCCGGTTTTTTTGAATCGCCTGATTTTTGGTTGCATGTACATCAAACTTTTTTGGAAGTTCCTCTTCCTCCTCTCGTTCACCTTTGAGGTGCTCTACCAGCATATTCGACGTTGGATCTTGCAGAGGTGCAAACATGGACATCGATCTTGTGCTTGTCATATTTAAATATAAGTGCAAACCGTTCTCTACGTTCAATAGACAAGTACAGGAGACCGTTCGATGGGATGTCGACGCTTTGAGGGAGCAAGTGTCGCTGCAGAAATGCCGGTCAACAGTCGCCGGCCGTTTGGTCCGGTGCAGGAGCAAAAGGAGGAGGACCTTAAGCCTCCAGGAAGAGGACCTTACGCCAACTCTTGTATTAAGCCAATTATCCACATATGCCGTTTCCCTTGGACATTTCTGAGATTTGCACAAATTTTTATAGAGTAAGCACTTTTTAAATTACTAAACGCTCGTATTATCTTTAATAACACGTGGATATTCAAATTTGAACATATATTTTGATTTCTTGGTGAATTTCATGATGTTTGGTTATTTTGATCCAAATATATTCCCAAAAATCTAAAAATAACTCAAGAGTATAAAAAATAAGTTTTACTCCCATTTTTTGTTATTTTGACAAATTTAATGTACCGCCATGTTTTGTTATTTTTCATTTTTGTCAAAAACTTAGTAGTCGTGGAATAGCAGGAATTCCACAATACGAATACGTGAGACGGAAAACGTATCCGTTCCATATGTACCGAATCCGTACATGATGCTCGGGACACAAACGTTTAAATTTTTACTTTTACATTTCTTTCTGTTGTAGTTTCTACGTAGATATCCAAACACATCGACCAAGGACACGAGTTAATGTTGGTCGCCAGGAATTTAAAACATAAGGCCTCATTGTTATTTTACTTGGATAGAAGATTCATTTAGATGGGAGGATCTAGGGATGGGTAGTTCGTATATATGGCCATAGTAGTCTAGAATTTAGATAAATTAACATTTCTACGGACCTTTTAAACAATTAGTCAGTATAATTTTTATTATAATGTCGTACAAGGGGACCTTTTTCCTTTTAAATTGGCCGTAAGCGGGTAAAGCAAATATAAGACTGATAAAGCACAAACAAAAAATAATAATCTTTTAAAAATGACGGATATAAGTACGAGGGCGGAGTGAGAAGTCTGGTAAAAATGAAACAAGGAATACTATTTTCCAAACAAAATTGTATTTTTCAACGTAGTCGCGTTTTAGCTCGATACACTCAGTAGATTTTTAGATTATATTGGTGTGTAGGTGAAAATTTTCACCTAAGAGCTAGACCTAGCTTTAATGTTATGTCACAAAAACTGTTTTCTATCCCAGCATAAACAGAAAGAATTGTTTTCGCACTCAGATGTCCCAAGAATTACTTACGGAATACAGTTTTCGAGGAACCACTCAATTTGGAATTATTCCATAAGGTGACATGATTGATTTGCCACAAATTTTGAAAACTGACTAAACTCTTATATTTCACATTATTACATGTTTTATGCTAAAGAATGAATAGCGAAGGACAGACAAATATAATATCAATGCAATTTGAGCAGCATATCACGTCTTGTCACTACATACGAATTTGCTTGTCGCTTTATCTATAAAAGTGTAAAAATTATGCCAGTTCATAACTAATTTTGATTTTATAATTTTTTAACTGCAAGTTGTGGATTATGGCCAATCCAGTCGGAGTCACACAAATTTTTACCGAATCATGGATTTGGTATATTGGCGTACACCAGATTTAAAAATGAGTTAAACTCTGATGGAGTGCAGAATTCCGTGTCACTCGCCGACCCACCTTCCATGTCAATGTACAGGTTGACATGGAGCTTGCAATGTGCAGGTGGTATACTGTAGTTGTGTGAGTAGGTGAAGTAGGTGGGTTAATGATGTGGAGTGAATGAGTGGTATCAAAATGGGCCTAAAAATTGGCCTAAGTGTGCAGTAAGCAACCACTGAAACCTTGTCCTAAACTGTTCTAAACAAATAGAATTTTTAGGACAAATTTTACTATACCGTATAAAATAGCGAAATTTGTCCTAAATCCTAAAAACATTTAAATGTAATATACTAAATTCGGATAAACCGATTAAACCATTGATTGATTCGTTTTTACGTACTAGCGTAGACTGAACTTTCTACAAATTGGATAATACATAATATTCTGGGAAACAAATAGAAAATGGCCACAAAATTTAAATAAAGATTAATGTAATGTTTAATATGTTTAATAGTTTAAACGAATGTGAAGTTTTCGACAAAATTAAAAAATAACAAAACATGGCGGAATAAAAAATTTGTCGAAATAACAAAAATGAACATGTATTAGTAAAACAGTTGGCAAAAGCAATGTTAGGTATTTTAAAAAAATTTGCTATGAAAATCAACTGCTCGTTAATACGCAATTAGAAAACTAGCGACTTCGGCAAAGACAATAACAAAACATTTAATTAATACGAAATTCGAAATGTTCAAACAACTAAAAATTATCCATATAATCAATATATGAAAAACTAAAAAAATGGGATTTAGACGTTCACTGTATCGAGAATTGGCCAGCTCACAGAGATTTCTCACAAACATGGTATGTATGCTTAGTTAGCTTATGACATTCTTAACAAACAAAAATTATCCCCATTTTAATACGATGACGTAGACCCATTTGTTATTGACGCCGAAGCTGGTCAATTTTTGAAAAACTAAAAAAAATGGGATTTAGACGTTAACTGTATCGAGAATTGGCCAGCTCACAGAGATTTCTCACAAACATGGTATGTATGCTTAGTTAGCTTATGACATTCTAAACAAACAAAAGTTATCCCCATTTCAATACGATGACGTAGACCCATTTGTTATTGACGCCGAAGCTGGTCAATTTTTGAAAAACTAAAAAAAATGGGATTTAGACGTTAACTGTATCGAGAATTGGCCAGCTCACAGAGATTTCTCACAAACATGGTATGTATGCTTAGTTAGCTTATGACATTCTAAACAAACAAAAGTTATCCCCATTTTAATACGATGACGTAGACCCATTTGTTATTGACGCCGAAGCTGGTCAATTTTTGAAAAACTAAAAAAAATGGGATTTAAACGTTCACTGTATCGAGAATTGGCCAGCTCACAGAGATTTCTCACAAACACGGAATGTATGCTTAGTTAGCTTATGACATTCTTAACAAACAAAAATTATCCCCATTTTAATACGATGACGTAGACCCATTTGTTATTGACGCCGAAGCTGGTCAATTTTTGAAAAACTAAAAAAAATGGGATTTAGACGTTAACTGTATCGAGAATTGGCCAGCTCACAGAGATTTCTCACAAACATGGTATGTATGCTTAGTTAGCTTATGACATTCTTAACAAACAAAAATTATCCCCATTTTAATACGATGACGTAGACCCATTTGTTATTGACGCCGAAGCTGGTCAATTTTTGAAAAACTAAAAAAAATGGGATTTAGACGTTAACTGTATCGAGAATTGGCCAGCTCACAGAGATTTCTCACAAACATGGTATGTATGCTTAGTTAGCTTATGACATTCTAAACAAACAAAAGTTATCCCCATTTTAATACGATGACGTAGACCCATTTGTTATTGACGCCGAAGCTGGTCAATTTTTGAAAAACTAAAAAAAATGGGATTTAGACGTTAACTGTATCGAGAATTGGCCAGCTCACAGAGATTTCTCACAAACATGGTATGTATGCTTAGTTAGCTTATGACATTCTAAACAAACAAAAGTTATCCCCATTTTAATACGATGACGTAGACCCATTTGTTATTGACGCCGAAGCTGGTCAATTTTTGAAAAACTAAAAAAAATGGGATTTAGACGTTAACTGTATCGAGAATTGGCCAGCTCACAGAGATTTCTCACAAACATGGTATGTATGCTTAGTTAGCTTATGACATTCTTAACAAACAAAAATTATCCCCATTTTAATACGATGACGTAGACCCATTTGTTATTGACGCCGAAGCTGGTCAATTTTTGAAAAACTAAAAAAAATGGGATTTAGACGTTAACTGTATCGAGAATTGGCCAGCTCACAGAGATTTCTCACAAACATGGTATGTATGCTTAGTTAGCTTATGACATTCTTAACAAACAAAAATTATCCCCATTTTAATACGATGACGTAGACCCATTTGTTATTGACGCCGAAGCTGGTCAATTTTTGAAAAACTAAAAAAAATGGGATTTAGACGTTAACTGTATCGAGAATTGGCCAGCTCACAGAGATTTCTCACAAACATGGTATGTATGCTTAGTTAGCTTATGACATTCTAAACAAACAAAAGTTATCCCCATTTTAATACGATGACGTAGACCCATTTGTTATTGACGCCGAAGCTGGTCAATTTTTGAAAAACTAAAAAAAATGGGATTTAGACGTTAACTGTATCGAGAATTGGCCAGCTCACAGAGATTTCTCACAAACATGGTATGTATGCTTAGTTAGCTTATGACATTCTAAACAAACAAAAGTTATCCCCATTTTAATACGATGACGTAGACCCATTTGTTATTGACGCCGAAGCTGGTCAATTTTTGAAAAACTAAAAAAAATGGGATTTAAACGTTCACTGTATCGAGAATTGGCCAGCTCACAGAGATTTCTCACAAACACGGAATGTATGCTTAGTTAGCTTATGACATTCTAAACAAACAAAAATTATCCCCATTTTAATACGATGACGTAGACCCATTTGTTATTGACGCCGAAGCTGGTCAATTTTTGAAAAACTAAAAAAAATGGGATTTAGACGTTAACTGTATCGAGAATTGGCCAGCTCACAGAGATTTCTCACAAACATGGTATGTATGCTTAGTTAGCTTATGACATTCTTAACAAACAAAAATTATCCCCATTTTAATACGATGACGTAGACCCATTTGTTATTGACGCCGAAGCTGGTCAATTTTTGAAAAACTAAAAAAAATGGGATTTAGACGTTAACTGTATCGAGAATTGGCCAGCTCACAGAGATTTCTCACAAACATGGTATGTATGCTTAGTTAGCTTATGACATTCTAAACAAACAAAAGTTATCCCCATTTTAATACGATGACGTAGACCCATTTGTTATTGACGCCGAAGCTGGTCAATTTTTGAATAACTAAAAAAAATGGGATTTAAACGTTCACTGTATCGAGAATTGGCCAGCTCACAGAGATTTCTCACAAACACGGAATGTATGCTTAGTTAGCTTATGAAATTCTAAACAAACAAAAATTATCCCCATTTTAATACGATGACGTAGACCCATTTGTTATTGACGCCGAAGCTGGTCAATTTTTGAAAAACTAAAAAAAATGGGATTTAGACGTTAACTGTATCGAGAATTGGCCAGCTCACAGAGATTTCTCACAAACATGGTATGTATGCTTAGTTAGCTTATGACATTCTTAACAAACAAAAATTATCCCCATTTTAATACGATGACGTAGACCCATTTGTTATTGACGCCGAAGCTGGTCAATTTTTGAAAAACTAAAAAAAATGGGATTTAGACGTTAACTGTATCGAGAATTGGCCAGCTCACAGAGATTTCTCACAAACATGGTATGTATGCTTAGTTAGCTTATGACATTCTTAACAAACAAAAATTATCCCCATTTTAATACGATGACGTAGACCCATTTGTTATTGACGCCGAACTTGATCAATTTTCGAAAAACTAAAAAAAATGGGATTTAGACGTTAACTGTATCGAGAATTGGCCAGCTCACAGAGATTTCTCACAAACATGGTATGTATGCTTAGTTAGCTTATGACATTCTTAACAAACAAAAATTATCCCCATTTTAATACGATGACGTAGACCCATTTGTTATTGACGCCGAAGCTGGTCAATTTTTGAAAAACTAAAAAAAATGGGATTTAGACTTTAACTGTATCGAGAATTGGCCAGCTCACAGAGATTTCTCACAAACATGGTATGTATGCTTAGTTAGCTTATGACATTCTTAACAAACAAAAATTATCCCCATTTTAATACGATGACGTAGACCCATTTGTTATTGACGCCGAAGCTGGTCAATTTTTGAAAAACTAAAAAAAATGGGATTTAGACGTTAACTGTATCGAGAATTGGCCAGCTCACAGAGATTTCTCACAAACATGGTATGTATGCTTAGTTAGCTTATGACATTCTAAACAAACAAAAGTTATCCCCATTTTAATACGATGACGTAGACCCATTTGTTATTGACGCCGAACTTGATCAATTTTCGAAAAACTAAAAAAAATGGGATTTAGACGTTAACTGTATCGAGAATTGGCCAGCTCACAGAGATTTCTCACAAACATGGTATGTATGCTTAGTTAGCTTATGACATTCTAAACAAACAAAAATTATCCCCATTTTAATACGGTGACGTAGACCCATTTGTTATTGACGCCGAAGCTGGTCAATTTTCGAAAACTAAAAAAAATGGGATTTAGACGTTAACTGTATCGAGAATTGGCCAGCTCACAGAGATTTCTCACAAACACGGTATGTATGCTTAGTTAGCTTATGACATTCTTAACAAACAAAAATTATCCCCATTTTAATACGATGACGTAGACCCATTTGTTATTGACGCCGAAGCTGGTCAATTTTTGAAAAACTAAAAAAAATGGGATTTAGACGTTCACTGTATCGAGAATTGGCCAGCTCACAGAGATTTCTCACAAACATGGTATGTATGCTTAGTTAGCTTATGACATTCTAAACAAACAAAAATTATCCCCATTTTAATACGGTGACGTAGACCCATTTGTTATTGACGCCGAAGCTGGTCACTTTTCGAAAACTAAAAAAAATGGGATTTAGACGTTAACTGTATCGAGAATTGGCCAGCTCACAGAGATTTCTCACAAACACGGTATGTATGCTTAGTTAGCTTATGACATTCTAAACAAACAAAAATTATCCCCATTTTAATACGATGACGTAGACCCATTTGTTATTGACGCCGAAGCTTTGTGAGAAATCTCTGTGAGCTGGCCAATTCTCGATACAGTGAACGTCTAAATCCCATTTTTTTTAGTTTTTCGAAAATTGATCAAGTTCGGCGTCAATAACAAATGAGTCTACGTCATCGTATTAAAATGGGGATAATTTTTGTTTGGTAAGAATATCATAAGCTAACTAAGCATACATACCGTGTTTGTGAGAAATCTCTGTGAGCTGGCCAATTCTCGATACAGTGAACGTCTAAATCCCATTTTTTTTAGTTTTTCGAAAATTGATCAAGTTCGGCGTCAATAACAAATGGGTCTACGTCATCGTATTAAAATAGGGATAATTTTTGTTTGTTTAGAATGTCATAAGCTAACTAAGCATACATACCGTGTTTGTGAGAAATCTCTGTGAGCTGGCCAATTCTCGATACAGTGAACGTCTAAATCCCATTTTTTTTAGTTTTTCGAAAATTGATCAAGTTCGGCGTCAATAACAAATGGGTCTACGTCATCGTATTAAAATGGGGATAATTTTTGTTTGGTAAGAATATCATAAACTAACTAAGCATACATACCGTGTTTGTGAGAAATCTCTGTGAGCTGGCCAATTCTCGATACAGTGAACGTCTAAATCCCATTTTTTTTAGTTTTTCGAAAATTGATCAAGTTCGGCGTCAATAACAAATGGGTCTACGTCATCGTATTAAAATAGGGATAATTTTTGTTTGTTTAGAATGTCATAAGCTAACTAAGCATACATACCGTGTTTGTGAGAAATCTCTGTGAGCTGGCCAATTCTCGATACAGTGAACGTCTAAATCCCATTTTTTTTAGTTTTTCGAAAATTGATCAAGTTCGGCGTCAATAACAAATGGGTCTACGTCATCGTATTAAAATGGGGATAATTTTTGTTTGTTTAGAATACCATAAGCTAACTAAGCATACATACCATGTTTGTGAGAAATCTCTGTGAGCTGGCCAATTCTCGATACAGTGAACGTCTAAATCCCAGTTTTTTTAGTTTTTCGAAAATTATCAAGTTCGGCGTCAATAACAAATGGGTCTACGTCATCGTATTAAAATAGGGATAATTTTTGTTTGTTTAGAATGTCGTAAGCTAACTAAGCATACATACCGTGTTTGTGAGAAATCTCTGTGAGCTGGCCAATTCTCGATACAGTGAACGTCTAAATCCCATTTTTTTAGTTTTTCATATATTGATTATATGGATAATTTTTAGTTGTTTGAACATTTCGAATTTCGTATTAATTAAATGTTTTGTTATTGTCTTTGCCGAAGTCGCTAGTTTACTAATTGCGTATTAACGAGCAGTTGATTTGCATAGCAAAATTTAAAAAAAATCCTAACATTGCTTTTGTCAACTGTTTTACTAATACATGTGCATTTTTGTTATTTCGACAAATTTTTTATTCCGCCATGTTTTGTTATTTTTAATTTTGTCGAAAACTTCACATTCGTTAGTTTAATTAAAACAAAATAAGAGTGTTTGTGTCAGATCAGCCAAATTTGCCTTACAAATCGTACAATTTCTGAGTCTTTCTGGAAATCTCCAATAAACCAGCATGCAAAGTGACGTATACATATATTTAGATGCGACTAGACCCTATATAACAAAAAAACACGTTTATTTTGCTCAAATTCAGGGTGTTTAGGAGAGGCCAAATTAGTATTGATCTTCTATAAATCACGTGTATGGTTTTCCAAAAATTCCCGGGAAAATACTGTAATCCGTCACTCTAATTAGCTTTTATTTAGAGATACTTCTATCTAGGTCCTATATACGAGATAACACGTTTATTTTGGCCAAATAAAGAATTCAGAGTGTTTAGGACACGCAAAGGTGTATTGATCTTCTATAAATCACATGTACGAGATATTTCTAGGTCCTACATAAGAGATAACACGTTTATTTTGGCCAAATTGGGAATTCACGGTGTTAAGGACAGCCAAATTTGTATTGATCTTCTGTAAATTACATGTACGATTTTCCTAAGTTTCCCGGGAAAATACTATAACTTGCGTCTCTAGTTGAAGTTTGTACAGAGATATTTCTAGATCCTACATAAGATATAACATGTTTATTTTGGCCAAATTGGGAATTCAGGGTGTTAAGGACAGCCAAATTTGTATTGATCTTCTTCAAGTCACATGTTCGGTTTTCAAAAATTTCCCGGGAAAATACTATAATGACGTCTCTGTAATTGGTGTTTGTACATAGATATTTCTAGGTCCCATAAGAGATAAACACGTTTTTTGGCCAAATTGGGAATTCACGGTGTTAAGGACAGCCAAATTTGTATTGATCTACTATAAATCACATGTACGGTTTTCCTAAATTTTCCGGGAAAATACTATAATCCGCCTCTGTAATTGGCGTTTGTACATAGATATTTCTAGGTCCTATAAGAGATAAACACGTTTTTTGGCAAAATTGGGAATTCAGGGTGTTAAGGACAGCCAAATTTGTATTGATCTTCTATAAATCACATGTACGGTTTCCCTGTTTCCCGGGAAAATACTTTAATCCACGTCTCATATTGGCGTTCATTTAAAGATACTTCTAAGTCCTATATATTAGATAATCACGTTTATTTTGGCCAAATTGGGTCCTGAACTCTTAACGTGGCCAATATTAACGTCTTTATCTCTTACATAGGACCTAGAAGTATCTCTATAAATAAACCCCAATTAGAGACGCGGATTATAGTATTTTCCCGGGAAATTTAGGAAAACCGTACATGTGATGCAGAAGATCAATACAAATTTGCCCGTCTAAATATTCATGATATCGAAGCATTTTACATAAATTCGTTATATCGAGAAATTCTACAAACACATGCATTTTTTGTAATTGTTGCTTTTCAGGACAGATTTAGGACAAATTTCACTTTCGTGGTTTATTTCGCTGCACCGGGAAGAAAGTCCTTTTATTTAAAACTGTGTCTTAATATTTGAATGAATCTTGTTTCAGAGTACTTTTGGAAAGAGACCACTATAATGATCTGAGGTAATAAACCTTTATACATTAATAAAATTCATGATATGCATGGAGAATATTTTTGCAATATTTTTATTATTATACTACGATCCTTAATATAGGGTACAACGATACTCGATGTTGTCAGCATATACTTATACGAACATTTACGATATCAAGACGAAACGTAAAACTGAGCAATCTTACATTCTGACGGTAAATAGTCAACTGCTTAATACACTTTTCATTAACTAAGATACCCGGGTTAACTTCTAGACTACCCACCAAATACCACATTGATTAAAACTTTCACGTTTGGATCGAGAGGTATCGGGTTCAACAGATTACGACCCCCTATCGGCGTGAAAAAATTAAGATTCAAAAAATCTTCCATGTCCAGTTCTATAGGCTGGCATGGAGCTATGCAATGCGCAGATGGTAACGTAAATCGGACCTATAGCCGTACGTCTTCAATTTTACATAACTGCGTAAGGTAGGATGAGAAAAACAAACCGCGAAAGAGTTAGGAGTGCTTCGGCCCCAGAACATTGCAGGGATTAAAATGAAAAAAAAACTTCTAGACTGCCATATATCTGGACGGATAATTGGAACTGACGCATAATATGAGTACATTAAATCGAAACAATCTAGACCACAAAATGGTTAGAAAAACTTCTTTCAGCACAAACCAAGAAAAAATCACTCACCACAGTGCCATGCATATCTCGAAATACGACTTAGAGACCAACAATTACTCCAACGGAACAGAAATCACTTGCTTTACATCGAAATCATTAACAGCCCTTAATCTACCTTTTAACGCTTGACAATTATTCCTGCGTCATTGATTGATTTCTGCGTCATTTAAATATTAGTGCACAATCTTCTAACGATTAAAATAGAAACGTAACAACTCAATTTATTATATTTAATAACTTCATGTACATTAAATTTATTATGTTGTCATATAGTCATAATGCCGGACTACTTAATAAGGAAAGAGAGACCTCTTAATAAGGGAATACCTAGTTGAGGTCTGGTCAGCCATCTTCTTGTTGTGGTTTAAGTCATTATTTTAGATTTATTGTTAAAGTGGCCAAAATCCTCCGCGAGATGTAGCACTACCGAAAGAAAAAAATATTTTGTAGTGTGACAACACTAATTGTTGGAGGATCAATTTTTTTGGGCAGCAGATTGAATGATAACACAGATTACAGGTAGATAGATTAAGAAAATATACATAATAACCACCGGGTAGATATTTGGTACCAAATTGTATGTGTAACCTCTTTATGAAGTCATATAAAATACATCAATACATTAACCACAGTAATTCGTTAGGTGACTGTTATTAACTTATGCATCACCTCGAATCACAATAAAGCAATAAAGACACCAAGTTACCAAGTTACAATAATTCTTAATAAAGGAAATTTTCTGTTGACTAAAGAGCTTAATTAAGTCACTTTGTGTTAATTAATAAGACACAAAAAATTCGCGCAACAGTGGCTAAAACAAAATCCAAAAAATAACGATTTAATAAAATCACTGAGCGATTCATTTAGTTTCAAGATGTTTTGTATTCAATACGTATTACAGGTTTAACGGTGTTCCATGTAGTATAAAGTAAATATTAATTACCGCCATTGTGCGAGAAGCGTGTTTGCGTCTTAAAGTTTATCGCGACATTAAATCAAATGTTAATGATGCGTCGTCCGGCTATAATAAATTATGGTATGAATTCATTTCGGGTGATTATTATAAATTTCATTATGTACTTTATTCCGCACACAAATCTCATTTATAAATCTTTGTAAAACAAAAACAAAAAATATACTCGGTATCAATTCAAAACAATCTTCAAGAATGAAATGGAAATTTAACGACAATTGGAACTAAGTATAAAAATACCATTTCATCACGTTTTTTTCTACTTAAATTCACTTTTGGTTTCGTTTGAACGATATAGATTTTATAGAGAAAGATATTAGCGCCTTCATGGTTTAAAGCGATTTCGCGTCTAATGATTTTTTTATCAACGTCATTTCAAAAGATTTCGTTTATTGATATGGTTTGGTATTTTAGTTACGATGAAGTTTTCCAAGCAATAAAAAAAAATTGAAAAGATTATTAAGATGCAACATCGTGACGATGACTCTCGTAAATATCTACCTATATATAAAGAATAAAAATTGTAAATTCATCTATAATAACAACAACAACACGTAAAAGTGTCATAAAGTCTCAATTTATTTTGTTTTAATTGAAATGATTAATGCCGAAATTTCGTGACGGTGGGAAAAATTTGTATTAAGGAATTTGTAAATATGATTGATTAATTGATTATACGTGGTTAGGTACCTACTCGTAATTGTAGTACAATTCAATTTATCACTCTAATCTTATGAATACATAATTTTGTGGGAATTAATTTTACATGATTTGAATTAGCTAAAAATGTGGCGGTACAACATTTTTGTACATTATTTATGTTAATAAACTGAATTTCTTGAATGTTAATTATTTGCGAATGATTCAGGCTGATTAGAGGTTATGCCATATAAAAACGTTTCGAAAAGACTAAAGGGTTGTGAAAACAGTCGGCGCGATTTTAAAGTTCGTATTTTGCACATGAAATTATTTGTCGCTTCTGAACCCGAGAGAGCTAATTGTCGGATATTTAAAACAAATATGTAAATACTATAAGCGGCAACTGTAAATTTTATGATCTTGAAATCTTTTTTGGATCAAAACTTCCAGTTTCCTAATGAAAATTATCTCTTGAAACGAAAGAAGTCTCTAACTTTTAATAGATAACATGAAGTAAAAAATTATAAAATTAAACCAGTTCTAATCTTAAGTTCGTAACCAAAATATAGGCGCAGCCTAATGGTCAAGTATAATAGAAAAGTTTTTAGTATAAAATAGAGCTAACCTCTAGCTAAAATTAAAAATTACCTAAATTACCTAATTACCTAAAAATAAAGTAAATTTTTCGTTCTGTTGTGATATCTCGCGGCCCCGCCACACCACGACTTGGAACCAATACACGACAGCAAATCAGGTAAGTAATTTCTATTAAGTTGAAGTTAAAGTTCGTACGACCAACACACGCACTACCGAGTAGACGTGCACCTGTCATACACCTGTCCAACATAAGATAGTGACAGATACCTAGTTAATACATTTTTTTTTGTAAACCCACGCACTAAAAGTCAGAATTGATCTAAACGAATTAACAATCGAAAAAGCGTAGAGAGGCACACGTGTATCAAGAGAAATGAGTAAATTTAATATTACATAAAGTGAAAAAAACCTCAGGAAAATCCTGGACAGGAAAATGGAAAACGTGTCAGCGGTAATAATTCCACCATATTTTGACGGTAACCGGAAAAGCTCGCTTGGTTGCAATCAGCCGATGACACATGTGTTCCAACCGTTGATCTCAGACCAGCAATTCTGTTTATACATGCAAACCGTAACAAACAACGAAATATATTAGAAGCACTGGGAGATCACCACAGGCTTTCTTATTAGAAATCCCAGTTTTGGATCAACAAACAAAGCCATATAATGGCTTTGCACGCTGACTTTAAAAAATTACAGAAACTGTACAGAGTATTAAATCACTGTTTTGACCAAATAAATTGTATGGCTCGCCAGCAGTGAGTTTACCGAAGAAGGCGCACTGGCTGCATTCATCTCTGACTTGAGAAGGTCATATGTATTTTGGCTATGCCCAGGCAGCTAAGCCTAAGACATTGAAGAGGCTTTTCTGTGTTCAGTTCCAACGAACGAATTTCGGGTAATTCCAAGAAACTGGCACAAACAAGTTATAACCCACAGAAAATAAACCTAGCAGAATCGCCAATCCCATTCAAATTGATCAGTCATCAACAAGGACATCTAACAATAAATTAATTAATAACCATGAAATCGTGCCAGAAATTGGAGAGAATCTGTCAAAAAACCCAAACGAAAATAATCCTGATGAAACTCAAGAAGAGGACTCAACACTTTAAATTGGCACTGGTGCGAATAAGAACGATATCAACCCGGAAACGGTCGGTTCAGTCAAGCCTACTCATAAAGAAGGAAAAAAAATTGTAGTTGTCACCCCAAAGATAATTTCTTTAATTATACCATAACGTTGAATATCACAGAGAACGGCGATGGCTAGTATCAAGTTTCGACAGATTACGGCACAGCGAGAACATTTTAAAATTACGATAAATGTGCTTACAGGATTCCAAAATGAATGATTAAGGTTAACAGATTCGAAACAATCAATCTGATTTTCATCTCAAGAGACGAATTTATCGATACAAAAACGATATCGAAGTTGGTCAGAACGGAACATTTGAGTGAACAGGAAAAATGGGTATTAAAAAAACCATCTACCAAATCATGATATTCTGTCAATCAAACACAAAATTAACACAGCAGATAATAATCCAGCGTATACAAAAAAACATATCGGTGCCCACATTGTTACCTAAACGACGTAGAAGAGCAAATCCAAGAATTATTGGATAGCGGTATTGTGCGAAATTCGAATCGTCCACACTCGTCATCCATATGAGTGGTCGCTACGAGAGTTCGAAAAATTCGAGTAGTTTAAACTACCGGAAGTTAAACGAAAAACCCTGATAAGATCCCGATCCCCGACAATCTGGATAAATCCGTTTCCTGATCTACGATACACCTAGTCTAGTGGACTAGATACATTTCGAGTTCACCCGTATATCGTTTGGCCTGAAAAGTGGATCGGGCATCAACATAATTTACAAAATCACATAGATAACTTGTACATAGTGATTAAAAGATTATCCCAACATCACTTCAGACGGAGTGAAACCAAACTCCGATAAATTAAATTGGCCGTGGCCAAGAACGCCAAAAGAAATAAATTAGTTTCTTGGACTGTCTGGCTATTACAGAAGGTCCACCAAAAATTATTCGAAAATAGCCAAACATATGACACACATGAAATAGATCCGAACTACGTGAAATTTTTACGTGAAACAGATTCATCAAATTATCGCTAGGTCCAGGTGGTTCTCAGATTCAGGATCGTGTCGAAAGACACACTTACCTCCGGAACTCAAAATACAACAGAATCAAAGTACACCACGAATGAAAAAGTGGCATTAGCCATCATTTGGGCTGTTAAAAATACCAGCCTTACCTTCCCGGTAATAGATTTTCATTGGTAACTGACCACAAACCCTTATAACATTTATTAAAACCTCTGAAAAGAACGCGAAAATTCTGAGATGATGACTATGATGTCGCCTATACCCACTGAGGCGAATGCGCATGATAAATTAGGTCGACTAGGCAATGCGATTAGGCAATGCGAGTGAGGAGAACCTGTTCATTCAGCAGACCATTATTTCATACATCTCTCGGAACGCACTTTAAGTAGAATAGGGTAAGTTCTATTGTAATAGAAACAAAATCAATTACTTGACGAAATTCCACAATAATAAACAGTCGGCCATCCTAGCACCAGAGACTCTGTATCAGAAACATCAGGAAGTATTCAGGGTAAACTTCTCAAGAAACGATCATTTTGTATCTGCCATAAGAATGATCGAAGCAATTACAAATGAGCATCACCAAAACGCCATCATCGTGACAGAATATGAATGAGGGCATAGGGGAATAAGAAAAGTGAAGTGGAAAATCAAATTAGCTGTTCTTGATTCTTCCCAAATATCAGAAGTTAGCTATATCAGAAAGTAAATCAGAAGCCATATTAACGCCTGCAATTCTAGTATTCCAACCGCCATTGAATTGTTAGCCGCTCTACATAATGACTCGATACATTCATCTACTGGCTACACGCCAAATGAAATAATATTCAATCAAGCCAACCATATAGGCCGCCCAAATGAAATTAGTATAAAAACTGGATGCAGCATTATTAGGAGGCGTTTTACTATCGTCGATCACAATAATAGTCCCTCAATCATTTACATTGCTCTCCGTAATTAACAAATCGCTGCAATAAAAATAACAAAATCTAGCATCTCAAAAGCACGGGAACCTACCAAATAAATAACAGAATTACCAGATGCATTTTCGAAATGATGCAAAGACATTGATTGCAAGTTGGTTTTCGTTGCCAAATGGAGGAAATTCATCTCGGCGCATTAATTTGCGGTTTAATGGAATACATTTTTTGTTATTAGTTTTAACTATTCCGCAAATATACGAGCTCAAGGGAGCTCCCTTTTCCTTCCAAGGGAAGAATGGGAAGGAACAGTACTATTAACGGTGATATGGTGATAACGGTGATACAAATATTAAAATACACATATCACATGAATCATCTGATAGAAACTCGGCTCTGAAGTTGGTTGCATTAAAATATACATGAACGCATCCAAATCGCCCGCCATTTAGGATATATGCAGTTTATTCATTGTGGTTTTTATAACATTCATAGGCAAGCTGTTATTCCTTGTGCATTAATTTTAGAGAGACGGATGTCGATAAGCAACATTTACGTCATTCCATTATATTCTATTTGCAAATGAAAAAAAATGCTGCTCAAACTATGGAATTGATTAATTCAAATTTGAGTGAACTATGGAATTTATTAATTCAAATTTGAGTGATTATGTGAGTGATCATTTAACAGTAAAAAAAGTGGTTTGCAAGATTTCGTGATGGCAATTTTAGTCTTGAGTGTAGAGTATCTGAAGACGAAGAACTCAAAGTTTTACTGAATACAAATCCTTGTCGAACTCAACAAGAGCTTGCAGAACAGTTAGGAGTTACTCACCAAGCAATCTCAATTCGATTGCATGCAATGGTTAAAATACCAAAGGAAGTAATATACTTGTGAAGTTTTTAACAATTAGTATTAGTAATATGTTATACAGTAGGCAAATAATTTTATAATAAAAAAATAGTACATAAACAGCTTAAACTACAACCAATTGCAATTATTACAGAACTTTTAATACTTGTTGTGCGGAGCGGTTTGGGGATTGGGTAAACATTTCTAATTTTCTTAACGTTTACCACTCCATGAGTGTATGTACTAACTTTTATTGGACTGTTAACTGAATCTAGTGCTGGGGCGTCTTCGCTCGTATGATTGCTTATTGGATTTGTCAGTTGATTAATTTGTGTGCTATCAAAGTTTGGGCTCAATTTGGGCGTGATTATTAATTAAACACGTTGGAAAGGTATTATGATTTGGATATGAGTTTTGTGAATCGTTTAATGGTTGATTTGCTATGATTTGAGTGTTTGAGCTCGTTAACTTATTATCTAAGTGTGTTGGAAAAATTTCTGGGTTTGAATACTTGTTATATGGTTTATTTGATGACTGATTGCTTGTAATTTGAGCGTCTGGGCTCGTTGGCTTATTATCTATATATGTTGAAAAGGTTTCTGTGTTTGGATGATTGTTATGTGGTAGATTTGACATTTGGTTGGTAATTATATTATGGCCGTCTGGGCTCGTGTACTTATAAACTAAATGTGTTGTAGTGGCGGCTGGGCCTGGTTGATTTTTAAATAATTGATTTAATGGTTGGTTAGTTGTGTTGTGAGCATCTGGGCTCGGTTGCTTATAAATAAAATTCGTTGAAGTGGCGTTTGAGCCTGATTGGTTATATACTAAGTGTTTTGAAGTGGCGTCTGGGCCTGATTGGTTGTTTGATGATTGGTTTGATAGTTGGTTGATTGGATTTTGAGCGTCTTGGCTCGTTTGCTTATGAACTAAATTTGTTGATTTAATGTCTTGGGATAATTGAACGATTTGGTTTGGTCTCGTTGATTGATGAATAAATGGGTTCATTGGCTTCTTAACTATAGATGATGAATGATCTTCCGAATTTAATCGATTTGTGTTGTTGATTTGGGTTTGTGTTTGTTTTAAACTGTTGGTGTTCAATGATTTAGATCTCGATTGTAAATTTTGATCCTCGTTCTCACTGTAATGTTGAGATGATCTGATTTGAAATACTTTAGTTTGAATAATATCTTTAATTGCTTGATTTGTGTTTATGTTGTTTAATTGTTTGAACTGGTAGTTTCGCGGTTGCATTGTAAAGTAACTGTTGACGTTTATTTGAAATTTGTTTAATTGTAAGTTTGAGTGTTGATGTTGGTTAAAATTTGGCGTTTCATATTAACTTATTCGTTGCTCTGGTATAGCAGGACTGCTAAACTGACCCCAGGTATTCGGCGATGGGTGATATATTTGTTTTTTTCTCTCTGTGTTTATTCTAGTATGACAAATGTCCCAAGTATGATTAAATTTACGACAGTAGTTACATCTGATTTGGTATGATCTTGGATATAACTGCCTTTTATCGAGTTGACCATAAGCTCAGTTTCTTCTGTTTCGTTTATAATTTCGGTGACACTTTCGGTTTTGCTGGTTAATATTTTATTTTTAATTGTGATGTTGTATAGTCCTCGTTTGAATGTTGTACTCGGCTTGAATGTTCTACACCGTAAGTGAGACCGTAGGTGAGATGTACCTTCTATTTTGTTTTGTAAGCTAACATAGATAATTATTGTGAAATGTGTTTTCTTGTGTATGGACAAATCCTAACCGCAGAAAACTTTGGGTTGATCCAGGCCAGCCATCAACATCAGTTGCAAAAATGAATATGCATGCCAATAAAATGTACTGAGTGTGCAGAAATCAGGTTGGGATTGGAAAATAATAATTTACTACGAGCTTCTAGAACCTGGTAAAACTGTTACAGCTGAAAGTTATCAGGCTCAATTGATCAAATTAAGATACTGTTAAAGTTAGCTGAAAGTTTCCAACCGAAAGATGGTAATGCAGATATTGTCTTTGATAAGCCAGCCGAAAGGTGGTAATGTAGTTATTATATTCCCACCCCACGTTGAAATGCCGTAATATGCCGATAATGCAGATTGTGTTTAACTTCAATATTCAATCGAAAAATCCCGACAATACAGATTTTAAAGTAACAAATAATTCATCAATTTTTTAAAAGAAATCTACCTATGGTCATGGGCTATCGAATCTGCCTAGTCAGATTGGTGTCCATGTACCAAAATCTGGAATGATGAACGATTTTATCGTCGGAATAAGAGAACATAAAAATTTCAAACCTATAACCTCATCAGACTTACCCCTAACCTATAATAAAAATCTACCTATGGTCATGGGCTATCGAATCGGCATAGTCAGATTGGTGTCCATGTCGCAAAATCACGAATGATGGAGGACTTTGCTTGAAAAACATTAAACTTCTTTATCGACATTTTTCGGCTGCATGAAACAGATATGGCTTTTGACACCTATAACCCCATCAAGCTTACCCCTAACCTATAATCAAAACCTACCTATGGTCATGGGCATAGTCAGCTTGGTGTCCATGTCGCAAAATCTGGAATGATGGACGACTTTGCTTGAAAATCATTAAACTTCTTTATCGACATTTTTCGGCTGCATGAAAAAGATATGTCATTTGACACCTATAACCCCATCAGACTTACCCCTAACCTATAATCAAAATCTACCTATGGTCATGGGCTATCGAATCTTCCTAGTCAGATTGGTGTCCAAGTGTCAAAATCTGGAATGATGAACGATTTTATCGTCAGAATAAGGGAAAATTAAAAATTTCACCCCTATAACCCCACCAGACTTACTCCTAACTTATAATCAAAATCTATACCTATGGTCATGGGCTATCGAATCTGCCTAGTCAAATTGGTATCCATGTGCCAAAATCTGGAATGATGAACGATTTTATCGTCGGAATAAGGGAAAATAAAAATTTCACCCCTATAACCTCATCAGACTTACCCCTAACCTATAATCAGAATCTACCTTTGGTCATGGGCTATCGAATCGGCATAGTTATATTGGTGTCTACCTGGTTAAATCTATAACATCTATATAAAAGAAATTTTTGAAAGTTGGCCTTATGCTCCTATAATATACACATGAAACTATAAGTTAATATCGTTTAAATGGCAAATTGTATTTGTTGTTTGTTACGATACATATGTTTGCGGCTGGTTAAGTATATTAGTCACTTTCGACTACGATATTTTAATTTAATATATAATTTATTTAACTTTCGGCTCAAGTAGTCAAGACACTATCTGCATTATCGATTTTTTCACTTTCGGCTAACTTTAACAAGGTCAAATTAAGTGATGCTCTGGAGGAAAAAAGACCATGTACGGACCAAGGAAGACGGAACGTGATATTGCTGCATGACAACACTCGTCCACATACAGCAGAATCATCCCAGGAACTCACCTTCTCATTAGGCTGGGAAGTTTTAACGCATGTGACGTACTTTTCCGGACTTAGCTCCCTCTGATTACCACTTATTCAAATCGGTGTCATCATGTTGAAAATATGCAAAAATCACTCGATGACTATTTTTCTTCGAAACCACCAAGTGTATATCGCGAAGGCATGATGTTGAATGCCTGATAAATGGCAAAAGTCCATAGATAGTAATGTCAAATGTTTCTAACAACTATATTTTCAGTACAGTTGAATTTCACCAAAAAAAAGCATAGTTTCTACTTGCACACCTAATAATATAAATTTTTGATTCAATGTTTACACAACAAAATGAAAAAAAAATTTTAACCGCAACCACAATTTAGTTTTGATTAATCTCACATTTAACGTACAAAATTGATATGGAAATACAAAAACATAATTTTTGTCTAGTAATAACTATTAATTTAACATAATGTATATAGATTACAAAAGTTGTTGTTTTATTAACGCACAAAAATCAAATTAGCAATAATAATAAATTAGAACGGAAACTAATTTAAATAATTCGGTTTACCAAATTTATGGATTTTTCGATTCGTTGTCCCTTCTTTCAGCTCCTTTTTAATATCCGCTTTTAATTTTATAGACATCTTTAAGCAATTTAAAAACCATTAAGCATGATTAATTATTCACAGCAATAATTAATAGAGAACTTGTTAAGAATAATAAAAAAGCTGGATATACTCGTGATATGGTTGTCCTGCCATTTGGTGGTTCACTATGTCGTACATTATTGAGCCCAGAGTAATGAATGTGTGATTTCTGTAATTCGAGAAATGCAATTTGCTTCTAGAGTACCGAAAAGCAACCTTATGGAAAGCTTTAAAAGAGGCATTTGGACCGGGAGGTACTGGGTTCGAATCCCACTAGAGGCTGGATGCAAAGCTAATTTCCGTCATCTATTTCGATCGGTAATTGATTGATTGATTGGGCTGTAGGACCAAGGGCTAGACAAGTGTCCCGGATAACCCGGATAACGCCGGGCCTATTCCTACACATAACAGTAGGAAAGATAGGAAAGTTTTTTTTTTGGGACAGAACAAGACGGTTTGAGACACCTTGCGATCGTACGGCACAACACAATTCTAATCTACTTCTAATTTACACTAGAGGACGGAAAAAGACTTAATGGGTTTAATGGATAACGAAGGTATTGGTCTTCAACAATTGCTTCTCTGTGAGTGTTATCCAATGCCAGATTAACTACCGGATTGGTTATTTCAAGTAAATTTAGCTTATTTCGCCAAAATTTCTAATGTTTTACTAATTTTGGTCACCAAAGAATATTCGTTTTATTACCAAGTATAATTGGTAGGCCAACTCCCAACCAATGATGGTCAAATTCGGTGTGCAAAGCCGAATTTGACAAAATTTGTGGAATTCGGCTATAATGAGTTGAACCAGGCTGTTTCCCAACCGATAACTTTCCAAATTAGTTTGCAGAGCTGAGGTAGGATTCTAATAAAAAAGTCAGCTTATTTTGGGATTTTAACGTGTCTTTTTGATGAAATGTAGGTTTCAGTGGTTGCTTACTGCACACTTAGGCCAATTTTTAGGCCCATTGTGATATCACTCATTCACTCCACATCATTAACCCACCTACTTCACCTACTCACACAACTACAGTATACCACCTGCACATTGCAAGCTCCATGTCAACCTGTACATTGACATGGAAGGTGGGTCGGCGCGTGACACGGAATTCTGCACTCCATCAGAGGGTCTTAGTTGTATTTATTAGCATCACCGATCGTAATCGATGATGAAAATTCGATTTGCATCTAGCCTCTGATGGAATTCGAACCCAGCACCTCCCGGTCCAAGTGCCAAAGCTTTAACCACTGCACCACTTGTCCAGTTTAATGAAGTGTAGAACTTCAATCATTTTGAACGGAACTTGGCCATATCAGAAAAAAAAAATTGTCGAATCAGGTATTCAAAATTGGGTGGCGATTTAAAAATGTATTTTAGAGAAATTCTGGAGTTCGGCCGCGCTAGGAATATTTTAACTAATTATGCTCGAATCTGGTATGTTGAGCTGAATCGAGATTCCAACATAAATCCCGGATGAAGATTTGGATTTTTCTACAAAATAAATCAGAAAATAATCGGCCAAGGGATTATGCTCTATTCACCATAGTCGAACCAAATTTGGTTTTAACCCGCCAAGAGATGACCCAGGCATATTCAGCTTCCCCAAAACTAAAATTTGTTAAAATTCAAATTCAGTCCAATTCGTAAGCAAAAATTAATTTATGCATCTTCCGCAGTATACTGTCTAAAAATAAAGCTTGCATAAATCCAGGAGGCAGAAAAATGTTGACAGCCATATCTGTATGCCGCCGTTTTGCTTAGGAAATGGACGACGATACAGTATCCGTCTCAAAGATGTACATATCTTTAGAGATATATCCATTATGTAACGAATTTTATTTGATCTCGTCAAAATATATTTTGATTAACTCGGCTATAATTGAATCTTTTTTTCATTGCGCTGGATGCAGAATAATTCTTTGAACAAATTTTAGTACACAGTGGTCTAGCAAGCACTGAGTGGCAAAACAAAAATGAAAACCCAGATCAATATGGATGAAGAAATGAATGGCTTAAAGCACGACCTACATAGGGTTTCCCATGAAAACCTCCTCAAGGACCTACAGTTATCTTCGCCTGGAGATTATCAAATTTTCTGCGTATACGGATTACGCAACATTTTTAGAGCTTTTATAAATGGATACCCCAATAATAGTAAAGCAAGATGCAATTTTAAGAGCTGCGATATTACCAGCTGAAAAGTTGTCCAGCACACTACGATTTTGTGCAACAGGACAGCATTTTGAAAGTCTCAAATTCAAAACGGCTAGATCTCTCTGGCTCGGCAAATTGCAGATAACGTTTTCGGAATGCAAGCAGGCAGATTCTGAATTGTTTCACCGATCATTAACCTTGCTCCAGAAAAAGCATCAAAAGTAGTAATGACATGTTGCCACTTACATAATTAGTTACGTATAGGAAGAAGAGTGCCTATTATATTGTTCTGGCCAAATTGAACAAGGTAACTGTAGCTTAAGAACACAATTTTTGGTTTGAAACGTTTCAAATTAACACGGGATAGATTCTGATTTCATTAATGCAGATGCAGATAAAATAATAGAAAACATAATGTCAACTCTTGTGGCACATTAATGTACTAATTTATTAATAAATATTAAAAAAAAACGAGGTGCTAGGTCTGTTTCATTTTGAGTTTCCTCGTCCATTGTATGTAGAAACGCTCTGGTGCTCTATTTCATCAAAATACCACAGACTAGGGATCTAAATGCCATCTGTTACCGTGCTATTTTTTTTACTTCGTATTACCTTTAAGTATTTAAGTTTTTACGCACCCATATCACGGTCTGCGCCAGGTTCATTTGCTTTTAATTTTTCGACTAAAGCAGGATAACATTCGTCGTTTTATTCTTATTCCTGTAGTTATCACTTTTTACTTGCCACAGTCATCTATTACGATCGGTGATGTTAATAAACTCAATTAAGACCCTCTGGTGGAGTGCAGAATTCAGCGCCGACTCACTATCAATGTCAATGTACAGGTTGAAATGGAGCTTGCAATGTGCAGGTGGTATACTGTAATTGTGTGAATGGGTGTTGTGCGCGTGAATGAAAAGAAGGTATTAATTTGACCCTCAAAGGACATTAAATCCATTGAACAGTTAATACTTTCTTTTTATAGTTTCATAGTTTGGTATTAGGTTTGGTAGTAATCGGAATTGCGACATACTAGTACGGCAAAACATAATTGTTTTCATTTATTGAATAAATTAGATAACCAGCCTGTTACGTCAAGAATTGTCGCATTATCGCATACATTATACAGTTCGGAATTTTGTTAACCGAACGCTAATCAGAGGTTTTTGAAAAAGTGCAGCAATGCTGGCTAGAACCTAGAAGCAAATAAATATGTTTTGAAACACAGATTCAGCGTTCATCAAACTACTAAAAATTGGATGAATGATGAATACGTAGCTTGGGTTGTCACTGGGGCCGTAAATAAAATAAAAATTATGACGGAAGGTTGACAACTTATGATTGTAAGTTTTAGACGAGGTCGTGAAACAAGATGAAACTTCAGTGTTCAAAAGGAATACTCCACGATAACTGTGCTGGATATAGAGAGGAGCTTTACCAACGTCAGACTAGAGGCGATAACGCAGGCGTCGCTGGGTAGATCTAATGCTTAAAAGCAAGGTCGTGCCCGCCATCCCGGGTGGGTCCTTCAACAACAGATTTCTGGGTAGAGGCAGGTATTATCGATTATTCTTTGGAACTTGGTCATAAATGACCTGTTATTAACCCTGGAAGGGTGCAGTGTGAAGGAGGTTGCTTATGCGGATGATGTTGCGATTGGTGCCTTCGGTAATATCCTTGCACTTTAAGATAACGCATGCAAAGTTCGCTTGGAATTCTCTCCAATTATGCTAACGGTTGCGGTTGGAATGTGAATCCACAAACAACTGATTTAGTCTTTTTTCCAGGAAATACAAATTTCCTCAGATCGATCCTCTAGCTTTAATGGTATTAGATTGACCTTCATTGCTGGAAATCTAACATACTGAAAGAATAAAGAAAGCTACAATAGCGCTTTACTCCAGTAAAAATGCTATTGGAAAAATATGGGATTGAAACCCCTCGTACATTGCCTCTATATTCCTACTATTAGGTCCATTTTATTATATGAGATTACTGTTTGGTTTCCAGCTTTAAATATTCTGACCAACCAAAAATTCTTTGTGAAAGTACCGCGCACAGCTGTCTTGTGTGTTAATTGGGTTCTTACGAGCACATCCGTACAATCACAGGAGACTCTGTTTCATCACACACTCTTAGGTATCCTTGGTAAACAAATAGTAGCGAGCTCAGCTATGAGGCTCAACTCCATCTCCATATGTGGAACTATCACAATTCAGGACGCTCATCTATTCTAAGACACAGGGATATCCTAAATACTACCGACTATTTCATCCCGTCACCATATTTTTATCAGAGGTTTAGGGCTGATATCCCCACCAACTAGGACTGGTTGAGAGATGCATTTCTGAATACTGAAGGTGATAATTTCTTCACTGATGGTTCAAAGATAGGTGGGAAAGTTGGGGATAAGGTCTTCTGTGAAGAATTAAATGTAGACATCAGGCTTCAATTAAGACGCTCAAATCATATTTACTTACGTCGAAAGTAGCCAAGAGTTGTCTCTCACCTCTTAACAAAATGGCAGTTCAGTACATATGAGTGCCGGGGCATTTCAATATTCGAAAAACACATAAACATAATCCAGTAAGCTCTAGCCTCTCATCTCTATTCCCAATACCGCGTTCTTGTGATAAACCCTGTTACCCTTTAGGAAATAGAAGGAGCATTAGGGCACGGCTGATGGCGCAGATTTCGATTTTGAAATAATTTGTAATCATACATTTTGGGACGACGAGCACATGTCGGACATGTCATGTCTCCAAGTTGTATCATCAAAAACAACTCTGATCCTGGTGTGTGGTAAATTATGTCTGTATACTACTGCGGGCAAAAAGTAGTAAGACTTTTTAATTTAAATTTCGCGCGGAAAACCATTCGTCGAAATATTTGTTTTTCTATGTTGGTATGACTGTCAGTGACATCTGTGCCAAATGTCACATCAAAATAATCATTAGTGTTTAGTATACGCTTGTCTTTCTGAAGTACAAAAAGTGCATTCGGCGATTTTTACAATGAGTGAAATTATTCAACAAAGAAGTTCCATAAAATTTTGTGTGCGGAATCAATTTTGTGGTGCCGAAATATTCAGAATGTTGCAAAAGGCCTTCGGTGATAATTATATGTCGCGAGCAAGTGTTTTTGATTGGTACAAATTGTTCCAAGAGGGTCGAGAATCAACTGATGATCAACACGTTAATAAAATCAAGGAATTGGTGCTCGAGAATCGACGATTAACAGTCAGAGACCTTACTGGCATCGTTGAAATATCGGAAGGATCAGTGAAAACCATTTTGAAAGATGTTCGCCAAAAATTCCACCCATATCGTTCCGCAACCACCGTATTCGCCTGATTTAGCTCCGTGTGACTTCTGGCTGTTCAGCAAACTCAAACGACCGCTCCGGGGAAACCGTTTTGAGTCAATTGAAGACATTAAACGTGAATCGCTACGCGCATGGAGGCTATTCCGGAAATTGACTTTAACAACTGTTTGGAGAATTGGAAAAAACGTTGGCACAAGTGCATTGAGGCCAGAGGGGGTTACTTTGAGGGGGACGAAATAGATTTGGAGCAATAAATAAAAAAATTTAAAATTATAAACAAAGTCTAACTATTTTTTGCACACAGTAGTATTTTGGATTTAGGAATAGATAACAAAATCAGATTATCTCGGCTTGGTAAAACCTGGTCTGTTTATATAGATCCATTCAGCGAAAATTAATTTCCTTTTAAGTTTATTATTGGGCATGTGAATAGGACTCCACCCTTTTTATTAAAATAAAACACATTTGCTTCTTTAGAAAATGAATGAATTATTTATTGAACGTTGCTCCATCTGAAGCTACAACTTCCCTGTATGTTTTAGTCCATTTACGGATTCTCTCTCTGACGAAATCCTGGTCTTTGGAGGCGATCCAATCCGCTGAGAAGTAATCCGCTGTTCAGAAAGAGAGAACTACATCGACCTGGATACATAGTAATCTGAAGGGGATATGTCTGATGAATATAGCGAGCGTGGTAGAGCTTCCCAGTCCTGTCGTTTTAAATCATGTTTCACAACGTTCGCAATAGGTGGTTTTGCTTTTTTATGCTGAAATATTAATTTTTTGGATTTATTCACCCATTCTGGTCGTTCTTTTCTCTTTAGCTCGCTTCACCCGTTTTAGTTGTCATCGGTAGACATCAACATTGATAGTTTCACCTAATTCCAGTAGTTCATAATATACCACACCTTTCTGATCCCACGAGATATATAGCATAACCTTATTGCTATGAATATCACGTTTTGGTTGCGATAGACCAGCTTCACCAGGCTTCATCCAAGATTTTTTGCGTTTGATTCTCATAATAAATCCATTTTTCATCTCCAGTAATTATTCGATGTAAAATTTTTTTTCTTTGTTGTCTTTGAAGCAGTACAAATGGTTTTTCGACGTTCGAGGTCACTTTCTTGTAATCCATGTGGTACCCAGTTGCCAGCTTTTGTAACCATTCCGATTGTTTGTAAACGTTGTTGCAAAACGTTGACCGATCAACATTTGAAATTGTTTATTTTTTGGAGCGTAGTAAAGACGGTGAGTTTAAGATGTCGGATGCGCATGTTTAGTAATAAGAATTAATAATTTCAGAATAGAAAGTGTATAATTTGGGTTTTGAGCTGCTAGTACTATTGTTTTTTAGTTGTTAGTAATAGATTTATTTTACAAAAACTCTGATTTCAGGTAATTTACTTGGACACTTGGAATTGGGATTATTGTAATAAAGACAGAAAACTGATATAAGGTTGCTCATACATTATATATTTCAGCGACAGGCAGCAATAATGATATACCCACATTGTATACTCGAATAAATAGTTGGAGCTAACAAAAAAATTGTCGTTAATTGAAAATCAGGATGTGTTCGGGATCCATTTAGATTCTTATATCAACTTTCAGTGGAGAAATTAAAAAAATAAGAAAAGAAGCTGAAAAGTACTAGTTTAGTAGATAATTTCAAGAAGTCTTCAGACACATATTCAATAGTAATTTTTTCCTAGGCAGGTTGCTGATATACAAAAGCAATTAATGAAAAATATCTTTAGAACCCCTATGAACCTGTATTTTTTCTTTTAGTAGATTAGAATTGCGTTGTTTTCTGCAATACGATTGCTAGGTGTCTAAAGCAGGGTCGTTCCATCCTTAAGAAAAACTTTTTCTATCCTATCTCCTTTCCTCTCCTATTGGTATATGTAAAAAGGATATTAGAATAGGCCCGGCGTTACCCGGAACACTTGTCCAGTATTTGGCCCTACAGTTCAACCAATCAAACCTTGAATTGGATTATAAAATATGTATCTTAAATGTAGCCAAATCCGGCTAAAGATAAACTAAACTGATTCTAAACCGATCAACATGATAACTAAAGACGAAACTATGTTGGTTCGAAATGATTTGAATGAAATTCGGCGTATTTGAAGGGATTGTTTTAGGCTTCTTATAATAGCAGTTTTGAAATACTTCCAACAAGTATCTCCACTTATCGCGCCTTACGTTCATTTTATGGTCGCAATAATCGTCCATCAGAGAAACTATGGATCGCTTCCGCATCGCGTTTAGTCTAAAAGATAAAACGCGTCCTGTAAGGGGCACCGAGCAGGCAGTGACAGCTGTAGTGCGTATGATTGACGAATTTCCAAATGAATCGATTCGCCATCGTGCACAACGTGCATATGATCATCGTTCGCGCCGCAAATTCGGTGAATGGGTCGCAGCCAATATTGACATCGATGCCTAAACCTTACATACAAAATTTTCTTCAGTGATGAAGCTCATTTTTGGTTGAATGGCTATGTCAACAAACAGAATTTTCGCACATGTGTGCTCTTTGGGCCGAAGGAATCATCGGACCATTTTTCTTCAAAAATGATGAAGGTGAAAACGGTACAGTCAACGGAAACCGGTATAGACCAGTTTCCATTCCGGAGCCAAATGCCATACAGCGCTCCAGACAATTTATTTAGTGACAGCAATTGCAGTGTGCAGATGGTTCTACAAAAATCAGACTTATAGCCGCACGTCCTCAAATTAGCCGGCAAACGGCGTAAAATTAGGATGAGAAAAGCGAATCGCGAAAGAGTTGGGAGTGCCCCGTTCCTAGAACAGATGCAACATTTAAATAAATATTTTTGCATTAACGTAACATAAAAAAGTTGCGGTTTTACCAGCTCGTATCCAGTTTCGTTATTAAGTTTTGACCAAGTAAAAGTTCTTGAAATCTTCCATCTACAAAATACGAGATTTTCTGAAGTAATAGATAAAGTATGTAGTAATATTGCCACATTTAAACGGCAACTTCCCTGTTGAATTTATTTTACATGGCTACCACGGTGAAAAAATATGTGTCTAAGTAAACTTAATGTTGATTCAACATATTAGCACCCTAACCAAAACTAATTTCTGATTTTTCCAATTCAATTAATTATCTAACCTCAGAAACCCCATCATTCAAATATTAAACTAATAACCCCGATTGTTCCAATCTCAGGTATTACGGTGCCTCCAGATTTAAAAAAAGGCACCCTAGAGCAATTATTTCCTATGATAACTTCACACTCCTTACTAAACATACACACCAGAAGCATCTTATGATATTTAACTGCATCAAGCTGAGTTTGGTATCAGACATTTTAGATATTTAATCGCTTGCTGTTGCATACCATGTAAAACTTGGATTAACACCACAGTAAAGTTATTGGCGTATCTCATTCCCATTTTGCCATAATTTATAGGGTTGCCCAATTGAGGCGCAGGATAATAGACGCAAATGAAATATTTATTTTTGAATCAATCAAATGTTCACCACGGCTGGATTTACAGACGCCGATCCGATGGTCCTATTTTCCACGGGAGGGGGGGGGGCACTTTTCTATGACACTTAATTGGACTATCAACGTACACTTTGCTTTTCAAAAATCGCTATAAAATTAATCTAATGGCGTTCATTCGCATGATCTTGCGCATGATCATCTTGAATCTTTGGAATTCGTCGCTATTCTTACGCGTAGTATGGCAAGTTCGTTTTGTTAAAAATAAACATCACCTAAGTCGATTCCATCAAGCTGGGGAAAAAAGTAGTCCGCTATCATTGCATGCTTTGTTTCGGATTATCTCTCACACTTTGAAACACAACAGTGATATTATCTGGTGTGCGGACAGTTTTTCGTAGCCTCGAATTTACGCACGCTTGGCGGCTTTGCAAAATTATTTTTTATTTTCCTGCGGCTCATTTGGACAACCTCTTATTTCTATGGACAGAACTGTCACACGTTATTTAAAACGAGTTGCAATACAAAACTGCTTGTCTAAAATACAGAAAACGTCTATTCACCAAGTTTATTTATTATAAACAGGAAATCATATAGTTATGGTACTCGTACTACATCAGAAAACAACTTTCAAACCACCTAGCTTTGCTATTTATAGACAGCGTTATATCGTATGCAGTAATTTTCCTATAAACTCGAAAGACACCATTCGAACACGAATTTTTAGTGTGATCGTAGAATTTCTAAAATTGACTAAAACAAAAATTGAAATTCCGGTACAGTAAACGTATCGTACTTCTTACTTTACACACGTAATGTAAAAATTATCGATTGTGTCCTAAAAATAAGCAAAATTAAAATTTACTTTCCGATGTAATCGTTTAATTATTTAAAATAATAAAGCCAACCACCAGCAGGTTTTTAAAAAATTTCACCGCGCGATAAATTAATAAAAAATGCAAATAACAAAATAAATCAACGAAAGTATTTTCTACTCGTACGTACCAGAATTTGTTGTTTTTTTTTGGTTTTTTGGTCTTCCAAGTAAACAAATTAAAGAAATAAGTAAGTTTTTAAGGTTAACCAAGAGTTGAAATCGTTTTGTTTAAATCGTTCCACACAAATTCTTAGTTTTACTTTTTGTAAATTCTTGGCGTGACGACGCTTTTATCGAAATGGTGATTGTTGACGATTGTAAAATAGTTTTTTAATGTAGAGATCTACATGCAAATGGCAGATATGGGATTAGGGCTTTATAGTTGTTGTTGGCTATAAAAACGCTAGGCTATGCTTAACTTTTATCTAACCTTGCCTAAATACCTAAACGATTCATATTTTAGGTGGAAACCCCCAATTTCTTGTTTTCAATATATCAAACCACAATAGTCGATCAAAACAGATAATGCAATAATGGTCTTAAGGGTTCCCCGAAAATTCTGTAAAAAATAATGAGTACAAAAACAACGCATACACAATCGAATATTACAAAAAAAATGATTACAAAAATAACCCATACATAAACTTCTGTACCACATGAATTCTATTACTAAAACAATTGGTACAAAAATGTTTTTGGACCAACTCAAGCCATTCAATATAAATAAAACAAAATTGAATCTTATTACACCGTATAGAAATTGAATTTGTGTTGATCAACAGATAGAATTGCGATAAAACAAACAGAGAATATGATATGGCGGCGATACGAATGATTCTTATTAGGTTTTATTTTTATAAATCAATTAGATTTTTTTTATTATAAATAATTTTATAAATATGCATAATAAAATTAATATTATTTTATACTTAATATTTTTTTTAATTAAATAAAAAATTATTAATAAAAAATATTTAATAATTGTATCCATCTCTATATTTGTTCTTATCTTACTATCAATAATAAAATTGTTGTTATCAAATAAATCTATAAACAACACTGTATGTAAAATTTCATTATTCAATAATACATAATCCATGTAGTACATTGATTGCAAAATTAAAATCCTACGATCTCCATCCTAGTAAAATAATCGTCACACAAAAGTTGCTTTGGTACAAATTGATCCAGCAAAGCAACTTATGTGACTCTTTTGTACCAATCGTTATTTGTATTAATTTTCTGGTCACAAGGCATTTTTATATGAAGAATTTAGAATTGGTACAAAACGCGATTGTTACAAAATAAAAAAGTTGCTTTGGTACAAATCGATCTAGCAAAGCAACTTGTGTGACTCTTTTGTACCAATCGTTATTTGTATTAATTTTCTGGTCACAAAGCATTTTTATATTTTATATAAACTTGAAGCCATCAACACCCAAACATCTTGAACCAATCTACAAATAAAAACGCATGCACAAATAAATGCTGCCTTAATCATTTTCATTCTATTCTAGTTATCAATTGTAAAATAGTTCAAAATTATTCTAACTCAACATTATAATAATGGAATCAGATAAATTTTTCATTACTATTTTTACAAAAGATGATTAAAATAGAATGAAAATGGCCAAAGGTTTACAATGAAATATTCACCGCCACATTTCTTAAATACTCAACTTTATTTGTGCTTGCAAAATATTTTGCAGTAACATTTTGCAGTCTCAAATTTAAGTCGCGATATTTTTTTTTTGGGCGGTGGCATTTCACTTCCAGCATTTATCTGCTCAATTGTAATTTCATTTGCAGATTGCTCCAACTGAAGTTTCGTAAGAAACTTCCATATATCTGGATGTTGACAACCCACAAGTTTTCTAAATGCACTATGCCAACCTTCAACATAATTATTTGTGCGTGGCGCATTGTTTTGCGTAGAATTAAAATGATTCCAAGCGTGAATAGCATATCGAGGATTACGTCTGTGTGGAAACTCTTTGATACGATCATCGAGTGATCCAACATACGTATCCTCAAAATATGCTACCACATTACATGCACTAGAAGGAATTTCGCCAGAGGCTTTCAACGCATCAAATACGTCAATAACATCATTTGCTGGAACAAATGCTAAGGCCATTAGCATTTTCATTCGAAGAGCAAACTCAGGATCTGAATCATAGTTTGTTTTAAGCCCTTCGGACGCAATCTTACGATAAAGATTTTGTCCGAAATGAAATAAACAATAACGTTGTGTTATGATAGGGAACGCATTTCTTGCAGCATTCGTAATAGCTTGTTCAAAATCACTCATTATAGAATAAGGATTTAAGCAAGGTCTTATATTTTTAAGCTCCTCAAAAACATTGATGTAGGTGTTTTCCAACTTATTTGGTAGAAGAGCAAATAAAAAAAATCTACCTATGGTCACGGCCCATCGAATTGACGTAGTCAGATCGGTGTATGTCTGGCATAGTCTTGAATGGCAAACCACTTTAACGACAATTATGAACCATTTAAAGCTTGATAATTTTTAAACTTCTTTAACAGCAGTTTTCGGCTGTATGAAACAGATATGACACCCTTTTTATTACTATACTTTCTCAATTTATTGCCCTTACAAATCTCTTTAAATGAGACTTTTCCAATCATAATACTTTTAACGTTAAGTCATAAATTTTTGAAATTTGACGTATGCTGCTATAAACACATGAAACAATAAATTATTATCGGTTAAATTGTAAATTTAGTTGTTGTTTGCTATGAAACAAATGTTTTCGGCTGGTTAAGTAGGTTAGTCACTTTCGACTAGGGTATTCCAGTTTAATATATAGTTTGATTAACTTTCGGCTGAAGTAGTCAAGACACTATCTGCATTATCGATTTGTTCACTATCGGCTAGCAACTTTTGGCTACCTTTAACAAGGTAATCACACCTCTCTATATCAGGCCACAAGAATGAGAAAGTGATCAAACTTCTCTATTAGTTTAGTTGGTCATCTCTCTTAACAAACCTCATTCGTTTGTGAACGGGCAAATAGTTTATAGCAGTTTAGTAAGCGATTAAATAGTTCAAATCTAAACGGTTTGAGCATCAATCAAAACCACCCCTCAATATTAGGCTACAAGTATGAGAAAGTGGTCAAACTTAGTTTATAGCAGTTTAGTAAGCGATGAAATAGTTCAAGTCTAAACAATTGGGGCATCAATCAAAACCACCTCTCTATATCAGGCCACAATTATGAGAAATTTCTCAAACTTTTCAGTACGTCAAAACCGTTTATCTATGTCAGGCCACGGATGTGACAAATTTCTAAAACTTGCCAGGTAAATAATTTGATCATCATACTCATTCAAATGTATCCATTCGTGGACGGCTAAATTGTATTGTAGTGTAACAGCGACTAAATTGATCGGATATGAATAGATTGGATTCTAACTCGGTGTCACACAAACAAAAAATTTACGACACATTCAATCTACAAAAAAATTAGTAAGGTTTAGTAAATATATACTTCCATAGCCTATATACACGAATGAAGTTTTTACTGAAACATTACTAAATAAAAATGACGTCACTTAGTAACATTTAGTAAAATGTTCATTACCATTATATTTATATATAAAGGGTGTTTTTTTAAGAGGTTGCCGATTTTTTTTTTGAATAAAACACATATAAAATTATGAAATGACCAAAATTTTTTTTTATTTGGTAGATAATTTTTTGGCATTTAACATTTAAACACAATTTCTGGCATATGGCTACCACGACTATTTTTCACAAATGTCATTCTGGAGGTCCAATTTTCCAGCACTTTTTCAAGCATTTGAGGGCGTATGTCAGCAATGACACGTTGAATATTGGTTTCCAAAGCGTCAATCGATTGAGGTTTATCCACATAAACCAATGACTTCACGTATCCCCACAAAAAGTAATCGAGTGGCGTCAAATCGCACGAACGCGGAGGCCAATTCACCGGACCATTTCTCGAAATAATATTGTCGTTGAAAGTTTCTTTCAATAAGTCGATTGTTTCACGTGCTGTATGGCAAGTGGCACCATCTTGTTGAAACCACATTTCATTCATATCCATATCTTCAAGATTTGACAACAAAAACTCATTTAACATGGTTCTGTATCGATTTCCATTCACGGTAACGCGTCGTCCTTCCTCATTTTTAAAGAAATATGGACCGATGATCCCACCAGCCCATAGACCGCACCAAACAGTACATTTATCAGGATGCATTGGTAATTCTAGAACGGCGTGTGGATTATCTTTGCTCCAAATGCGACAATTTTGTTTGTTGACGTATCCATTTAACCAAAAATGCGCCTCATCACTGAAGAGAATTTTACGGTAAAAAAATGGATCTTCGTTCAATTGATTTAACGACCAATCACTGAATTCACGGCGCAAACGATGGTCGTGTGGCTTTAATTCTTGCACCAATTGAATTTTGTATGGCACCAAACCCAAATCTTTACGTAAAATTTTCCATAAAGTCGATGGACAAAGTCCAATTTGCTGAGCACGACGACGAATCGATAAATTGTCGTTTTCTTCGACACTGGCCTCAACGACAGCAATATTTTCTTCTGTACGAACTCTTCTCATTCTTGTCGGTGGCTTGGCATCCAAAAGAGTGAATGTAGACCGAAATTTGGTAATTACGTTCTTTATGGTGGTCTCTGACGGACGATTATGTGCACCATAAAATTCACGAAGTGCTCTATAAACATTTTTAATTGAACACTGATTTTGAAAATAAATTTCCACGATTTGAAAACGTTGTTCTGGAGTTAACCTATTCATAATGATTTGCCAAACAATACTGAGTAGAAATGCCACTTTGAGCTGTCAAAACAACTGTCATAAAATAAAACGACATCTATCGGAAAAACAAACCTCCTAAAAAAACACCCGTTATATATATATATATATATATATATATATATATATATATATATATATATATATATATATATAAATTATATATATATTATTATAAAGATATAAAAATTCTTAAGCAAACTGATATATCCCTGATGATCTGAGAGCACAGGAATAAAGAGTTATGGATTGTTTGAGATAGAAATAATAATCCAAGAAATAATGCATACACTTGAGCATGTGTTTAGATCTCTAGACATATTTCAGTTGGTCGAAGAATTCTCAATATATTTGAACATAATACAAAGTTTAAATTTGAGGTACCGCAAGAAAACACATCAAATCTCTGTCGAGAAAACGACATTAATAACTAGAATAATCCACATCCAGGAGATACAGAAGAAGTGTATGGTTTACAATTTTAAACAAATTGATTGCAAATAGAATAATTTATTTAAATTTGTCTATATTTATTTTAAAAAATCGCTTTGTATTGAATGTTAACCTCATTTATTTTCCATGTAAATAAAAGACATTGAATTCATTTGAATTACGAAGGAATTTCATTTACTCACCAAATGAAACTCAAGCCGTACACAGTGCGGCCAATATTGCCACACTCAATGAATTTGGCTCAATGAGTTGGAAGGTTGATTGGGACTCATAACCGCTTATGAAGAGACACAACCAAATCAATTTTACGTGGTACGAAGTTCACCGGATCATCTAGTGAATAATAATTTCAATTTATAAAATAGAGGAAATTTTTCAAAACAGTAAATTGTGATAAAAATGTAGTTCTTTCTGAATATGCAAGGTGACTACCAAATATTTAATGATTAGGAAAATGTTCTATGGCTAATTTGAAATAAATTTTTCATTTTTTAACCTATAAACCCATCATTTTTAATAACTAAATGGGATTTTATGAAATAGGACCGATTCTGATCAAACGATACAAATCTTAAGGTCAAAACAAACAGCCTCTATATTTGGTGCAACATCTGTTAGTCCTTTTTTCATTTGTAAATAAAACACATTTTGGGATGAAAAGGCAAAATTTTTTATTGTTACAGTTACGGCTTCGTCTACATGCCTGCATCCGAACATCAAAATTTTGGTGAGTTTTCTAATAAAAGCGGACCAATCACCTCAATTTCAGCCCGAATGTTTTTTTAAGTTGTTGAATTGTTTTTGGATGGACCTTACCTTTCAAATAACCCCACAACAAATATTCAAGTGATGTCAATTCCGCGCTTCTTGGTGGCCAAGGAATTTTACAATATCTTGAAATTATGCGATCAGCAAATTTTGTTGACAATAAATACCTGACAATATACCTGAGCTTGTGTTAAGATCTCTAGGGATATAACATATGGTTTAAGAATTCTTGTTATATTTGATCATAATACAAAAACCTCTAAACTGTTCCCATCCCTGGATGGGAGGCTCCTGATAATTTTTTCTAACTGACATGGTTCCCAACTAACATCCCATATACCTGAGGTTGTGTTAAGGTCTGTGGGGATATCTCAGTTGTCCTATCAATTTTTATTATATTTGGTCATAATATTAAATTGTATAAATTGTCTCCACCGCTAAATATCTAGCTTCTGATTATTTTTTTGCCTAACTGACATGGGTTCAAGCTTGCACCTTATATATCTGAGGTTTTGTTAAATCTCTACGATACTTCTATTCAAGAATTCTTAAAAGATTGTTTTATCTATATTGAACTATATTGTATAACTTGTTGGTTAGAATTATGAACACTATTTATTTTTGATGTCTAAATATGAGCATCTTGAGAATTTTAAATACGTATATCTTTGAATCAAATCAAAAATTTAAGTAACTAGTCGAAATAAAGCGGTTAATTATTATTGTTCAATTAATTTTAATAGGATTTAATAAACACATCTAAGAAAACTCTAATCTTCGATAATGTTCCGCCTTACTCAGGTAATATCACTAACACAATCACAATTAATGAAACTAGCAAAAGATTAGCATTTTCTTCACATTCGTGGAATATTTGTTAGATGAGTTGGACGGTTATGACGAAGAGACGAACAGTTTGTATTGTGTGGTAATCAAAATGTATATTGTCCAGCTAAAAAGTTTGCACGAATGTAAACTTAGCTGTCAGATTTTTTAACCTCATAAACAAAATCCTAATAAAAACGAACCAGTCGGTCGAGTCCAGTCAAATATTTACAACTTTCTTATTCATTGTACTCGTTGTCGTTGCTGAAAATGGATAATAAATTCCTCAAGAGTGCGGCCAGTAATAATTTACAATTTATTCGTGTAGTTTTTTTGGTAAGATGTTTTTATTAAATTAATTATGGCACGGTTTATTAATATCCCATTATTTGTGTGCAGTGCGTTTATCTGGAGTACACGAACGAATATTTCACCATGTAGCTGCTGCGTAGCACAATCACACTTCTAAACGTATTGATTTTACATTGCGATCGCATAGATAATGAAAATTTATCATCAAATATTCAAATATTTACAACGTACTTATTGAACTCGTTGTCGTTGCTTAAAATGGATGACAAATTCCTGCGGCGAAACCGGACAATAATAGCAGTGATCTGGAAGAGGGTGATTCGCATTCAGGAGAAAAGTTTAATACAATGAATTATTTGAATGATATCAAACGGACAACTCTAATTAAAATTTAGAAAATGTTGAATGACATCAATGGTATACAATTTGTGCTCAACTGTACCTATCAATTTTTATTTGATCCGGATTCCATGCATTGCCTGTGTAGGATTTGTCATGATTTGATGGCACGATCGAATGGCGTTTTATGAATACAAGTAAGTCTCAATAAAAAAAAATCGTAAAGTTTTTAACTAATAACAATCTCGTTTTACTTTAGATTACTAAATATATTGGCCTGAAAGTTGGCTTGAAGGAACAAGGAGGAATTAGATATTTTGTTGTTATGGTGTTTTGTAGGCTACTTGTATAATATCCCAAAACGAGGATGATGAACAGTTGCCAGACGATGACGAGTACATTGAAGATAAATCGAATGAAGAAGAGATCCCGCGAAGTAAAATATTTTAAAATTTTTATATTTCTTATAAACTAAGATGTAAGATTTATTAATAAATTTACACTGAAAGAACCAGAACTTACTTTGGCTATTTTATTTTGTACTCTGAATGGGTAAATATCATTATTCAAACAGGAATCGCATCGTATTAGTTTTATCCCATAACTCAAAAGGTATCCATTTTTCTAGTGTATGTATCAACTCCACTCCTCGTAATTTTATTCCATGCCTCTTTTATACAAATGTATGCCATTTTCAGACCAACTCCAGGTAATTTTGGGAGGTTGGTATTTGTACCCGGGATATCACCATCGAATTCATCCAATAGGATTTGTGATGATGTTCTACGTAATTGCTCAGCATCGAGTAGAGAATATGCATGAGAATTTATATGAAGATTGAAGTATTTTTGGAAGTCGGCCATTTGTTTAGGGAACTATACTGTGTATCGGTGTTAGAGCATTACCTGGCGACAAAAATTATATCTCAGCTCCTGGTTAAGATTTCGTCAAACGGTTTGCTGTTCTAGATACAGAAAAGACCATAGCATATCTGTTTAGCATAACATATGTATGCGAGTCACCTGGGATATACAGTGATTTTTTAAAAATGGGCGACCGGACCGACGCGTGATACGTTATATTATTTCAAAGAAATTTAACCCAGGATTATAATTTTTGCGACATACATATGTATAGTGTGTTATAGCTTAAGATTCAGGTTTTTACACGAACTGGAATCCGTCATAATAAATAATTAAAAAACCAAATTTTACTCAACAGTTTAGACTTATTACAGCAATTCCATTTGTTTCTTGTAAATTATGCACCCAACGACAATAATCTGATTAGGTAATAATATATTTAATATCGATATTTTGCATCAAACGAAATTTTGTATGACTTTTATTTTGGTATAGCGATCGTACCAAAGCAACTTTTTTATTTTGTAACAATCGCATTTTGTACCAATTCTAAATTCTTCATATAAAAATGCTTTGTGACCAGAAAATTAATACAAAACGATTGGTACAAAAGAGTCACATAAGTTGCTTTGCTAGATCGATTTGTACCAAAGCAACTTTTTTATTTTGTAACAATCGCGTTTTGTACCAATTCTAAATTCTTCATATAAAAATGCTTTGTGACCAGAAAATTAATACAAATAACGATTGGTACAAAAGAGTCACACAAGTTGCTTTGCTAGATCGATTTGTACCAAAGCAACTTTTTTATTTTGTAACAATCGCGTTTTGTACCAATTCTAAATTCTTCATATAAAAATGCCTTGTGACCAGAAAATTAATACAAATAACGATTGGTACAAAAGAGTCACATAAGTTGCTTTGCTGGATCAATTTGTACCAAAGCAACTTTTGTGTGACGATTATTTTACTAGGATGGAGATCGTAGGATTTTAATTTTGCAATCAATGTACTACATGGATTATGTATTATTGAATAATGAAATTTTACATACAGTGTTGTTTATAGATTTATTTGATAACAACAATTTTATTATTGATAGTAAGATAAGAACAAATATAGAGATGGATACAATTATTAAATATTTTTTATTAATAATTTTTTATTTAATTAAAAAAAATATTAAGTATAAAATAATATTAATTTTATTATGCATATTTATAAAATTATTTATAATAAAAAAAATCTAATTGATTTATAAAAATAAAACCTAATAAGAATCATTCGTATCGCCGCCATATCATATTCTCTGTTTGTTTTATCGCAATTCTATCTGTTGATCAACACAAATTCAATTTCTATACGGTGTAATAAGATTCAATTTTGTTTTATTTATATTGAATGGCTTGAGTTGGTCCAAAAACATTTTTGTACCAATTGTTTTAGTAATAGAATTCATGTGGTACAGAAGTTTATGTATGGGTTATTTTTGTAATGGTTTTGTTGTATTAATTACGTATGTATGATTTATGAATAGTAACTAAAATATGTGACATAATTTTCAGGTCACCGGTCTTAAGATGTTTTACTACGAATGACAAATGTGCTAAAGTTTGAAAAGAAACGACAAGTCTCAGTTTATTTTTAAGCAAGTTATTGAGTCAATGGGATTTACCTTTTGTTAAAAATACACAGCCCTAATAATCCATTACATGGTAATAGTAGACAACCCTGCATTTAATGTTGACGTTGTGTTTTCATTATTTCAACAGGTTATGGGCCCAGAATCAATTAGATTCTGCGTCATCTGGCTAAAAAAATAATCGAATTTTTTTGAAAAAGCAGATATAAAAGCAGGATATAAAAGAAAAAAAACGAACGATACAGAATGTCAAAGCTGGATGGTAATTTGAAAAAGCTGACAGAAAGGCAGCGAAAATTATGATTCTTGGTCATTCGCTATGAAACATTTCCTGGCATTGCACAAGTTGAAGAATTGAAATTGTAAAGAATTACAACAACTAGAATTACTACAACAACCGAAGAAAATCCCGTTGCTGTTGACGACAAAATCGCTCTATCCATTGGTAAAGAAATGTAAAAAACCAATTGTCGCTTGAAATACATTGCGTACAGCATGTGAAGTCAAGGGAGCACAAAATTGTCTTCGTTTATTGCATAAATTCGTGTGAGTCACGCCAGAAATCCTATTCTGGAAATTCCACGGTTTTCTTATTTTGTCGAATAGTATTTGATTGTGCAATTTTGTGCTTTTAACGGTAAAATTTGTGCATAATGTATTTTGGGAGATACTGTGGGATTTCTAACGTGATTATTACACAAGAAATCCCATATATCCGTTTAATCATTGAAGCGTATGTTTTGATTTAGTTTAATTGTGGAAAACTGTGCATCCCGCAAACAATATAGTTCTCCTCCCGAATTGGTCCAGAATTTGTCCAAGAACGGCATTAACTGCCCATTTACATGCGTTATGCACGAAATCTGTTAAAGTAGATCAACTATGTATGAAAAGTCATAGTTTTCTAGTCACAATGTTTAGACTAGATGTATATAACAAGATAAGAATAGGATTCACTAGTGGCATACTCCATACCAGCCAGAATTGGGAATAGAAAACCTTTAATTCAACCCTGTATTTAAAATTTAAATTTTTGAAATAAACTTTATGAATGATCTTTGAAAATCGCGAATTTTATTAATGAAATCTCTTAAACTAGTTGAAATGAACATTCAGATCAAATTTCGTGATTGTGTCTACTCCACATCAGCCAGAATCCCACATACAAAACTCTTTCTTCAACCGTAAAAACGGCTTTCTCTTAAAACTAGGGTTGAAAGCAGAGTTTTGTATGTGGGATTCTGGCTGATGAAGAGTAGGCACACTCATAAAATTTGGTCAGAATATCCGTTTCAACTAGTTTAAGTGATTTCATTAATGAAAGGTGGAATTTCCAGAAATCACCCATATAAAATTTTTAGAACTGATCTTTTGAAATTGGGGTTGAAAGCAGAGTCTTGTATGTGGGATTCTGGCTGATGAGGAGTAGGCACAATCATGAAATTTGATCAGAATATCCGTTTCAACTAGTTTAAGTGATTTCATTAATGAAAGGTGGGATTTTCAGAAATCACCCATATAAAATTTTTCAGAACTGATCTTTTGAAATTGGGGTTGAAAGCAGAGTCTTGTATGTGGAATTCTGGCTGATGAGGAGTAGGCACAATCATGAAATTTGATCTGAATGTCCGTTTCAACTAGTTTAAGCGATTTCATTAATGAAAGGTTTGATTTCCAGAAATCACCGATATAAGATTTTTCAGAATTGATCTTTTGAAATTAAGGTTCAAATGGGGGTTTATTACAGATTATTCTGGCTGATGGGGAGTAGTAATCATGAAACTTGATCAGTATGTTTAGTACAAGCAGTTTAATTGATGTCGTTAATAAAATGTGCGATTTTCAAAAATCATTCATTAAGTTTATTTAAGTTTATACTTTGACAGATTTTGTGTATAAAGCATGTGAATGGGCAGATAATGCCGTTCTAGGAAAAACCCTGACCAATTCTGGAGGACAACTAAATTGTTTATAGGATGTACAGTTTTGCACAATTAAACTAAAGCAAAACATATGCTCTAATGCTTAAACTGATCTAAGGGTGTTCAGAAATCCCACATTATCTCCCAAAATACATTATGCACAAATTTACCGTTAGAAGCACAAAATTGCACAATTAAATACTACTCGACAAAATAAGAAAACCGTGGGATTTCAAAAATGGGATTTCTGGCGTGACTCACACCATAAATTCGTATCAATTAGACTAGAAAATGCAGTCGCATATTGATGAATTATTTCATATATAAAGCAAGTAAGAGGATTTGGATTTCCCAGTTAGTGATAAATGGTTGACTGGAATCATGTTATTGGGTTTACCAGAAGAATTCAATTCATTCATTCTGGGTTTGGCTGGTGGTAAAATGAAGTTGACACCGGATCAGTTGCGGTTAAAATTACTGGATTTAAATTATAATAGATCTGTGAACCAAAGTGCGTTTCTGAGTGAAAACAAAAATCGTTTTCAGACGAAAAGGAACAACAAGGATTTTTATCTTTCAAATGCAGTAAATGCAATGAAAAAGGCAATAAAGCAGCCGATTGTCCGTATAAAAACTCGAATGAAACGAAACCAAATTTCAAGAAGACATTTCTTGCTTTCGCATTAAATGATGGAATGAAAAACAAATCAAGCGACTGGTTTATTGATAGTGGCGCGTCAATACACATGACACCAAATGAAAATTAGGTCAAAAATCGTGTCACGTCTGCAGTAAATCAAATTATAACAGCAAACAATTCTACGATGAAATGTAAATGGAAAAGAAAAAATATTATTGAAAATTATATCGCCTATAACGAAAATGGTTGAGAAGGGAAGTACAATTACTTTCAACAGTGAGGGCTGCACCGTCTATGGTGATCAAATGTGTCCTTTGATAAATTGCATGCCAATTGATGGTATTTACAAAATTGGTGGTGGTGTCGAGAAATGCACGTCGGCGGCGAAACAAGAAAACTCTATATGGTTTGGCACAAGCGGCTTGGGCAGTGGTGCCAGGTATTTTCTGACTTTCATTAACGATTTTAGCAGAAAATGTTTTGTTTATTTTCTGATCCTAAAAAGGAGCTTTTTACAACACACATCGAATTTAAAACGTGGATTGAAAACCAAAGTGAACGAAAAATTAAAATTTTTCGTACTGATAATGGCACCGAATATTGTTCACGTGAATTCATCAATTTCTACAAGCAAAATGGTATTGAACATCAATTGACGAATGTTTGCACGCCACAGTAAAATGGTACAGATGAAAGAGTGAATAGAACGATTGTCGAGCGATCTAAATGCATGTTAATTGATGCGGATTTAAGTGTCACATAGTGGGCTGAAGCGGGCAGTATCATCATTGTTGGCTGATAAAACTCCGGAAGAAGTATGGAGTGACTCTAAAGTTGTTCTAAGTGATCTGAAAACATTTGGTTCTCCTGTTATGGTGCACATATCTATAGAAAAATGTAAAAAATGGGACGTGAAGTCAACGAAAATGATATTTGTTGGGTACGATAATGAAAAGAAAGGTTATCGGTGCATATATAAATCAACAAAACAATTAACTGTTAGCAGAGACGTAACTTTCAATGAAGCACCGGCTGAAATATATTCAAAGGACGTTGATACGGAAGACAAATTGGATTCACTGAGGGATAATGCAAGCGATGTTATAATGACACAGACAAGAGGAAAAAGGTACGACAGTTGTACATGTTATATCGAGTGATGACAGCTATTCGACTGTTGTTGATCCTAATGATCCAGATTACGATCCGGACGGATCAATAACACCACCCAGTGGAGTTCGCCGTTCATGAAGAGTATTAAAACCAAATCCGAGACATGATGCAATCGATTGGAAAAATGCAATGCAAGATGGAATAAATTCATTAATGAAAAATGAAACATGGTCATTGGTTGATTCACCGTCAGGTAGAAATGCCATAAAATCAAAATGGGTATTTAAAACGAAAACAGATGCCGATGGTAATATTGTGAGACGCAATGCGAGATTTGTTGCCAAGGGTTGTTCTCAGATTTATGGTCTGGATTATGAAGAAACATATTCACCTGTAGTAAGGTACGTATCGATTAGAGTATTGATGGCAGTTGCTGTGAAACACAAGTTGAATGTTCATCAAATGGATGCTGTTACTCCCTTCCATCAGGGTGAACTTCATGAAGAAATTTATATGCAGCAACCCTCAATTGAAGAAAATAAAACGGGTTTTGAGTTCAGTGTTCAAGATGAAAGGTATGGGAATGCGTTGGCATTCATATAACTCAAGGCGAAGACAATATTCAATTGGATCATTCTGCGTATGCTGAGGAAATATTGAAACAGATTTGACATTTGCTGTAAATGATGTCAGCCGATTTAATACGAATCACAGTTTGGCTCATTGGAAGGCAGTCAAGAGAATTTTTCGGTATTTAAAGAGCACTAGAAGTGAACTAACGGTTGCCTTATCAAGCACAAAGGCCGAATATATGGCATTGGCTTCGACATTCCAGGAAGTAATTTCGTTGATACAATTTTGTTCAGCATTCGATGATGACTGCAATACTGCGACAATGATTTTCTGTGACCATTAGGGAGCAATTAAATTAGCTGAATCAGATGGGTTCAGACAACGTTCAAAGCATATTGATGTCTGCGTGAAAAAGTTATGGATTCAACCATTAACATCAATTATACTTCGACTAACGAAATGGTTGCTGATGGTTTAACGGAGGCCATCATTCATCTTTAGAAGCGGAAAATAGAATTTTAAATGCTAACGTTTCTGACATCGATTATTATGCATTTGGCCGTGTTTTTGCTTTTAGAAATGTAACTGTTTTCTTAAAGCTTTAACAAATTTAGTCAGGCTCATTGACAATGTCATTAGTAACGCGATTTGGCTGGTAAAGAGAAAGAGTGGGCCATTAAAAAGTTTGCTTTTAAAAATTCTATATAATGAGTATACATCTCTATTTTGTGGAAATTTGTCTAATTGCGTAGGTTGCAGTCTCCAATTTAAGAATGAAAAACCGTTTAGTTCATGTGGCTCCCTCTGCTAGCATTACAGTAAGCCATCCTGTGGGCCCTGTTTTCAAGAACTTTTTCGACGATGTTGGCGCCTATTTCGCGAAAAACTGTTATGTTTTAAAGCTGTAACTGTCTCTGGTTTATCCGCACAATATCGATCCTTAACAAAACCCTATATAGAAACAAGTCAAACGGCGTCAAATTTTAGTTCCGCGCAGGCCAATTGACATCTTCAAAATGGCTGATTATTCGGTTGTCAAATTTGGCACGCAAAAGATCAATTGTTGGTCGATTTGTGTGACATGTGGTGCATAGCGATTTCATAGCGTCGATTTGAGGACATACAAATTTGGTCAGGATTGCCCTGTAACGCTCGCAATTTCTCTACGATTACGTGTGACATTCGACACAAATCGATGTCATTATGAAGCTGGCCTATAGTCCACGCAGAGAACTGATATTGAAGCGGATAGTTATTTCCTTGCAACTGCTGTGTCATCTGGACAATGTAGAGAAATAATTCAAAGTCTTTGTACAGCATTCTACTGGCTGTGCGACTAATGGCCAGTTAGTTCAACTATGTACATGGATATACTAAAGGTAGGGCGAGGATTTTCTAGGAATCGTTTAAATTCAAATATTGAAATGCGAATGGGATTGCTCACATTTAAACGAACCAACAAAAGCACTAGGTCTTAACAAAATCTCCAGAATTATTGGATCATGGAGAAGTTTATCTTACATCTAATCTTTATGACTTCATTGTAATGATCTTGAACTAGGAGGTGTTGCTTGAGAAATAGGAACCCATCACAAATGTCCACTGCATAAAATAGCTTATTGTCTCAAATGTGAAAATTACCGTTGTATAGCTCTGATAAAGAACGCCTATATATTTTTTCAGATAGCTCAGAGGCCATCGACTCGGATTAAAAACTGGTGAAATAAGGAATGGGGGTCTCACAGGATTATGGGAACAATGAACAATGTATGAAGCAAATGAAATACTGCAGACGAGTACAAGCAAGGAAGGTCAAGACTTAGAGGTAAATTCGGCTAATATTCGCATTGGTTAAGTTGTTGTTGCCACAGTTGTGGTGGTGGAAGCGTTTATTATTTTCCTGGTCATCCATGATATATCCAAATATCACATAGCTAACTTCTTTGAATTTGATTTAGGAAAGTTGGTTTAAATTTCGCCCACATTTCAGCGTTTTTGGAGGATTGACAAAACGTTTTAATGAGAAGGAAATTCTGTGTAAAACGATGACGTAACTCTGTTTAAAAATCATATGTCTAATACTCTTGTGAAGATTTTTTTATTTTTTTTTTCAATAGTAACCAGCAATGAGAAGTTGCTGAAACTCAAAAGCTCTTCAGCTCAGTAAAATTTCGTTCATTTGTATTTCTGAATTTGTGTATATGTATTTACAGCAGGGGATGCTCCCAACTCGAAAACATCGTTCCGTCACCTTAATACTGTACATCTTACGCTCCTATGACAGCCGACTTATTACACCCGTAATGTATGATAATTTTAATATTTGAAGGTGCCCATATAGTGATTACATATCAAATAAAAAATAAATTAATGTTAATTCTACACTGTAATCAATAAAATAAACATGTCATTACCGTACTTTGTAAATATTGAACATTGATATTGACATAAAGTCATTACAGGTGTAGATAAATATAATAAAACAAAATTAACATGTTAGATACTGCCATCCTTATAATTTGCTTAGGTCAATACAACCTTTTACGGACTGGTAGATGATAACTTTATAGTATTTAACTCATTGAAATTTTGAACTATTTGGAGTGAAGGGTGTGGAATGCGAGTGTGAGGCATATTTATGCTTAAGGTTGTGTTCTCGTACGAGTAATTAAATTGCTATGTAAATCAATTTTTTTTTTAAACGATAGTGTGTGTGTGAAATAGGACAGGCAACTTGAAACAAGGACAACCCGTTTGTGCACCCATAAACAACGACCCTCACTCATTTGGTATTTTGGCGGGATTTTAGATTTTGACATGTATTTTGAACGAGGTATTGGCATCTGGTTCAAGTCAATGAGATACATATACTCTACCGACTAAACTATGGTCCAATTTGTAGGAAGGAATTAAAATCAAATTTAGATTTTGAACGAAGTGAAACCAAATTATATCCAATTTCGGGTTAAAACACTAAGTAAAAACCACATTAATTTTCAAGAAAGTCTTGGTAGTTCACGTTACAAATATTTTGATTCCTTATTTCAGCAGTATCAGATAAATAAAATTGTAGTTTTTGAGAAGATCAATCTGGAATTATTCAAAAATAAATTAGATCTGGTAAGAGAGATTAAAGTTCAAGGGCAGTTCAATGGCAACTGCTATAATTCCTGATAAACATGTCTCCTATAATAGCAGGTACTGAAAAATTAAAAAATATATATATATTTACTCCACGCATCCCGTTCATTCCAAGGGACTAGTAATAAGAATTTCTGCATCAGCTATTTCAAATTAAAATTTTCTTCACTACTACAATAACAAACCACAAGAACAAATATTATCTATTCGATTCTTATCGAAGCGCTTCAAGGACTTTGAGTTCAAAGGAGTGTAGTTGTGGATATGACAAGTACAGTAAAAAAGTTCAATGATCCTTTAACTATCATGTAATATAAATGAATTAGGAGCAAAGTCTTAGATTCGTACCTCCTCGCGGAATGAATCTAAGACATTGGCGCCACAAAACCAATAGCATATTAGCGTCTGTTCTCTAGGTTAGGGGCTGAAGCAGGTGTCTGTCTTGAAGTAAGCTTCTCGCTTTATAAATTTTACGCTTTATAAATAAACTTTATAAACCTACCTACTATCACAAAAAACATCAAGATATGAACTGATTTATCGTATTCATCACAATAACGACCTCGGAAAATATACCCGTACAACGATATAAAAATGAGAACAAAGAACGTGCTAAGCCTCTTTAGACCTGGAGATCTCCAGAACCTTTCGAACCAGGCGGAAATTTGCACATTGTATGTAAGCGCACTTCAACATGAGCTTAGTTGGTCTGGGAGTGGAGTCCATAATACCATCAATCGTTGCACTCTCCAGTACAGCGGAGTCGACTTTCTTGTCCAGCGGCATGTACTGCAGTTTATCACGTAACAACAAAGGTCAATACGTCACATAACTGGCCATAATGTATATGACTTAGTCGTATCAAGTACGTTCTTTCAACATGAGAAAATCCACAAAGCGTGGTTATCGAATGATGGAAGAACAGAAAACCAAATTGATCACGTCATGATCTCGAAATCACATTCCACCAACAAAACTGATGTTAGATCTTATAAAGACGCCGACAAGGATAGTGATCATATGCTTGTTCTGTTCAAATATAAACAGTTAAAACTCCCTGCAAAGTTAACAACCAGCTATCACTGAACATCTAAACTGGCACAACAAAAACTACGAAACTCCATCACACTTCCAGGTGCAGTGGCTAGCTATCCAGTCAACCATAACCATAAAAAGGTCACCAAGAGTATAGAATAATTGTTTGAACGATCCACCAATTTGACGACCATAGACCAAAGTTGCGTGAAAAATGGTTAACTCGCAACACTCGGAGAACTAACACCAAGACAAGAAGCTCAAAAATATTAGGACTTTTATAGGAAACATCAGCTTCCAAGCGGAAAACGGAAACTCATGAGACAGCTTTGCCAATGCCGGAAACCTCACTAAAGACTTCCATCTAAGACCCACATTCATCAAAGACACGAATGCAACGTTGAGAACAAACGTAGCTAATGTTATTTCTGTATGCCAATCCTACTTTCATAACTAAATCGGAACGACGAAGTGACCCCTATTCGTATTATTGCGTCACCAGACGAGAAGGTACTCGTCCCATATCCCACAGTAAAGGAAGTAGATGCAGCTATTAGTAGATTAAAAAGTGGAAAGGCGGTTTTGACGAAATCCTCGCAGAGTTATTAAAACACGGAGGAGCTACTCTTTCACTTAATCTATATAAACTTGTCGTTGTATATAGGACCAGGAGGGGCTTCCCGAGGAATGAAGGACCGCACTCAACGTTTACTGCATAAAAAAGGCGACCGTCTCAAATGTGAAAATTTCCGTGGCATAGTTCTGTTAAAAACCGCATACAAAACTTGTCGAAAATATCATCGACGACTGACCAGGGTTTCACCATGAGGATGATCACAACAAAACCATTCACTAGCTCTATAAAGACTTGTAACAGGCATATGACAGCATCAACCGCGAACACAATTGGGCCGCGCTGATATCTCTCGGATTCCACAGAAGCTTGTCTCTCTCTGTAAGCTAACAACATCTGGCTTTCCGTGTAGAGTTGTAGTGGAAGGGGCTGTATCTGATCCTTTCGAGAAAAAAACGGGTGTTGATTCTTCGCCCTGCATTTTCGGGCCAAATTCTTGGATATGCAAATGATATCGTGATTGGACCTAATGATATACACACGGTAAATTTCAAAACGAGTGACTATAGTTTTGACAACGTGAAGTACTTCAAAATTCTCGGGTCAGTTGTAACATGATATTCAGGCAGATATTAAAGCAAGCATAGCAGCCAAGCATCGTATCTTCTTTGCGCATCAAAGGTTGTAACAATCAAAATATCATTTGCAGTCGTGTAAGCTCGCGCTTTACAAAGTACTTATAAAACCTGTGCCCACTTTTTGAAGTGAAAGTTGGACTTGACCACTGCCTATTGTAGAATATTATCAACCTTTGAAAGAAAGGTTTCGATCCCAACACAACGAATGACAAGAAAAGTGTCCCACCAACAACCAGTTTTCGTACGTCGTGTGGGGATTTGTAGATTACGCTGGCGCGACGACGTCGAAAAACACCTGCAAACAATCGGATGTTGAAACTGAAAAATTTGAAAGGGAATTCTCTTTACACGATACAAGAGTACTAGTACGACCAAGAAATGCACGCACACAAGAGAATATTGATTTGATAGCAGCAAATGCAAGAGAAAATCCAAATTTATCGGTTCCACGTCGTTCTCAACAATCAAATCTTTCTCAAACAACAACATGGAGTATTTTAACAAAATATTTGGGTTTACATCCTTACGCAATTCAACTGGTTCAAGAACTGAAGCGTTATACCACCATAAATGTTGTTTATCTTCTGATTTTGCTCATGAACAACTTGAGAATGATGAACATTTTTATCGAAAATTTTTATTCAGTGATGAAGCTCATTTTTGGTTAAATGGTTATGTACACAAACAGAACTGCAAAATTTGGAGTGATGAAAATCCACAGGAAACTGTTCAGACATCATTACATCCAGATAAAGTAACTGTATGGTTTGCAATTCATGCTGGTGGAGTGATTGGTCCATATTTCTTTGAAGAAAATGGTCGAAGGGTAAGAGTCAATGGAGAACGATACAGAACAATGTTAAATAATTTTTTTTTCCTGCTGGTGTTGAGAATAATTGGGAAGCTATGTGGTTTCAACAAGACCGTGCCACCACAATCGATGTCACCGCCACAGACGGTGCCAATCGATTTATTGAAAACAAAATTTGGTGATGAAATTATCTCAAGATTTGTTCCAGTTAATTATCCTCCCAGGTCGTGTGATTTAACACTTTGTGATTTTTTTGCTTTGGGGATATGTTAAGTCACAAGTTTATGCTGATAATCCAACAATGATTGAGAAATTAAAAATCAACATTGAACGTGCTAAAAATACAGCCAAATTTATGTGAAAAAGTGATGATAAATTGGGCTGACAGAATGCAGTACGTACGGAGAAGTCGTGGTGGTCATTTGAATGATGTTATTTTCCATACTTAATTGCATGGCATTCCAACCTTTCAAATAAAAAAAATGTTGGTCTCCCTGAATAATTTGTGTTTTTTTTTAAATTTTTTAATTGTATCATTCCTATTGGAAAACCCTTTATTAATGATACCTGCTAAAAAAATGATTAAAATTTGGCCTAGCTCCATCCCTAATGGCAATATTCCAGAACTTTCTCAAACATCTTTCTAAAATCTTATTTAGATCCCACATGCCGATTTTCGACATAATCGGTTACGAAATGGCCAGGTTTCATCCCTATCCGCCTTATTCCAGAACTTTATCAAAAACGCATTTTAGAAATCAATTTCCATCGCACGTGTACAATTTCAAAAAAAAAAACGGTTTAGAAATGGCCTAGTTCCATCTCTATTGACTGCTTTATTAAATAATCATTTCAGAATCCCATTTCTGTTAAGAAACGGCCAAATTACATCCCTATTAGAATTTTGTCAAAAAATCATTTAAGAGTCCCATTTTCCCACATACCAAATTTTAAAAATTCCCTAAAAATCGGGATTTCCTAAAACTCGGGATATCTTTTTATACAAAACCGGGATTTTGAAAACCGGAATTTCATTACACACCAAGAAAAACCATATGGAAGACTTTTATCTGTTTAAATTACCATCGTCTGGATGTATATGTAAAGGAGCCAAGTCGAACGCGTAATTATGAAATAGCAATACGGAAACTTTGCGCTTCTTATTTAAAAGTCAGGCCACCACATTGCGTGAATACTCGTAAGTAAAGAATATCGTGCTTCTAACGATATCAAGGATTGTTTGGATAAAATAATTTTAAGTTTCAAGGAATTTAAATTTAAATTGAATACAAATAATTTAGCAAGCATTGAGTAAAGGTTGACTAAAATGAAGCGCAAGGAAGCCCAAACTTGAAAGGGACGTACAAATCTAATTCACCAAACAAACAAAATAGATATCAGTTATATCTTCATGTATCTAACCAAAGATCACAGAGAAACTAAAGATCACATAACGTACAATTTTTGTATACCAATGGAAACACACTATAGAGACTTTCGGTTAGGTAAGAATGAACCAAAATGGCGGCGGAGCTAAACAAGTTAAAAAGACAAATGTTTTGTAATGAGGAGCTAAGCAGTGGCCATACTGGCTCACATTTTGTTGAGCTGATTCAGTAATATCCAAAATCGCGAATAATGTAACGTGAAATGTTCGGCACCACACTGGAATGGGTCAAGAAGGGAAACCTTAAGAATGGCATATTTCGTTCTTAATCTAGCACTTGCATATTATTTATGTTTTAACTATAGCTTAGTACTGTTTTAAGAAACTGGAAGTTTTTGTGAGGGATTTGCTTTACCAATGGAGAATGGCTTACATAACAATTTGAACAGAGTAAATTCGAACGTTGATTATATTAAAACACAACAAAAATGAAGGTTTGCTAGCTCCCAATACTCTGCACATAGTTAGCTTTACTTTCAAACCGTTAAAAGTTAGGCTAATTATTTTAGCACCGGTCTCTTCTAAGAAATATCAAATTGCAAATTTAACTATGTGAGCTCGATTTGACCCGTATAGTGAATCGATAAAAACTACGCTACTAATAATTTAAATTTCTTATTCTCTGCGCTTAAGAAAAAAGCAAACACAAAACCTTTAAATTTCTTACATTTCATCCATCATAAGCGAGAAGTAAAGACGTAAAGAAGTAAGGATTTTCACTACTAACTAATTTTTTAATTTTTCCTGACGTGTTCTGGTACCATTGTTGTATTGTTCTAATGTGTGGCAGACTAATTTTTAAGAACTTTCTAAGCAGTGTTGTGCGTCTACGCGTAATTCGAAATTGTCGACATGTTGGTGTCGAAAATTGTGTAGACAATTAATTTTGGCGTAGTCAATGTCGAAATTACGTACAGTATGTAGAATATTCGTAGATAATGTAGATTATTACTTGTTTTGTTGTTTTCTTATTGTTTTTCAGTACGAGGTTCTCAGCTGGAACTGACACTTTTACAGTTCAATTGCGAATTTCCTATACATTGTGAAAGTTATAATTAAATTTTTACAAAACAAATATGTCAGATTGGTACAGAGAAATCTAATTTTTTACTACTTTGTAATGGTCGCATTTGGGCATGATTAAAACATGATAATTTCGAAAAAAAAATATAACTAAACTAAACTTTTAAAAAGTTTATTAGGAAATTGTCAACGCCACCTGCAAAAAATAGAAATACTGGCATATCAAAAACCACCAGTTGCATCTGCCTCCGGTAAGTCAAATCGAAACATTAGTTTTAAATGTTTGCTCAGACCTGCCTAAAATGTTCTTATTAGTTATTAATTTTATCAGTTCTTCGAATATAATTTTCTTCATTTATTTATAATTAAATAAGATTATCAGGGAGGATGTTGCTGATAATATTTTCTTATTATTTTTCTATTTTTATTTTATCAACATAAATTACTTCATTAAAGAAGATAAAATAGTTGATATAATAATTATACATGTTTTTTGCCGTTCGTTAATTAATAATTAACAGGATTTTACATTTACATAATTTATAAAAAAAAAAAATACAATTTGCAATTTAAATTTTTATTTATCGTGATTTTTTAATGCTATAATTATTTCCTATTATAGCAGACTCTGTAGCAACATAAATTATTTTCGTAAATAATTTTTTTTTTATTTACTATTTATTGATCATGTACGTTGTTATGAAAGCACAGAACAAAATCTATAAGTTCCCCAACACCTTCGAGCGTTTCATAATCTAAAATAAATTTCTGTAACGAGGTCACAATATAAAAAATTAAAATGAAAATGAGGATAATTTCACCACCACCATATACAGGACGACCGACTATGTAGCAAGTGAATAATTTATAGATAAATAATAACCCTTACTTCTATACGACTGAACGATTTAAAATCGAATCAATAATATTTTTGTACGCACCTGCTGTATATTTAGGTAAAAACAGCACAGCCTAGACACAGTCCTATGATAATGTTTACTCGTGTATGCATGTAAATTACGTTATTAAATCGAAATTATGTAAAAAAATGTGCTCATACTTCGGATCCAATATGTACGTGTGTCTCTAGGTACGTGTGCGCTGATTAAACGAAAGAGAAAAAAAAATCGTAAACAAATTAGATACACTCAAGTGTAATCTGTCTAATCAATTTGAATATTTTAGACATTTACGGTTGTTCAATTTAACGTAACATATTTCGGATGTTTATTATGTGTATAGGCTACTTACGTGTTTTCGCCTAATATTGATTGATCGCATGCTTATTTCGTTTATTACATAATTCTTTTGCAAAAGAGTTAGAGGGACAAAATCCAATTTCCCTGTAAATTTCGGTTAGATGATGTTGTATCCTTAGTTTTCTAGTGCTTATTTGCACAGGACAGTTCGAAATGATTTACTTTAAGATGGAAGAAAAAGAACTAACAATTCTGAAAAATAATTGTTAATATTGAAAACATGGTGATTGAGTGAGTGCTATAAATTACATAAAAAGTTGTGTAACCTACAAAAAATTCGTAAAAAACGTGAAAACTCTGAAAAATATCTGGAAATATTGTATATGATTGATATACAAATGTTTGTATATAAGGTTACTGGCCCGATGCTGAAAATGTAAAAATTCTATAAAACATCACTACATAGTATAAAACAAAGTCGCTTTCTCTGTCCCTATATCCCTATGTATGCTTAAATCTTTAAAACTACGCAACGGATTTTGATGCGGTTTTTTTTAATAGATAGAGTGATTAAAGAGGAAGGTTTATATGTATAATAACATCCCTTAAATAGTTCTCCACATACTGTTATTTTTGAGATTTCTAATGTTGTGATGTCGTAAATAATTACATATTTTCCGCTTACATTGCAAACGCAGGCTGAACCCTACGAGATTTATCAAAATAATGTACTAAGTATTGTACACATTGAAAAGGTCTACAGAAAACTCCGCGATGGTATATGTTTATCTCTTATGGATATGCCACAATAACATTTGTTTGTCATTTACTTTTTACGCATCAAAATCCGTTGCGTAGTTTTAAAGATCTAAGCATATATAGGGATATAGGGACAGAGAAAGCGACTTTGTTTTATACTATGTACTTGATTTGAGTAAATTTTGTACAGAAATTATAAAGTCATGTCTGGAAGACGTCGTAGTACACTGAATGCCAGAAGAGTACGTTCAGCAAGAGATGAAGAATCGTCAACGAAACGTGAGGCTCTCCTCAGTCAGGCTCGGGATAGGTATAGAGCTGAGAGAGAGAGAGAGAATCTTCAGTAGAGCGTGAGGATCGCCGCAGCCTGGATCGAGATAGGCATACGGTTCAGAGGGACAGAGAATCATTAGTACAGCGAGAGACTCGACTCAGTCAGCTTCGGGATAGGTATAGAGCTGAGAGAGAGAGAGAATCTTCAGTAGAGCATGAGGTTCGACGCAGCCGAGATAGGGATAGACATCGAATACAGAGAGCCAGAGAATCATCAGCACGAGTTACTAATTCATGTGTAAATAAAGAAAATTCTGCCATGAATTACGATCCTCCGATTTCTTACAAGGACGATCGTATAGGATCAATAGGTACTATGTCAGTATAGTGTGTGAACATTGCTTGGAATTGAAATTCAAGGACGAATCGAAAGGCATGTGTTGCTTACAAGGAAAAGTCAAATTAGAAGAAATTCTCCCTCCACCTGAACCACTTCACTCTCTTCTTACGGGTGATCATCAGAAATCCAAACAATTCATGCGCAATATACGCCGTTATAATAACGCATTTCAAATGACCTCTTTCAAGAGTAAGCAAGTCGTTGAGCGTGGGTTCATGCCTACATTTAAAACTCAAGGGCAAGTGTAGCACTTAGCTGGGAGCTTGCTACCACTTCGACCCGATGATCACAAATTTCTGGAAATATATTTTATTGCAGATCCAGATACACAAGCATTTACGCGGTGTTCAAGTGTTGCACAGCCAATTGATAGAGATTTGATTAGATCTCTCCAAGATATGATATGATACAAAGCGCCTTCCACGAGTGAAGTAGCAGTGGTGATAGCTGGACAGCAATTTGACAAAAGAGATATTGTATTGCATAGTCGTGATGATAATTTGCAAAAAATTTCAGAGTTACACAGATCTTATGACAGCTTACAATATCCGTTGATGCTATGTCGTGGAGAAAATGGTAATGCCATTAATATTTCTCAAGTTGACCCAATCGGTGGTACACCTCTGCGTAAAACAGTGCCATGTATGAGCTACTAGTGCTACCGTATAATGACAAGACGTAACAATTTCAACACTTTGCTTAGATATGGAATGTTAACAAACCAATACTTGGTAAATCAATATGCGAAAATTGAATCTGAGAGATTGGCCTACATCCGTAATAATCAAACTAAATTGAGAGCCGAAAATTACGTTCATCTTCAGGATGCTTTACAGGCGAATGAATACCGCAATGGCATTGGGCAGTTGGTTATAAAGGGTGATTTTTTTGTGGTTAGGATTTTCATGCATTAGTATTTGACAGATCACGCGGGATTTCAGACAAGGTGTCAAAGAGAAAGATGCTCAGTATGCTTTGACATTGCAAGAACTGAAGCCGAACGATCTGCCACAACGTCGAATTTTCAGTGAATGGGCCCTAGAAAAGTTGGCAGAAAATCCGCTTTTTTATCGACAAATTTTGTTCAGCGATGAGGCTCATTTCTGGTTGAATGGCTACGTAAATAAGCAAAATTGCCGCATTTGGAGTGAAGAGCAACCAGAAGCCGTTCAAGAACTGCCCATGCATCCCGAAAAATGCACTGTTTGGTGTGGTTTGTACGCTGGTGGAATCATTGGACCGTATTTTTTCAAAGATGCTGTTGGACGCAACGTTACGGTGAATGGCGATCGCTATCGTTCGATGCTAACAAACTTTTTGTTGCCAAAAATGGAAGAACTGAACTTAGTTGACATGTGGTTTCAACAAGATGGCGCTACATGCCACACAGCTCGCGATTCTATGGCCATTTTGAGGGAAAACTTCGGAGAACAATTCATCTCAAGAAATGGCCCGGTAAGTTGGGCACCAAGATCATGCGATTTGACGCCTTTAGACTATTTTTTGTGGGGCTAGGTCAAGTCTAAAGTCTACAGAAATAAGCCAGCAACTATTCCAGTTTTGGAAGACAACATTTCCGAAGAAATTCGGGCTATTCCGGCCGAAATGCTCGAAAAAGTTGCCCAAAATTGGACTTTCCGAATGGACCACCTAAGACGCAGCCGCGGTCAACATTTAAATGAAATTATCTTCAAAAAGTAAATGTCATGGACCAATCTAACGTTTCAAATAAAGAACCGATGAGATTTTGCAAATTTTATGCGTTTTTTTTTTAAAAAAAGTTCTCAAGCTCTTAAAAAATCACCCGTTACTACAATAATCAAGGTGGGCCTCGATATTTACACGAAAAATCGCAAGACACCATGACTTACGACAGAAATTACGGCAAACCTGATTTATTTATAACTGCAACATGTAACCCAAATTGGCTGGAAATCAAAGAAAATATTAACACCAATTTAACTCCACAAGACAGATACCATATAGTTAACAGAGTCTTCCATTTAAAAGTCAGAAAGAAACTCCTGCACCTCATTAACAAGCCTTATATATTCGGTCCGCCGCGCTGTCATATGTACACAATAGAATGGCAGAAACGTGGCTTGTCACATGTACAACTGCTGGTGTGGTTAGTGAACAAAATTAGACCAAACCAAATTGACAGGGTTATTTCAGCTGAATTACCGGATAAAGATGAAGATCCTATCCTGTAAGAAATCGTAAAGAAACATATGATACACGGCCCTTGCGGGACTTTAAACCCGAATTCTCCATGTATGCGAGATTCTAAATGCAGCAAAAAATTTCCGAAGTCGTTCCAAACTCAAACAAGTACTAGCGATGACGGATATCCCAAATATCGTCGACGATAGCCAGAACAGGGTGAGCAAAATGCTACCGTCCGTAACCATGATATTGATAACCGATGGATCTTTCCCTATAATCCGCTCCTTTTGAAAATTTTTGATGCCCACATCAACGTAGAGTTGTGCAATTCAATAAAGTCAATCCAATATGTTACTAAGTACATTAATAAATGCAGTGATCAAGCCACTTTCAGCATACAATCACCAAATGAAGTGGAAAAATATCAGTCTGGACGTTACATCTGCTGCTCTGAAGCTGTATGGAGGATTTTATCATTCGAAGTGCACGACCGGGCTCCCACAATTGTCCACCTTGCAGTTCATTTAGAAAATGGACAAAGAGTATATTTCACTGAGAACAATATACAAGAAGTTGTTAATAACCCGCGGGATACAACATTGACAGCATTCTTCAAGTTATGTGCTCAAGATCATTTCGCGAAAACACTGACATATGACAGAGTTCCAAGTTACTATACATGGAACCAGAGTTCTAAAACTTTTCAACGGCGAAAACAAGGTACTGCGGTTGATGGTTTCCCCGGAGTAAAAAAAAACGGATGCTCTTGGCAGAGTCTACGTGATTCATCCCAACAACAGCGAATGCTTTTATCTGAGAATGTTACTGCATATTGTAAAAGGCCCGACATCCTTTGCACACCTAAGAACTGTACAAGGTGTTGTTTACAATACATATCAAGCAGCATGCAAAGCTATGGGGCTCTTGGAAGACGATTCTCACTGGGAAAACACATTATCAGAAGCAGCTGTTTGTAGTTCAGCTACATCATTAAGAATGAATGAATAAATTTCAAGAAAATATGGCCAGTGATATTCTGATTCGGCGACGGCGAGAGTTAAACTCAGATGATGTACAATATGATCAAAGCATATTTGACGAAGCATTATTTGAATTGAACAAAAAAGTGCAATTATTTTCGGGTAAATCGATCAAGGATCTTGGGCTGCCGATGCCAGCAAATACTACTAACTCAGATTTAACTAACAGTGCGGAATACACAAGAGAAACATCATACGATCAAACAAGACTTTTACAAAATATAGCTCAAGATGAGCCACGATTAAACATCGATCAGAAAAAAGTATTCACTACATTACTATCAACAATTGATAACAATGAAGGGAAATTGTTTTTCCTTGATGCCCCAGGAGGTACAGGAAAAACATTTTTAATCAATCTCCTTTTAAAAAAAGTGAGATCTACCGGAAAAATTGCGTTAGCTGTTGCGTCATCCGGCATTGCCGCTACGCTTTTGGAAGGAGGCCGAACCGCACACTCTAATTCAAGCTTCCTCTGAAAATTGCCACATATGATAATAACAGCGTCTGTAGTGTTTCTAAACAGAGCAATATAGGAAAATTGATGCGTGACTGCTCATTAATAGTCTGGGACGAATAGCTACCATGTCAAACAAGACTTCTGTGGAAGCACTGGATAGGACAATGCGCGATTTGCGCAACAAAAATTCACCTATGGGTAGATGTACAATTCTGTTCTCAGGAGATTTCCGTGAAATCCTACCAGTTGTGACTCGAAGAACACGTGCTGACGAAATAACTGCTTCCCTAAAAAGATCCAACCTTTGGCCACATGTCAATAAATTAGAGCTTAATAGTAATATGAGGGTTTCGTCATCTTCACGTGAGAACAGCTTATTTCCAGAGATGCTGCTAAAAGTTGGCAATGGAGAGTTAACACAAAGTGAGGGAAGGATTAACCTAGAAAACCTTTGTGTTTTGATAGACAACATCCAAGAGTTAGTCAACAATGTCTATCCTGACATTGATAACATAAGTTATAAGACAATATCTTGGTTTAAAGAAAGAGCGATTCTGTCACCAACTAACGAACAAGTAGATAAGGTAAATAACTTGATTCTTTCAAAGATTGATGCGCCGACGAAAATATACTGCTTCGGTCGATACTGTTCTCGATTTGGAAGAAGCTGTTCATTTTCCTACAGAATTTTTAAACTCTTTGAACCCGTCTGGACTCCCTCCTCACAAAATGGTGTTGAAAATAGGTTGTCCTGTATTTTATTAAGAAACCTGAATCCACCTAAACTTTGCAATGGCACGCGTTTGCTGGTAAAATCACTGAAAACTTTCATAATAGAGTGCATAATACTCACAGGATGTGGTACCGAAGAAGATGTATTGATTCCCCGAATCCCTCTGATACCATCGGATTTATCCTTCCAATTTAAACGTTTACAGTTTCCGGTAAAGACATCTTTTGCAATGACCATTAATAAATCGCAGGGTCAAACCTTGAACGTTGCAGGCTTAGATTTGAGCGTTGACTGTTTTTCACATGGCCAACTGTATGTCGCTCTTTCAAGAGTAACCTCTAGAGAAAACATGACAAGAAAGCTGTGAACGTTGTATATAAAGACATTCTGTAGTAAATTAATTGTTGTAAAAATAAAATAAATAGGTAAAAATGTAAAAAGTAAATAAGTAAAAATGTAGTGTATGAATTTAGATATTCCAAAGATAGAAGGAAATCTTCATGGTATAGGGAAAGGGGAATTGTTTTACTCCAAGTTTAACGAGTGCGGGCCACGGGCAGTATTGAATCAATCAAAACTACTCGATTTTAATCATTTTTTCAGTGAGTGACATAGGCTATATATTTTATACCCGTGCGAAGCCGGAGCGGGCCGCTAGTAGAGAATAAAATACAGTGCTCTAAAACATGAGACTCATGTTGAAACCAAAAATAACAAGAGCTATAGTATATCAGCAATCTACTGCCCACCCAGATATAACCCCAAAACAGAAGACTACATCAAACTTCTTAAATCGTTTGGTAGTAATTTTATTGTTAGAGGCGAATTTAACGCGAAAAATCTATTCTGGGGAACAATAGAATTACTCCCAAAGGAAAAGAGCAATTTGAAGCAGGCAGGACATTAAAATGTGAGTTCCACTCCAGTAAAAAGGCAACCTACTGGCCAACGGACCCACATAAAATTGCGGACCTTCTGGATTTTGTAACGGGGTACGTATATCAATGGGCATAGAAGGTTGACATTTTCATTCCGCAGCTCAAATCGTCGAGGTTTGTTATTGGTCGTGGTGTGGCGTGGCGTTTGATGACAAATGTTAAAAGTTTAAGAACACTGCAGCCCCTCACAGCTACTTACCAATTCATAGTCCATATACTCGTAAAAGAAATTTAATTCATTTTGTTAGTTCGCAAAAATTTAAAATAAATGGGGATGCACAATTTTTGACTAACGAATTTAATATACAAATAAGGCATTTTATTTAAGAAGAAAATCATTAAAACGAATTTACTAATTATGGTTATAAATAGTGTTATCTACTAAATTTAACTTAAAAATTAAGAAAACTTAATTGCACGAGATCCTCTACACGCGACACAGCAACAAAGTAACATAGACCTACTTTTCTATGATACAAAAACGACGCGCGGAGTAACACCATACAAACCACGCGCACAGAAATCGCTGAATATACATAAATGCAACCGTGCGAATTGCAATCTGGCATAAATGCATTTATGTATATCGCATGTCAATATTTTAGAATTAAGTATAATTGTAAGTGAGTATTAAGTTAGCATTTGATCGGGGAACAATTAAATAAAAATAAAATTGTAGAATCGGGTCACAGAGTTTTTAAATACCAAAATTTTTCAATAGAACTAAAAAACTTGACAGAAAATTTTAACTCAATATTTAAAGTAACGGAAAACTTTAATTCTAATAAAGATACCGATAAAATGTCAGTAAACGGCGACTACAATGTTAACTGTGCAAATGACTTATTCAAAAGCCTCCGAATACCGGACGCGATATGGGATTTGCCTAAATACGAAGGTAGTAGGCACACGCTTTTCGAATTTATCGAAAACGTGGAGGAAATCCTAAGTCTGTGCAACGCGATAGATGGTCATCCTTGGTCGAAGATATTCCTTAGAGCCATTAGGAATAAAATTACGGGCGACGCCAATGAAGTGCTGACCATGTACGGCACTCCACGCTTTAAAAAAACAACCTCATTACGCACTATGCCGACAAGCGTAATGAGACTAGCCTGGATAGGGACTTGTATAGTACCTGACAGGGTAGTGACACACTGGAGAAGTACTTTGCGAAAATAGTTGATATCCAAAGTACAATTATAAACCACGTTAAATTGAGTGAAACAAACTTAACTGTGATAAACACTAAACGTGATTTATACCAAGACATGTGCCTCAATACATTCTTGGTGGGGCTTAGAGAGCCTATGGAGTCTTTGATTCGGGCTATGCAGCCCACATCTCTCACAGAGGCATTTTCAGATTGCCTCAAAGAGCAAAACATGTCCTACATGAAAAAAGGGACAGACATAAACATTCTACCTGTTCCACAAAGAACAGCGCAGCCTAAAATCCTTCACGGATTCCTTTCACGGAACAATTACCCTAGCGGCACACCAATATGGGCACAAAGGGCTGGTCCTAGCTATGGTTTTCATCAATGTGTTTACCCCAGTATTACAACCATAGACCGTTTACCAAACAACACCAAATAGTGAACGCAAATGGTCAAAACAACAACTATAAACCTCCAATGGTTCCTCCAAACGGAACAGGACCGATGGACACTACGTCCAACAAAAATCGGTATAGACAATATTCGATTATGAACCGCAATCATAATCAATTCAACCAATATTCAAACGGTAACCAGGAGTTATTTACTACCGAGGATCAACAGCAGGAAGTAACGGATGAGTGCCGTGAAAAAGAACCTCCTCTATACTACCCTGACCTCGACGAAGGTGAAGTGGATGATGAAAATTTTCATCCAGAAGCCTCCCCACAGGAATCGGATACGTATATGTCAATAAACATGAGTCGTATTCCCTTCCATACATCCATATTCACTTACATAAAACTAAAATCCTTAAAATCTTGATAGACATGGGATCAAATAAATCCTTCCTGAACCCAGAGTTCATTCGTCCTTCACGGATACGCCCCATACATCCGATCAACTCTGATCCTATGTTTAACGATCACCAAATAGACCAGAAAGTCATGGTCCCCGGACTCATGGAATTTAAAACAAAGGAACCTTTGGAATTCCTTCTTTTTAAATTTCATAAATATTTTGATGGTCTAATTGGTTTGGAGGCGATGCAATAACTAGGAGTAACTTTAGACCTTGCCAAATCGATTCTCAAAACCGACAAGGTCGAGATCCCGCACTTCTATTCAAACCAAATTATTCATCTAAGCGCTATACTATTTTACCAAGAAGTAGGCTCGTTGCTGAACTTCCGAAAACGGCGATATCTATGTAATGCCAACTACAATTAATGGTAACCTAATTATTCCCGAAGGAATATACCATTGTAGAAATTGGTACGCACCTCTGGAAATCGTTAATTATAGCAATAAAGAGCATACCTTCGTGATCGAACAACCGATCAGGGTCGAGCTGTTTAAAAAACCTTTTCGAGTTGAATCGCACCACTGCAATGTGCAAGAATTGAGTGAACAACAAGACGAAGATATTTCAAATCTTATCAGAATTGAACATCTCAATTCTGAAGAAAAAGCAGCCATTATTAAACTTCGCCACCAATACGAGGATCTTTTTCTTAAAATGGAGCAAAGATTATCATTCATTAATGATGTGAAACACGAAATAAATTTAAAAGACGATAAACCTAAAACCCACCAAAAGCTACCGTTACCCTTTCATCCATAAAGAAGAGGTAAAGAAGAAAATTGATAAAATGCTCCACGATGAAATCATCCGTCCCAGCTTCTCTCCTTGGTCATCACCCATCTGAATCATGCCGAAAAAGGCTGATGCAAGCGGTAAAATCAAGTGGCGATTGGTAATAGACTATCGCAGGCTAAACGGGAAGACAATCGACGATCGGTACCCTTTACATCACCGATATTCTCGACAAACTGGAAATATATGCATTTCTCTACCTTGGACCTCGCATCTGGATTTCACCAGATAGAAGTAAGAAAACAAGATATCCCTAAAACGCATTTTCCGTAGATCATGGCCATTATGAGTACATAAGAATGCCATTCGGTCTGAAGAATGCCCCTTCAACTTTTCAAAAGGTCAAGGATAATGTGTTAGGCAATATTCAAGGTAAATCTCGTTTGTGCTATATGGACGATATTATCGTCTTTTCCACCTCACTCCAGGAGCACATGGAAAGCCTAAAAAACGTCTTTAATAAATTGATAAAAGCGAAGTTAAAGGTACAAATGGATAAGTCTGAATTTCTCCATAGAGAAATTGCCTTCCTAGGCCATATCGTAACGAGTGACAGGGTCAAACCAAACCCCGACAAAATAAAAGCGATTAAAGACTTTCCAATTCCCAAAACAGAAAGAGATTAAAAGCTTTTTAGGTCTATTGGGATACTACCACAAATTCATTAGAAAGTTCTCCGAAATTATCAAGCTGTTAACGGAATGCTTGCGAAAAGACAAAAAGATCACCCTCGACACGAGATATATCCAGTGTTTCGAATATTGTAAGGAGTTGTTGTGTAACGAACCTATATTACAGTACCCGGACGGATGCCAGCAACATAGCCATTGGGCCCGTTCTTTCCCAAGGACCTATAGGTAAAGATAAACCCATATGCTACGCATCCAGGACCTTAACGGTCACGGAGCAAAACTACTCCACTATAGAGAAAGAGCTTCTAGCCATCGTCTGGGCAACTAAGTACTTTCGACCGTACTTATTTGGTTAAAAATTTAAGATCGTCACCGACCATACGCCTCTGGCATGGCTTTTCAACCTCAAGGAACCCAACTCGAAGTTGGTTCATTGGAGATTGAAATTGGAGGAATACGATTACTAAATCGTATACAAAAAAGGCGTAAAAAACACCAACGCAGATGCACTCTTACGAATGCAACCTCAACTTAACGTTATTAATAACTTGAACACCTCGGAAACCTCAGATTCCTCTACAGATACCCAAATCTCAAACAATGACGAACAAACCATTGTACCAACTACTAATACACCTATAAATCATTTTATTTCCCAATTAATCATAACTATTGATCCCGAAATGCAAGAGATAAATGTTCAACATGAACATCATTTGGCAAACATAGAGTGATAATATACATGCCGAGGCATCATTTACCAACCATTCGTCTAAATATTTAAACACAAGTAACCAAACATCGAGTAACCGGCATATTGTGTGACGATATAGTCTTCCAAATAGCTACGGAAGCTTACCGAGAGAAATTCGGTAATGCTCACAAACCATATCTGGTAAGAACACACACTCTTTTAACAGATGTATTCAATCCTGAGGACCAACAATCTATAATGAGGAAAAGGCATGAGGAAAATCACCACCGTGGAATAGTCGAAAACCGCAAGTTCATTAAAACAACTTACTATTTCCCGAATATGAAGCACATTATCACAAATTACATCAACACCTGCACGGTATGCCTTCAGGCCAAATATGACAGACATCCACTGAAAGAAATCTATCTATATGGAAATTCTGCCAAACTCCGTGAACGGAGAAATTTATGGTGACAGATGATCATAATTCATATAACAGAAGCGAGTATTAAATCAGCTGGAGAGGCATCTTGTACCCACTGTAAGGTAACGAGCATTTGTGTGCCTAATGCTGATGGTCAGTACATTAAATGGGTATATACAGTTATATCTGGAAATTTCTGTGAATCGAAATATTATGGTCGTTAAAAACATTTCAATCAAATTTATTTGAGGGTATTGTTTTTAAATTTTTTTAATTTAAGTTCTCTTTAGTATGGTAAATCTCTTCTTCTGATTGTTTTTATTTACTCGGGATGGAATTTGAGACTTTTAATGAATTTAGCGGAGAAAGACACCTAAATTTTAAAGGCGTTTTCGGCGTACGTAAAAACCCATTATACGGTTCGTTTCACATACGTAAAAACCCATTTTCTCAATCACCTGATTGTGTGAGACCTAATCATAATCCATCAGTCATAAAAAAACTACTATGTAGTAATTTTACACGAGATAAAAATTATCGTAACAGGGTCGACACAGTTGAAGTAAAAATTATTGTAACCCTTGGTTACAAATCGCGGGGACGCACTCAGGAAACCCTGATTGTCTCATTTAAGCCGGCCAAACAACAGATTTGTCTTTAAATGGTTATATCAGTAGCATGATATACTTCAATTTTATTCCCGCCTTTTTCCAGTTCATAAGCTACTTGGCCGATTAGTTTTAAAATTCTAGCTGCAATTATTTTTCGAGCAAGCTTAGCGGAAAAGTTTCGGGTACCATCACTTTGAATGTATGATGTTTTTTCCCCTCAGCGGATTCACGGTGGACACTTCGCAGATTATATGTATGAGCAGCTCAGTCAAACGCTTTCTTGAGGTGTAGCAAAATTAGCTCGTTGCATCGATTCATTCTGTTAGTCCTGCATTGGGGAGAAATATCTCGTTCACCCATCAAATTTAATCCAGGAAGTAATCGATAGTCAGTGGCATGCGAAATTATACGTTGTCCAAATACAATGAAATGAGGTGAAAACTGGGTTGATTTATCGCTGCTAAAATCGATTTACGCGTTCGGACAAGTTACTGGGAACTGTATCTAGGCGTATGAATGTGATTTATCCCATATTTTTCAAATAAATCACTTAGGAGTTCAGAGAACGGCAGTGTGTGCGCAGAATTATATTAGTCCAGCTATTAATTGCAACGGTACCTCGACCTTCCACAATGACAATTCGGAATAACCTTTATGTCGACCCGAGATACTAACAAAAATCTCATCGTCTTAGATAATAAAATCAGCTAATGGTTTCGGTGAGTTAGTAATGGTAGCTATGAGTTTTGTGTATTCAGCAGACGAGAATTCTGAAGAATCAAGATCGAGGGAAATTTTATTCTGGATATTGCCTCTTAGGCAAGAGGCTATCCGAGACCACATTTAAACAGCCTTTGCGATGACTAATGGTAAAGTTTAAAGCCTGTAGCATTAAGCTCCACCGAGCTAATCTTCCGCTTAAATCTTTACTATTCATAAGCTATTTGAGTGACGCGTGGTCGGTGATAATGGTGAAGTTACATCCCTCAAAATACACTCGAAAATGTTTAAAACTCAAAACTGCAGCATAGCACTCCAGTTTCGTAAGGAATAGTTCTGCTGTGCGCGGTTCAACTTTTTAAACATGTAGGCTATAGGATGTTCTTCACCATGATCTCCGATCAGTGTCAGAACACCGCCCACTCCAATTGCACTCGCATCACACTGGATACAAAAAGGTTTTTGGCAGTTTGGATATAGTAGCACAGGAGCCGTGGAAAGAGCGTGCTTCAGTGAATCGAACGCATGTTGAGCTTTGAGAAATCATACAAATGTTTGCTTTTCTTTAAAATGTCCGACAAAAGGATAAACCAACCAGTTAGCCCAAGAAATCTCCGAACTTTTTTGATGGTATTAGGTATCGGAAAACTACTAACGGCTGCAACTCTTTGGTGATTAACTCTTAGATTCCCGTCTGATACAATAAACCCACGATAGCGGATGCTTTTGAGCAAGAACTTACTCTTTTCCAAATTGACCGTTAATTTAGCGTCTTTAAGTAGTTCAGCAACTTTTCGAAGTAGAATAATATATTCGACGAAGGTCTCTGAGGTGATGATTAGATCATCCAAATATACATACGGCCCTGTAGCTCATTGGAGATCACCTGGTGCATTAGTCTGCACGTCGCTTGAGGGGAATTACATAACCCAAACGGCATTACTGCGAACTGGTGTAGCGGAAGGCCAGGGACCGTAAACGGGATCTGCCAGAACGCATCTTTCAGATCGATACTGGAGATGAATCTGGTTTGATCCAGCCGACTCAGGAGTCCGTCAATGATTGGTAGCGGAAACGCATCCCTGACTGTCACGCATTAAGGCATCTGGCGTCTAGGCATAAACGAACCATGCCTTTGGATTTTCTGACCAATGCAACAGACGAACTTTAAGAGCTGTTTGACTCCTCAACCACCCTCAGAGCCAACATCCGATCAATCTCCTTGTATAGTTCGGCTTAGGACAGGCTTATTTTGATATAACCCTAGCATAGGTTACAATTTCTATAAATCAGGAGGTAACTCCGAAAATTACTTAGTAGTCAAAATGAAGGAGGGCTATCGTTAGACCATTCACCAGTTTTAATGACAATAAGTGACACGGCAATAAGGAAAACAAGACCTCAAATACTACCACATAACAAAATAAACTGGGAATACTATCGGAAGCTAGTTTAAGAAAGCGTCAATCTACAGGTGCAGGTTTTGAACGCTTACAAAATAGACGAAGAACTGGAAAACCTCATTGTATATACTCAGAGCCGCAAGGTATATAGTATTCAGTTGCAGTGAGAAAGTGTGTTAACGGAAAAAGATGAGCTCGTAAGACTTGGCAGAGAACTAGAGCCCCTGAAGACAAAAAAATCCTAACCAACTTGTGCAACAAACTTAAACTACTTATAAAGGAGATTAAGAATGAGTCAGTTGCTAGCTTCCTATAGCAGCGTTTTTCTGAAAAACAATCGGGTTGAGTTCGCGATAGCTTTTTTCAAATTTGTCCAATTTAAAATTTAAAATTTATTTATTTTTTAATTAAATAATTTAGATTTAATAGTAATCTAAGTTTAACCGAAAAAATCCATCATAAAAGTTGTATAGTTTTCTTGTAATATCGTTGTTCTGTATAGTTCTGTATAATATCGGAGTAGTTCAGAACTATACAGAGCAACGATATTACAACAAAACTATACAACTTTAATGATGGGTTTTTTCAGTTATACGTAGATTACTATTAAAACTAAATTATTTAATTAAAAAATAAATAAATTTTAAATTTTAAATTGGACAAATTTGAAAAAAGCTATCGCGAACTCAACCCGATTGTTATTCAGAAAAACGCAGCTTATGTTACCTGACAGATGTAAAAAGGCTTAAATTTCAAGTGTCAGCCATTAACATGGTTGATGGAACCTGGGCTCGCAGCGATAAGCAAAGAAGCAGATGTTTGCCAAACACGAAGAAAATACTTTCAAACCACCAACTGGACCGGTGGATAATGAACGTTTAACACCTATAAGCAAAATAGACGAGGTATCTGTGCTACCAGTTACTCTGAAATAAATCAAACAAGAAGTAAAATCCTCAAAGATAATAAAGCCGCTGAATAAGATTTGATAACGGGTCAAATTATGAAAGTCCTGCCTGAAAAAGCACTAAGGAAACTACAACACATAATCAATGTTATCTTTAGACTAAGTTATGTTCCGAGGCAGAGAGGGAAAGAACAGAAATCATAAGGATCCCAAAGCCTAATAAACCACTAAACGACAAAACATCGTCCGTTTCTTAGCTAACAAAAACATCAACGATTTTCGAAAGACTGTTTCTCACACTCAGGATCACTGATATAATTAAGGAGGTGCTGGAAAAAAAGAAAGTATATTCAGCTATATTCTTAGCCGAAGCCCAAGCATTTGATAAGGTTTGGCACCGTGGTCTGGAATTTAAACTCCAAGGAGATTTGCCAATACAATATTTTCAACATCAACGACCGTTACTTCCGAGTCAGACAAGAAGGGGAATACTCAAAATTATACCTCCTGTATACAAATGATCTACCATCATTCTACATAGTAGAAGCTGAAATGATGATGGCATGGCTGTTATGAGCACTGGCTGTTATTGTTGAGTCCACAAAGAAACTGCAAAATGCTATTAATGTAGTGAATAACTGGCCAAAAAATAGAGAATTACCCTAAACGAATCGAAATCAACTTTACAAATAGGAAATAAGAATATATTCCGATTAAACAGAATTCGCAACAAATTCCATATTCTGATAACGCTAAGTACCTCGGCATGACGCTATAGACTCTAAGGTCGTCTGGTATTCAGCTTTGGCGCTGCACAAAGAAGATTACAATTAAGATCATACAAACATTTCAAACCAAAGTGCATCGTAGCATTGTAAATGCTCCTTGGTACATTATAAATGACAATCTCCATCGAGACTTAAACATGGAATACGTCAGCGATGAAATACAAAAATTTGCGGAACCTAATGGATCGCACCAACGGACCGAAGCGCCTAAGGAGAACAGAGCCTTTAGAATTAGCGGTTCCCTGAGTCGCTGAAATCAAAGGAGTGGCAGAGCTGGGATGTTTCATCCCACAAGAATAGACTACTAAACTAATAAAACAACTACAAGATAATCAATGAGATTAGTTGTAAAATAAAAATATTTATGAGAATAAAAAATATTTTACAACTCATAATCAAAGCAGAGACCTGATTTTTCATTGGTCACATCACAACAACAGAAAGTATGGAGTATTACACGTGCTACGTAATCGTACTCAGCAAGAAAGTGCTAAAAATAACCGTTTTCCAAATGAATTGCAACAATGGCGATGAAATACGCAAAACAAAAACCAATTTGTAAACTCATAACCAATTTAAAGTCGCTGTACCAGGAGTACGTAACACCAGATGAACAAATTCGAGCAGTAATTCCATCGCTGAAGGCAACTCAACCGCCCAACAGTCCGACGTTATCAACCCCCGATCGGTAACAACCATCATCACTCATAAGTCAGGATTATGATTTTTTCTATCAAACAACGAAACAAGGGGTGTTAGATGGTGATTAACTGCCTTTATCAAAGGAGTAGGATTGTTTGTGTCCTCGGATTTTTGAATATTTTATTTTAAATTAATTAAACTTTGGTACATCGGTCCAATGGTTATTTTATAATGAATTTAAGTTTAAAAGCCACTATAAAACCAAGCATCATAACTCGTACATTTGGATAGGCAGTCGAACGGGAGGAATATCAAGTTTCTTTAAAATGCCCAGAATATGTGCTGTTCAAAACATCATTTTGTAATAATATAAAAGGCTTCTTACACATCTCTATATGAATGAGCTTAAAGCTCAAATAGGGGTGTGTGGTTCCTACAATTTTTTTATTGTAAATAAATAAAAACAAACCAGCAAATATGGATGAAATCGACCAATACGATGACTTGTATGTAAATGTTCAGAGGTAAGGTAATTCCGAGAAATTTTATGTTTTGAATGATTGCTTTAAAAATAAGCCAAAATTAACGAGGAATTTTAATTATGCAAATAAAATGTAAAGTAATAAGCCGTTCAATTATTATTCATGCTACGCATAAACTCTTACGCAAAATACCTACCTACATCAATCGTCAAAGTAATACAAACAAATTTTATCATAATTACCGTATACATGCCAAAAATCTCATGTTTACCAAAGATAAAATAAATATTCTTCGTATACTGATTATGGGTTAATTGAATTTTTAAATAAATTGTTACCAAAAATCTCAGAATGTATTTCAGCATTATCATAAATTGACCTACTGCTGGAGCTGTAACCGTATAGAGCACGAACGCTTTGTACATATAAATCATTATGCTAAACTAACGGGATGTGTGAGGGAGCAGACTCCAAATTTTATAATCTCGTAAAGACTTAAAACGTATACACACTACGAGTATCCTATTATGATTGATTATTATGCCACGTCGCTTATCTTCCTTTAGAACCATAATTTGTCACTAATCTAAATTTACATAAAATTAAATTTATATTCAAAATCTAAATCAAAAATTCAACTTGTTATTTTCTTGACTTCACTAAAAAAACCAACAAAAACCGAAACATTTAAGAATTTTATTCTCTTCTCATTTTTATGCAAAACAACAAAAATCATAAATCATAATCATAATTTACATAAAAAAATTTTTTTTTTATATTTAATAAAGTTAAATAACATAAAAATGTGTACACCAGTAATATACATACTCGTACTTCAGCCGTATTACGATGATCCCTATCTGTGTACATCTACTGCTTCAGCGAGAGAAAATCTGTATGTATACGCGAGTACAGAGGGGCAATAATATTTTCTTTAAACTAACTGCAACAACAACAACAGCACGATGAACGATAAAAAGATAAAATGTAGTGGTAACGATGTAAAAACTTTAGTAACTGGAAAATTAAGTTGGGTGGGTATATTTAGAGAAGACTAAGACGATGAAATCATCGCAAGGTACGATGACAATTCTTTCAGTCTGTGTAAGGAATTTAAATTGGAAATCTTTGTGGCTTCGAAGAAGTAAATTGTTTAACATAAAATTTTAAAGCAAGTGTTTATTTTATATATAAAAAAAATTGTTCACATTCTTTGGTGTCTAATCCTTAAATTACATTCCAATTATCAAGATTTAAACTTGAATGGTAGTAGTGGAGATTGCAAATATTTTTCTTCTAATTTTGAAATTCTATATTCAGATAGATATTGGATACTCGATGGAAGGCGGGCTGTACGACTCGTGATAAAGGAATGTGTTATATGCTTCCGTCGCCAACAACAAAACGTGAGGCAACGTATGGGTGATCTTCCAGGTTTCAGAGTATGTCCGGACAGATCATTCGCTAAAACCGGGATCGATTATGCTGGATCTATTCAGTTGAGAACAACAAAAGGCAGAGGTCATAAATCTTACAAAGGATACATAGCTCTATTTGTTTGCATGGTAACCAAGGCCGTGCATATAGAAAAATATTTAGCAGCTTAACAACGGACGCTTTTATTGCTGCTTACCAACAATTCACGTCACGACGAGGATTTTGCACGGATCTGTATTCAGATAATGGCACCTACTTTGTTGGACCTACATCGCCTTGACCACATTGCCTATTGAGATATCAAATGCAATATCCATCAGCGGGACAACTATCCATTTCACACCACCATTCGCGCCTCATTTTGATGGCATTTGGGAAGCCGGAATCAAAATTTTCAACGGATAATATCACGGAAATCACCAGACTTACCCATCGAACATTTCCGGCTAAAGTCCGTGACCTATGGGACCTCAGCCACACCGTTTTTAGCCATTCGATCGCTACACCAACTGGCAAATGACAATGAATCAAAATTTCCACGGTTAGCTCAAATTATTAGGAACGATTTTTACGTAGCTGACCTATTAACTGGTACAACAGGCATCAATGAAGTCTCTAATCTCAAACATGATTTTATCACACTACTAAACTCCGGTGGCTTTCCGTTAAAGAAATGGGTTAAGTTAAATGATAACATAAAATATACTAAAAGAAACTTGTTATCAGAATCTTCTAAAGTGTTTGATCCGCTTGGATGGCTCGCCCCATCATTAATAATAATAAAAATATTATTTCAGAAATTATGGCTAATCAAATTAGATTGGGATGATGAGCTACTACCTGACATCACAAATCAATGGCATCAGCTGCGGGACAACTTTTCACATTTGGAAACAATTAGAATACCAAGATACATCCCATGGAATATTTCGTCTGTTCAATTTCATGGATTTTGTGACGCTAGTGAGGCAGCTTATGCAGCTGTGATCTACTGTAGGTTTGAAGATAATACTGGAAATATTCAAGTCAATCAGCTGACATCAAAAACAAAGGTTGCACCCATTAAAGCAGGTCACATTACCTAAATTGGAGCTTTGTGCAACAGTGCTTCTGAGCAGATTGTTTGCCAAAGTGAAGAAAGAATTTGCACAATTCAACATCAAGGAGTTTTGTTAGTCTGATAGTTCAATAGCATTAGCATAGCTATCGGTGGATCCTCGTCGCTGGAAAACTTACGTGGCGAACAAAACATCGGAAATTCTCTGCACTTTACCACGAAACAGATGGGATCATGTAAAGTCTGCTGAAAATCTTGCTGATTGTGCTAGTCGAGGCATACTTCCGAAAGTCTTAAAATCCTTCGATTTGTGGTGGCATAGGCCAAAATGGTTAAACGAGTCCGAATTATCTTAGAAAATCAAGACAACATATCCATCAACCACTGAATTAGTTCTAAACGAAGAACGTAAAAACCGGGTGCAATGTTTGAATTTGCATCAAACGTCAGCGACAATAGAGACAATATTTAAGCGCATTCTCGCCGAAAAATTCGACGTATACTTGGTTTTTGCACACGTTTTATAAAAAATTCTCAGGAAAAGTTAAAGGCAAACCGAGATTATGGTACACTTACGGTTAGCGAATTACAATTCGCGGAACGAGCTTGCATATCCTGGTGCCACATGGAATATTACGCAGAAGACATGGCAAATCTGGTGAAATCGGGATCGTTATCATCAAAAGGAAAGCTGTCGACACTATCACCCTTCAAAGATGGACACGGCATTCTCAGAGTTGGCGGAAGGCTGCAGAATTCTGAATGTTCATATGACGCAAAACACCCTATCATTTTGCCAAACTCCCATATCCTTAGCAAAATGATAACCACATACTACCATTACAAATATCTCCATCTTGGTCCATCCCTATTATCCTATCTTCTTAGACAAAAATTCTGGATTGTAAATGGCAGAAGCATGACCAGACAAGTTGCACACAAATGTCAAAAATGCGTGCGGCAAAGAGCAGCTACTAGTACTCAATTAATGGGCAGCTTACCAACAGCACGAGTTACGGTGTCAAAACCCTTTAGTCGAGTGGGCGTAGACTTCTGCGGGCCAATTTCGATTGCTACTAAAATGGGAAGAGGGGCAAAATTAGTGAAACGGTATAATATATCAGTCTTCGTGTGCATGACGACAAAGGCTATACATTTGGAGGTTGTATCTAATTTAACAGCGGATGCATTTCTTGCTGCTTTAAAAAGATTTATTGCTCGACGCGGAATACCATTCGAAATCAATTCTGATAATGGGACAAACTTTATTGGGGCACATTTTTTGATAGCGACACTTTTAACAACACTACCAGGACCGAACTTTGAATTAGTTCCAACTAATCGACTTACGAGGTGGGAACAAATCAGAAAGCGAATGGGTAGTTTCTGGAAACGCTACTCACAAGACTACCTCTATACTCTACAACAACGAAGTAAATGGCGGCAACAACAGAAAAATCTACAAATAGATGACATCGTGTTAGTGAAAGATGACAATTTACCCCCTTGCGAACGGTTGAAGGCGAGGATTACTGAGTTACATCCAGACAAGGAATCAGTAAAATCGTTCCATTACCAATAAACTGAACATTAACTGTTCAATTGGCGGGAGAATGTCTGGAATTTTCAGTAATTTGATCTTCATACCAAAATACTTATTTTGTTGTCAATATTTATTTATTAATTTTGAATACTATCGGTTTATTAATTTGGACAGTAATGTTAACCACTGTACCAAAATCATTTTTTGTTAATTAAAAGGTAGAAATTAAATTAGATTAGATGACACTAGTGTCTAAGTAGAACCTATTGAAACTGGGTGCGCTTCTTGGGTTTCATGAAATTATAGCACAAGTATATAACAATAATTAATTATATATTGTATTTTGAAGTCAGATCATGTGGTATAGTGGGGAATATTGTTTATATACTTGAAATCTAAATATATAGGTCAATTTTTGTAAATGCAAAATTTTCTTTTTGCATTTTTTTTGTTAAATAAAAGAGAAAACTTTCACAAAACCTAATTTGGAGTTTTTGGATTCGCTGCATTCTGTTCATGGCGTGGCATGCATTCAATGACATCTAGTACAATGGTACAAAAAACAAGCTATTAAAAGATAATAATACGGAGCGCAAGCGATCCAAACGAGAATTAGGAGATACACTGGGGATTGCGTTGGGCGATATCTTTGGAATATTGTCGCAACGCGATGCTGAACAATACGAATCCCACTTTGAGATGATCAATGCCAACGAAAACCATCTAATGAAATTAATACAGAATCAAACGTCCATAATAGATAACACGGTAAAAATGATAAAATATAATGTCAACCTCACCACGATGTCCATGAACAACCTGTTACAAGAGCAGAGGCGGTTAAGGCAAGAATTAATCGTGCTACAAGAGGTTCGAAGCTATGAGGACAGGGTTCGTTTGGTGCTAATGAACTTAATCGAGTTAACCTTGATCCTACAGAATTTGGAAGATACCCAACACAGTCTACTTCCGTGCATCATGAGATTCTCTCTATACTCACGCCGGATCAATTAGAAGAACAGCTTTCGCTGATTCGGCAACACGTACCGACATCAGTCGGTGTCCTTGGCCACCAATTGTCTAATTTAATACTTAAAGTCTAACAGTCAAAAGCAGAATGACCAAGCAGAACGTGATCATCGAAATCATCATCCCACTGGCGTTCGCAACAGAGTACACGCTTCCATCCGTCATTGCCGTGCCAGACATTCTGCATGACAACACACAATCAAGCATAGTAACTTTAACTGAATATCTGGCCATGGACAGCCATCGCGAACATTTCTCGTTTTTCTCTACGGAGCAACTATCTCGTTGCCAGATGGTCTCCTCGTCTCATTTTTTATGTGAGGTTAACGCATTCACTAGCAACGTTCGATGTGAGATAGCCATCCTGCAGCGAAAATCCACTCTTGAACAGTTCTGCAGCTTTCAAACCAGCAATTCCACGAATACATGGACTCCCCTGAAGGCACCAAATCGATGGATTTATGCAGTTCCCAACGAAACTACAGTCGATATCTTATGTGGATCTCATTCTAGTCCGCACAATCTTCAAGGCTCGGGAATAATTAGCATCGATGCAGGCTGTATATTGCAAGACAGGGATTTATACATTGTAGCTGTGGGCGCAGAATCCAACAGTATACGCAATGCTTTCCAAAAATCAACCTCGGGCATTACCACTTCCAAACAATTGAAAGATCTTGGAAGTCATATCAAAACCAAAGTGCGTGATGACACCGCATCTGACCGCGTTTCCGTTTTGGATACCAAAATGTTGGAAGATGAGATAGTAGCTCTTCGGGAAAATGAGCATATGATCCAGAGGAATGAGTTCATCACCAACCAAAATCAATATCATGTTCATCACTATACCATGATTCATATTCTGTTCTGGAGCACTTTTATCGTCGGAACAATCTGGATCATAGCTTACATCCGGCGCTGGTGCCCATTAGCTCCGCTGTAACCTCAATCGGTGGATGCTACAGCGTAATACAAAGTTGGAGTAGTCGATTTACAACACCGAAATCAAACAGTGGTTTAATTTTATTTAAACTAAAATAATTCTAGATAGTTGGCCTAGAATTCACAGAAAATAAATTCATAAATATCATGTCCATTAGACATGGTGAAGAAAAGGAAAACGACTGGACACCATGTACGGATTATATAAAGGCTTCTATAGTCCGCTTGACGCGGTCACAATTCCGGAACGTTACCCAATTCCCCATATCCAAAACTTTTCCATGCAATTACATGGATGCTCAATTTTTTCAAAAATCGATCTCGTCAGAGCGTACCATCTGATACCAATTGCTCCTGGCGACATACATAAAACCGCAATTACCACACTATTTGGCTTATTCGAAATCACCCGAATGCCATTTGGACTCAGAAATGCTTCACAAACATTCCAGCGTTTCATTAACGAAATTGTGAGAGATCTCGATTTCGTTTTTGTTTATATTGATGACATTCTCGTAGCATCTTAAGACGAGAAGCAACACAATCAAACAATTATCAAATTATGGCGTCAATATTAACACAGCAAAATGTGTGTTTGAGACAAGCAACCTTGACTCCCTCAGTCACAAAATTACTCCTAATGGCATTTTGCCATCCGAAGGACGAATTAAGGCAATTAGAGAATTCCTAGCACCACAAAGCGTTAATCAAACCCAGCAATTTGTCGGTATGGTAAACTACTACCACCGATTCATTCCAAAACTCGCCCCAATACTTACGATACTTGCCCCAATTCACTCACAATTGGCAACACTTCTCAAGAAACTCAAAACGCCTTAAAAATTTTCTTGGCTGAAGAATGTCAAAATGCATTCCTTCAGCTCAAGAACGGCTTAGAAAATATTGCTTTTTAGCGCATCCGCTAAATGGAACAAGATATAGCATCACTACTGATGCATCTGACACTGCTATAGGCGCAGTCTTACAGCAATTAAATAAAGACACTTTTGAATCTCTTGGATTTTTCTCCAAGAAATTATCAGATGCCGAAAGAAAATATTCCGCATTTGATCGCGAATTGCTTGCAATTTTCCAAGCAATTAAACCCTTTCGCTATTTTGTCGAAGGTCGGGAATTCACATATATTTCCGACCACAAACCGCTTACTAGAACAATTACCTCTAAAGCGGAAGGCAAGCACGCTACTTAGATTATGTCTCTCAGTTTACGGCAGACATACAGCACAGACAAGGTAAACACAATGTGGTGGCCGATACACTTTCTCGGATTTCTGACCACGAGCTTGCCTCCGCTGCAACTCGCTAAAGCACAAGCTTGCGATCAAGAACTACAAGACTTATTCTCTAGTTCCACAAATCGGCGCTCTTCTAAGTGGAAATTAGATAAATCTCCATTAGCTGATTTGACAATTTATTGTGAAATAACTACTGGCACCAATCGCCCGTACATTCCAGAGTCATTACGTCAAACAATTTTCGACACTCTACGAGCAACTCGCAAACTTGTCACTTCAAAATACTTTTGGCCTAGTATGAATAAAGATTTAACCCTGTGGGAGAAATCTTGTTTATCCTGCCAAAAGTGTAAAATGCAACGGCACACCAAATCACCTCACGGGAATCTCCAAATTCCACCACGTAGATTTGAGCATCATGTAGATATTGCTGGACCACTTCCACCATCTAATGGAATTACATACATCTTAACCTGCGTTGCTCGTTTTACGCGGTGGCCTGAAGCCTACTGCATAAGAGACATCTCCGCATCAATAATTGCAAAAACACTCGTCGAAAACTACATCTCTAGATCGAACTTCGAACACACAGTTCGAATCTAAACTATTCGCAGAGCTTATGCAACTTTTAAGCTCACATCGAATACGAACAACTGCACATCCACAAGCAAACGGTATGTTTGAGCGCTTTCACCGCCAACTTAAAACAGCTCTCAAAGCTCGTGCAAATACCGTCAACTGGAGTTCAGAGATTCCGATCATATTGTTGGGAATCCGAGCAACAGTGAAAGATGACCTAAAATGTTCACCAGCAGAACTGGTGTACGGTCAAACGATCACATTACCTGAGGAATTCTTTGTGGAAAATCCACTTACACCCCAAGTAACCACCGACACAGTGATTGATACTACGTTTTCGTACGAATAGACAAAGTACGCACAGGCATCACACCACCTTATGAAGGCCCATACAAAGTGATACGACGACTTCGTAAGCACTTTGTATTGCAAATTAGAGAGACAAGTAACAATCTGTCTCTATTGATAGACTCAAATCAGTCTATGGACTACTGAGTTCATCCGATCAAACATCGGGAGTGAAGAAAACTGTCCGCATTCTGGGGTAACACATTCTTCACCCAACTCAAAAGTTCCAACCACAATCGCTGGTGGACACAAACACCCATAAAATGATTAGCGGCCTGTTTCTTCAACTACAAGTAATACCGTACAATAAACATAATTACAAACGGACAATTCTCCGTAGACTGAATTATTTATTAACGGACAATTGTCCGTATAAATAAGCATATTCCAAAAGAATATGCAACAACAGTCTTGTTACAATCATCCTCATGGGACATGCAGACCGAACGATTCTTGAAGTTGGCAATAATAACGACCCTTATACAATTAAGTGGTTAAAAGTCCTGGGGACTGCGATATATTTCGGTGGGATCGATAGTATTTTTCACCTCCACAAAATACCTCATTGAGTGCACGTCTTATTAAAACGGCTCTCGAGATGAAAAATTATCACTATTTTTGAGGATTGCTGTGCAACTTTTGTTGCATACTTGAAATCCCAGTTAAATTGGATTACCACTATTTGAAAACGCCTACGATACATTTCAACCACATCATCATCATCCGAAAAACGATCCGATTCTGAATTCACCTTGTTTTTTTTTGTAACACAGACCAAATTAAATTTGAATTAATATTTTAAAATTCCAAAAATATTGATGAGATTTTTTGATTAAAAATATGTAATTAAATTTAATGTCATATTACATTTGTAATATATGTACGTACAAAAGTACAATGTACTCTCGTACATGTTTGTGAAAAATAAAAACGTAGAAATGAAACATTAAAAATTTACTTTGTGTTTGCCAATGTTTTTCCGACACGGTAGCGGTAAAGCACATACGAGTATCCATAGATGCAAAAAAAAAATTTGGAACAAAAATAATACACACTGGAAAGCATAAACTCAAATTAAATTTTTGTATACATTACGTATGTAATCACTACATGCTATAAGTACTCGTATATATGTATGTACTCGCAGCTTTAAGTAGAAATCATTATTATATCGCAACATAAATACATAAAACCAACATAAAAAAAATGAAAACATGAAAATGAGCAACCCACTTTTTGTTTGTGTTGAAATAGAAAACTGTATACATGTGTACGGTTGGTATGTGTGTGCTTTTGTTGTTGGTGCATGTAATTTTTTTTTAATTTACAAATATTTCAATTTTTTATCATTCGTAATGATTAAAAGTTAAAAGTTTCACAAATATGTTTTCACAAAAATCCAATTCATCATATGTTTGTGTACCAACTTTATACACATATGTTACCTAAAGGGTTTTTCAATTTGGGCGGGTGGATGTTGGCTGCTTGTGGTGGTTATTTTGTTTTGGTGGCGTTTGTCTAATCTGGTATTTTTTCAGTCATTGATGCCAAATCACCATGACCTAGTTACACGATTGAGCAGCACGTTCAAATGATAAAACACTGGTACGTCAAAGAAACGCCAGATGAGCAGAGAGCATTGCTGCGGTCCGTGAAAGTGTACAGGAGTAAGGCAGTCAATTCCTCACCGTGCACAAGAACTCGGTCTTTCACAGACTTCAACTTCGCGAATTTTGCATCGGGACTTAGGCCTACACCGTACAAGATCTAACTGACCTAGGAGCTCAAAGTTAATGACCATAGACAACGCCGTATGTTCGCTGACTGGGCTTTGGAGCGGTTGGAAGAGGGCCCAAATTTGGACCGAAAATTATTCTTTAGTGACAAGGCACATTTTTGGATGAATGGCTATGTTAAGAAGCAAAATTGCCATATATGGGACGACGCCAACCTACACATGGTTCACCAGGTGGCAAAACATCCACAAAAAATACAATTTGGTGCGGATTTTGGGCCAGCGGCGTATTTGGTTCGTACTTTTTTTTAAATGAAGTTGGTGATTCCATCACCATCAAATTGACCAAGCTCGTTGATCGTTGATTTGACCCCATTAGAATGTTTCTTGTGAGGTTTTCTCAAGTCGCAGGTCTATGCCAATAAGCCGCAATCGACCGATACCCTTAAAACCAACTTAACCAATACCATCGCTCAAATTCAGCCGGATATAAGAGGCAGAGTAATTGAAAATTGAACCACTCGGATCCGTGCCATCGTGAGAAGCCGCGGCGAACTTTTGAACAATTTTATACTCCATAAACAATGGCATATATGGGCTTTTCAACAAAAAAAAGAATTTCGATAATACCTCACACACAGCTTGTTTTACTCCATTTCAACATCGACCCGTCCAAATTGAAAAACCTTGTAGGAACAAAAATCCTTCACTCTATTTGAAGCCAATCTTAATTTTGAAAATTAGTAATTATACAACGTGTTCCATTTCTGAATTCAATATTTCAAACTATAAAATAAGCTTTTTAAATAAATTTAGGTTAAACATACCTTGAGCATTCTTATGTATTTGGTGGATAATTTTTAATCGTGGTAAATGTTATATCTGAAACGGAAAACGAAATAAATTATGATAGTTATGTGATTTTATTTAATTTATTGAAAACAAATAAGTCCCACCCCTACCATATTAGACGCGTGCAAACTCTGGAACCAAGAGACTACTACGCAAGATTGTGTTTTTGCCGACAGATGCTTGAGAAAATAGAACAAGATCCGCAATTCTTTAATAATATTCTATGGAGCGATGAATCAACACTGAATAGAGATGGATGCTTTATATGCACAATCTTCACAGCTGGCAACTTTCGAATCCTCATATAATGCGATAAAACAGATCCTAGAACAAATTCAAAATAAATTATTGGACCGGCATATTGAACGGAAAGAAACTTGATCCATTTGAACTGCTCGGGAACTTATCTGGCCAAAGCTATTTGGACTTTCAAAATGATCTGCCAAATTTATTGGAAGAGGTGTCCGAGGAGGTGAGAGAATCCCATTGGCTCCAGAATGGTGAGTGTCCTGCGCACTATGAAGTATACAAAAATGAAAAATGTATGAATTCCACATATCCAGATAGATGGATTGGCCGTCTGTGGCCCATTTTGTGGCCTCCACGTTCCCCGGACCTAAATCCGCTGGAATTTTTTTACTGGGGCTGCCTAAACGAAGAGGTCTACTCTAAACTGATCAGGAGTTTAGAAGAGTTACGTAGCCCTGTCCAGGAAGCCACTTCAAAAATTACTCAATGGCGTTATGCGCGGCTTCTCAGAAAAGCTTTTATTCGGAGATGTCGTGCGTGTATCAGAGTCGGTGGCAGACAGTTTTAGCATTTACGGTAAATGTACATTGGTTAAATAAAGTATTGTCAATGTGTAACGTTGCTGTTTTTATGAGATACAGTTTAAGACAAGAATAATCCAATTTTTAAAATTTTGTTATTTAATCGAATTTATTCCTTCTGCATACTAATAGCAATAACCTCGTATCTACATTACATAAAAGGATGTATTATCCCATTTTAGAATTTGCATTAGACACGCATGTTTTTAAAATAGTTGGCCACTTAGGTTCTCGTACATTTTTTTTCACCAAAGACGCTCAAACTTTTATAAAAAAAATATTTACCACATTTCATGCTGAAAATTGAAGTTTAGAGTTTTTTTCAAAAAAGTGCAACAGCTACTCATACTATTTACTGCTTATCTATTAGTATAGTCCATTAAGAATATTATAACACCAACAAACCGAAGGATTTAATTTATTTGTAGTCGTGGTGATCGGAAACGTAAAGTAATGTGAAAAAATGGACTTTTAAAAAAATAATAATATATCTTAGGTACTACTTGGGATATATTTTTTTTGAGCGCCCAATAGACCTACTATAAGGTGCTTCAGGCTTACCCATTCATTCTGGGACACTCTGTACATTAATGTGAAAATCAGTAACATTTTGAGTGTACTAACGCCATTTCGGCAGTCGTAACTGTTGTCAGCGTACGTTGACAAACCGCCTCAAAGGTAATATGCACTGAATTGTGCATGTCCACAAACGTTGACAAATTGCCCCAACGGTTGTGTTTATGATGGTTTCACTTGAGATGCTTTGTGAACATTCGTTTACATATCAGGTGTATTACACTTTAAATTTTTAAGTTATTATTTAAAAATGTTAGGGAAAATGAACAAAGTAAATAAAGTTTAGTTTTCAGAAATATGAACCCTTCAAATAAAAAATACACGGTTGACGCCATTATAAGTGGAATTAATAGACACACATTTTAGTGAACTGATGAAAAAAGCCGATATAGCATGGAGAAAACGACCATTTAATAATTTACCGTTTAATTTCGAGTTATCTGATTTGTCTTCGTCAGATTCTATTGAATCGCCAATTGCGATATTTTCAACATACCTTCCAATTACCATATACGCCGAAATAGCTTCTTTTACAAATCAGTATGCTATGCAAATCGGCTTAGGGAGTTTTACACTTGCTTCACCGGAGGAAATTGCTCAACTATTTGGAATGCATATTATCATGGGAGTTCTTTGTTTTCCCCAGTTCAAAATGTATTGGAATCAATACCTCGAATTGCATTGTATTTCGAACGTAATGCCTCGCGATCGATTCTTTTGGTTTAGAACCAATTTGCACTTCATCGATAACACAACAATCCCTACAAACTACCCGGATAAATTTATAAAGGTACGCCCGCCTGTTAACAACATCAAGAAACGTTGCCACGAAATGCCTATGGAGAGATCTCTCTCAATAGACGAACAAATTATCCCTTTTAAAGGTCATTTGGGAATTAAGCAATACATGAAGGGAAAACCGAAACCTTGGGGCATAAAAGTCTTTGTTCTGTGTGGTAAATCCGGGTACTCGTACGATTTTGTGCTCTACCAGGGAACAACGACAGAGATTGATATATTCGGCAGATCTTCCTTAGGATTTGGTGCTACAGTTGTAACTCATTTGATGCAACGGATTACCAAACCAGGCCACTCAATATTCTTTGATAACTATTTCAGTACCTATCAAGTTTTTGAAATTTTGTCACAACAAAATCCAAACGCAGCCGGGACTATTCGTGTGAATCGGTTCAAAAATCCAAAGTTTAGTACAGATGCCGAGATGAAACGAAAAGGCCGTGGATCATCAGAGGAAATGACTAGCCGAGATGGCAAAAATGTACTATTAAATTGGCAAGACAACCGTTCCGTTCACTTGGCTTCTAACTTTGTTAGTAAAGGCGATGAACGATTAATCAAAAGATGGGATAAAAGAGCTAAAGCGTACGTAGAAATAATGCAACCAGAGATTGTTGAAAAGTATAATGATGCGTTGGGCGGTGTAGACTTGCTTGATCAATATTTAAGCTACTACCGCATATTTATAAAATCGCGTAAGTGGACGCTACGCGTTATATTTCATTTTATAGACCTTGCCGTGTGCGCGAGTTATTTGGAATATAAAAGAAATTGCAAAATTTAAAAGATAGCAGAAAAAGACATTTTGAACTTGAAGGATTTTAAATTAAAACTTGGATGGTGCCTAACTAAGGTTAGTTTGAAAAAGTCTGCAAATAAAAGAAAATAAGAAGAGACATTCACGACATCATCACCAACGACTACTGTACGACCGATGGAATTTCGACCGGATATAGATATCCGCTTTGATGGGGTTGGTCACCTCCCATTATTCAAACAAAGCCACTCAGCCAGCAGATGTAAAAACCCAAATTGTAAAGGTTCGTCTAGAGTACTTTGTGCTAAGTGCAAAGTTCATTTATGCATTAGTTCTAAGAACAATTGTTTTTATGATTTGCATACTAAATAATCGAATTAGTTAAGTTTCACTCATAATTGGTTTAAATTTGGCATTTTTATAGGGCCGGGTCTCAAAGGGTTAAATTGTAACCAAAATTTTTGTTTTATTCGAAAGATTAATACATGAAAATTAATATTTGAAAATGATTTCGGGCATATGGGCACCACGGCTGTTCTTGATGAAACGCATTCTGGACTGCAGCTTCGATCGTATAAAGCGCAAACGGTGCATTTTTCTGGATGTAATGGAGTCTGTATGGTCTCTTGTGGATTGCTCTCACTCCATATGGGACAATTTTGTTTATTAACAAACCCATCCGTTAAGCCAAAAATGAGCCTCATTTTTGGGCGTAGGCCAAGATCTTTGCGCAAAATTGTCCATGTAGTGGACGGACAGAGCCCCAAATCCTGCGAACGACGACGAATCGATAAATTTGGATCTTCCTCCACACTTTCGTTTACAGCGGCGATATTCTTTTCAGTACGCACATTCCTTCGACGTGTTGATGCTATTGCATCCTCTAGAGAGTATGTGGTACGAAATCTATCCACAGTTGCAATTATCCATGGCTTGGCTTGCTCAGATGGACGATTATGTGAGCCATAAAAATCACGAAATCGTCTATTAAGTTGCGTGAATCGACGACTGATTTTCAAAGTAAATTTTAATAATTTTTTCAAGCGTGAGTCTATTCATGATGATTCATGGCTTACAAACACACCCGTTATTTTTCAAAATATTTGTAAACAACGAAAAGGGAGGTGCCACTTCCGATGAAACAATTTAGGCTAAAATTCAATGCGAACCTCCAATTTATGAAGAAAGCCCTCGAACAAAGTTTCACCACAATCAAGCAATCCATCTAAATCAAAACACATAAAAACGAATTTTGTCAAAAATCGTATTTTCCGTTTTGATGGACCGTGCTTCCACAACGGTTCCAACGGAACGAAATCGAGCCATTTCCGAAGCGGATGGTGACTGGCGACAAAAGATGCCAGATTGACAGCCAAGAAGATTAAGCTGTGTGATGGGATTCGGAGAGAATCAGTTACTTTGAGCTGCTGCTGAACAGCCAAACGCTCAATTTGGACTTTTACTGTCAACAATTGAACCGACTGAAGGCAACAATCGACTAGAAGCGGCGAGGATTAGCCAATAGGACAGGCATCGTGTTAAATCAGGACAACACACGTTTATGATGACCCGCCAGAAGCTCCTGAAACTTGGTTAGGATTTTATTATGCATCCACCTTATAGTCCGGACCTGACCTGGTACCAAACGATTTTCATCGCTTCGTGTCCATAGGAAACGCTCTTGATGGTGTAAAAATGACATCGAGAGATGCTTGCGAAAATTAGTTATCTCAGTTTTTGCTAATAGGGAGAAGCCTTTTAAAACAAGCGGCAAAATAAAGTTTCTTTCAAAACGAATGATTGTAACCATATGTTAAATAAAGCCCCCCCCCCCCCCCCCGAAATAAACCTAAAAATAATGGATCTATTTTTTTCCAACCTAATATTTAACTTTTAAATATTTTCATGGAATTCCTTTTTCACCTTTTGGAAGGAATGACAAAGGATACAAACTACCAGTTTGAAAAAATGTTTCCCAAACACAAATTAAATTTTCAGTAAAATCGCTTTTAAGCCATGATATAAATAAGAAATCATAAACCTTTCCCTCCCAAATAAATACGACCGTTATTGCCCCACACAATTAAAATTTGAAAATCTTATAGATCCCACTTGCCATTCGTCGTATCATGTAAAAGTCATGTGCGAAATTCAATATTAAGATACCAAAAAGGTATAAGCACTGTAACAAAAATACGAACATAAAAAGGATTAAGAGATTTCATTTCTAATACAAGCTCACACCATATGATATATATACACACACACACACACTTTTATATTCCATATGCTGTCTATATTTTAAAAGGGCCATTTAATTTTATTATTATAATCCGTTTTTTTAATGCTCCGAACGAATTGGATTATACACTCCTTTTTGTTATGTACATGTGTGTGTGTGTGTGTGTGTGTGTGTGTGTGTGTGTGTGTGTGTGTGTGTGTGTGTGTGTGTATGATATATGTATCATTTTGAATTATTTATGGTTCACAATCAATATTCTTTTCTTGATATGTGTATCAAGGATATATCCATCTATATCTAAAATAAGGACATTTTTTTTAATGGAATTAATTTTTAAAGTTCATCTATGGATATATTGCACGAGATATATAAATAAACATTACAACAAATATTGAGCACGTAATTAAGATTAATAATTAATAATTTAATAAAACAGATTTATTTATTTATACGGTAGACAGCACAAATGACACCAACAAAATATATTTTATTATAAATTTTATAATTAACAAAGTTTTTATTTTTCAGTAGTGTAACAATTTAATTATTTATTAAGTGAAAATAACAGCATCCTCTAGGATGCATATTGCTTCATATACTCGTACCAACTATAGTGTTTTAAAGCTCTCTTTATTTTCCGTAATTGTGTTTTTGTATACATGATCCCCAACTGCGGTTTTGCAAAATATTTTAAAATATAAAAAGTTTAACCCTGCATTACTGACCTCTGGGTGTAATCGACCCAATTTTTCGTTCCGTTAGTAAAATCGAATTATAAATAATTGTCACTAACTTCATACCTACAAGTATTTTAACCTAAAATATTTCCTTATATTTTGACGTAATTTTCAGTTGTCTCGTGTCATTCAAAGTGTGAAGAATAGCTAATTTAAAAATTGATTGGGTGCTATACACCCAGGTCAGTAATCGTGATTTATTTTTGTGAGTGCTTTACACCCAGATTAGTAACGTAAATATTTTTTTAAATTAAATATATAATTTTTGGTTGGTTTAGACCCACGTTTACACACGCAGGTGATTATTTTTTAATGAAGGCGATATAGAAATAAGAAGTGATCATCAATCAGATACTGAGCAGGAATTGAATTCTGATATCGAAAATCAGGATGAAAACCCAAATGCTGATTCATATATTGGAAAAGATGATACAGGTTGGAATGAACTACTTTTTGTTCAAAGACGAACAGCACTGGAAAATTTATTTCGAATAGCACCAAGTCTGACAGACCGCTCTAAAAATGCGAAATCTCCAGAACAGAGTTGGAACCTATTTTTTTCATTTGTCGATCTAATAGTGGAAAATACAAACATCTATATAACTAAGCAACAAGAGCAGTATAAACACGTAAAGCATGCACGGCTTACAAATACTATCGAGATGAATAGTTTATTTGGATTGCTATATTTATGTGATTATTTATGTACGTCACACACCCATGTTCGTGATCTATGGGCACAAGATGGCATCGGTTTCAATTTCTGATGCAATGCATTCGTTTTGATAACGTAAAAACTCGTGAAAGACGGCGTAAGTTTCATAAATTGGCACCCATTAGAGACATTTTTGAAATATTCAACACTAATTGTGATGAAAACTATTATGTTGGATGTTACGTGACAGTTGACGAAAAGTTAGAGAGCTTTCGAGGGCTTCCGACAATATATCCCAAATAAGCCAGCTAAATACGGCATCAAAATATTTTTGGCTGTTGATTCCACTACCTTTAATACGTCGAAATTAGAAGTCTATTGCGGTCAACAGCCGCCTGGACCATTTAATCTTTGCAACAAACCGCAACAAATTGTAGATCGCATAACCAAACACCTCCAAGGGGCTGGTCGAAATATTACGACCGATAATTGGTTTACGTTATATCCATTAGCTGAGGAATTGTTGAAAAAGAAAACTACCGTGGTCGGTACCATCCGAAACAACAAAAGAATATTTCCACCCGTATTTACTGTTGGTAAAAAGCGTGAAATTTAATCCACAATATTTGGGTTCAAGAGAAACGCGATAATTCTGTCATATGTTCCAAAAAAAAATAAGTGTGTGTTACTGCTTTCAACATTCCGCAGGGATGGTAATATTATCAGTGGGCCAAAAAAATTGCCGATTATAATAAAACAAAAGGTGGGGTTGACACAACCGATCAACTGTGCGCAATATACAATGTTGCTAGAAATTCCCGCCGCTGGCCATTGGTTGTATTTTTCAGCCTACTTAATTTAGCCAGTATAAACGCTCGTATAATATTGGTATCGACTGATGATCCAGCATTACATTACAAGAAAAGATCTTTATTTATAAAAGATCTCGCAAGGACTCTCGTACAACCCCAAATCGATCAGCGTAGCACGTCTAGTTCATTGAGTTCTTCAAATGAAATGCACCTAGAACCAGGAACCTCGCAAACGTGCCATGAAAAATCCGAGCCATCACTAAAGAAACGGAAAACGGAAAAGTGTAGTCGATGCCAGTTATGTGGCTATAAAGCAGATCGGAAAACTAAAACCACTTGCGACCTATGTAATAAATACATTTGTGTTAGCCACACAAATGCTCTTCGCACAGTGTGCTATAAAAGAATGCGCAAAACAGCTTCAGAAGCTTTTTGCTGCCGAAAAACATGGTAAATCGCTTGATTTCAATCGAATCTAATTCAAAAAATATGCTCCAATGGATTAAATTGATGTACAAACGAATTTTTGTTTATAATTTCAGCTTTCCAAAAATATAGGAACTTGGAATGTGATACTTAAATTAAAGAACTGTGATGGATTGGTCCGAGACCATTACCTATTTATTTATTTTTTTGTACTGAAATAAAGTGCTTATTATATTAATTAATAATTAATTTAATTAATTTGAATTTTTATTTATTGAAGATAATAAATTTTATAATTTTGAGGATAAGATTTATCAAAAAATGTGAATTTAAAGTTATGGGTGAATTACACCCTCGGTCAGTAGTGCTGTAATAAAACCAGGGGTTAGTAATGGAGGGTTAAATAATAAAGGAAAATTGGTACATGAAATTTCAATCGCACGATTTGAGCCACTTCACTTGCATATCCATATTAGGGATTGCAATACCGGGATCGCGGTATTGAACTCAATAATTTGACACCGGTATTATACTTCGAAAACCGGTATTTCGGTATGTACTCGTACAACTATATTTCTCGTCAGAATAAAATTAATTTGTTTTGTGTGTATTGTATAACCTAAAACGAATTTAAATTATTTTTAAGTTTATTATAACCGACCGTCCCGTTTGGATCGGGAGGTACCGGGTTCGAATCCCGATAGGGGCAGTGTGCAAAAGGAAATTTTCATCAACAGGTTACGATCTGTGATAAAAAGGAACACAACTACGACCGAACTTCAGCCGTTGCAGTCCCAAAAAGTGACTGTTTGTTGTGGTTTGAGAACGGAAACGCGGGTATCATCAATTATACGCGATACCATGCAATGATAACGCTCTACTTTTTGACCCAGCTTGATGGAATCGACCTGGGCGATGTTTATTTTCAACAAGACGGTGCAACTTGCCACATTACGCGTAAGGATATCGACGAATTGCAAAGATTCTTCGAAAATCGCTTAATTTCACGTCGCGGAAATGTGAATTGACGTGCAAGATCAAACGATTTAACGCCATTAGATAACTTTTTATGGGGATTTTTGTGTCATCAAAAATTTTGACCATCGGATCGACGTCTGTAAATCCGGCTGTGATGAACATTTAAGTGAAATACGTGAAATTTGATCATTTTATGAAGCATAGTATGAAGAGCTTAGTCAGTGATTTGTTCATGAAACATTATATTGTTCAGTATATTGGTGAATGTCTGAAATATGTGATTGATTTTCACGTTTCGACTAATAGAAATCAAAACTATAAAACTTGAAAAAATATACATATATGGTTCAGAGAGCACGATTTGGAATACGTATACATCAAACCAAATTCTAACTACCTAATGATTATAACACAAATACAAGCAATTTTAAAGTGCAATTTTTCATACAAACTGATGTCATCCCGACAAAATGGAAATTACATTATGAATTTCTTTCTTTACGCAGAAAGAGATCTTTGTGATAAAATCAAGGACCTTGTGAAACCGACAATTGAAACAACAACCATATTCGTTGACCTAGAAGGAATTCTAGAATTGTGTCGCAACTGTATCTCAAAAGAAGATATGTACCACTAATTAATTTAAGTGAGTTGATAAACCTTATGATCTGCAGATGTTAAGGGTATTGAAACCTCAATCCAGTGATATCAGAAACGACTGGAAACATCAACAACGTCAATGACTACCACCTTTACATTGCGATATATTTATTCCTCCTAGCAGTTCTTGGTTCTTGCTGTAACGTGGTTTATGGTCAGAAAAATAAGACATGCAATGGCGGTTAAACAGGCAGTTCCACTCGTTCATGTATAAGGTTCCTGGAATATGTTGTAAGTAAACAATTTCTATCGTTTATTATAAGTTGCATGTTTCTATTTCCTAGAATAAAATAGAATACCAACACAAGCGCCTGATATCATTAATAGACCTCACCCGTGGTAAGCTACTATTAAATACAATTAAATACAAAACCGTTAAACATGGCTCCAGCAAATTCGAACTCAAGCTGCCTAATCGTATATTGTCAAAATTATGTTTACATCATTTTGAACAACACTGTCATGAGGCCGATTTGAAAATATCAAAGACAAAATGTCACTATAGTATGTCACTATATTGTAATTGTAAGCATTAAAGTATTTCGATTGGCTGAATCCACGAATCAGTATACTGTGCGGCGCTCGTGAACTGGGCTTAACTCTGAATTTTTAAAATATGTTTTTTTTCTTGGTAGCCATCCAATCTACGAATTCAAGTCAAGCTTATGAGTTCAACTATGTATCAAGTTTCGTACAATTAAAACAAGAAAACACTTAGCAATTCACCTTTATATACAATTCAGAATGTATATGAAGCTAGCCTGATACTCAGCCCGAAAAAACGCGATGGCAACACTAAACTATAACTATCGTGAGAGTTTATCGTGACAGTAAACACTATCATGATAGAGTGTCATGACATTTATAACATTCTTCAGCTCGAAATTTTAAAATTACTTTTATGTATTACTATGCTTGGTGGCATAGTCAGTTCAGCCCAATATTCAGTTGAAAATCAATAGTAAAGTAGTTAGCAATACTAAACTATAACTATCGAGAACATTTTATATCCCAGCCCGCAAAATAGCAATGTCGCGACAGTAAAATGTGGCATGATAATCTGTAATGATATTTAGAGCATTCAGCCCGAAATTATAACTATAACTTTTAAGTATTTTTAAATTATCTCTTCAATTGTTGGAAAACCTAGACAGCCCAATCCTAACCTGAAAGCGACAATGCGGAAACTTAATTAGCATTAAGTGATTGACCACTATGAGTGTAGCAAGAACTTTCAGCCTGAAATTTAAAATTGATGTTTATGGATATAGTCGTTTGAATCTCGACTCACAGGAGATTGACGAGCACTTGGCATATACCGCCGTATTCGTTGAACTTTTGACTACAAACGAAGCGATTTGTGGAAAAATGCTATCTGGTATTATATGAGGGGGTATGAGGAGCATCCAAGAGGTTTTGGGACCAACCAAACATAGGCCTCACTAAGTGTTAGATTAGACCGTTCCGGCCTCCAAAATTCGATAACCTACATTTATCGAATTAGAATTTAGTACTTCGATCACACACCCCCACCACAAGGTTTGGGCTTTTATATAAATCAAATATTTTTGTGAATGCCTTCATGGACTGATAAAAGCTAAAAAATTGTTTGTCATTTCATCGTTTTATTTATTCATTTCAGATTAAGGATTTATTTTTAAATTTTAATTAAATAATCATGTTTTTTTTGTTTATATTTTCTTAACCCTTTTTATATAGACACAAAAAAATACTTTGGCATAATTTCGGTGTGCTCTTTGAATTTTAATTCAAAAGAGTTTTGTCGAGAAAGTAAAAAATTCACGCTACCCCTATATAATTATGTAAGTGTAGCTATATATTTTAAATTTATGCCAATCAGTAAATTGTTTCTGTGTCAAGAGGTAATTATTTTTGGCTGAGCAGGTACACACTTGAAAAAGTTCTAAAAAAACTACTTTACGGGATATACTTTGTTTGTACATTATATCCTCTCGGATTACGAAAATAAATTTTTGAATTTTCTTGAAAATTCGGAAAAACTTTTACTTTTTTTAACAAATTATTTTATACAAAGTTTAATTACATTTTGTTGAGAATAATAAATTGTTGATGTATTTGAAAAATAAAACTTTTATTTGACTCGGATCTGGATTGGATCTTTATAATTTTGAAATGGGAAACTAGGGACGTTCGCTTAAGTGTCTAGACAAGAATTATTGTGTTCCATAACAATGCTACATTGTTCTCTGTTATCATTTAAATCGATTTATGGGTAAAAATTAGATTACATTTTTTAAATTAAACTTTAATTTTTTTATGTGCCTAAGCATAAATTTAAGCTTTTTAAGCTTAAGGGCTTAGTACGTTGCTCATTCGATTGATTATGAAATTAATTGTTTTCTTATTTGATGTTTGATTGGTCATTGATGACGAATAATTATTGCATCGAAACACGTTTGGCCATAAATGAATATTGATACAAGCAACGGGATAAATTCAAACTACAAGGAGGTAGACATTGACATATTCACATAAACCTGGATGGTTCAACGCTATAAGCGAATGGCTATAAATAACAAACAGAAGTTTACCCAACGCGAGAGATGACCACAAAAATCGTAAATTAAATATACTCCAACCCCATAACAAAAGACGGATAAAAACCATTCGAGTCGGCATTGTTCACTAATAAAGTTTTGAGATTCAGTAGAGCTTGTTAAGAACTACAACAAATTAAGTAAGAAATAAAGCGGTACTTGAAGCGGTAATTAAAAAAGACTCATCGACTACTGTGTCAGAAATCAGCTATTCATAAAAGTTCATGTCACCAAAACCAAGTCGATAATGCCAATGAAAAAGGAGGAGCAGACGTATAGAGCGCCCACCAGTTGCAACCTTAAGTTTTAAACCAACAGCGGTGAACCGTCCAAAAAATAATCGAAATAAATTGATGATTAAAATTAAGAGATTGGTAATTTGTGACTACAGAAACCCTCAAACAAATTTTAAGCATGCTCTTCGAGTTTTGACTCATTGTAACCACTTCATGCAATCGAAAACTAACCGGGCCAATTTATATTAAAATATTTGTAGCTCAAAAAATCATCATCACAGACAAATTGGTCACAGAAAAATAACACTTCCTGTGTAAGACTCCGTGTCTGGAAAGAATAGAAAGAATGATGAAAGAATTAGAATCTCCCAGCCAGAGTAATAAAAGAAGACTGATTTATGAAAAATTTAAAATTAAAGAAGTTACTCAAATTTGAAGAGAACAAATAAAACCTTCCTAAAATCTCTAAGTAAATGAAGTTTGCTGCCTCAATGCAAAAAAGAAACAAGTTAGCTGGGCACAATCATAACTATTGCAATAGTGATCCAAAATATGTCATGTTTGCAGCTATACATCTAACAAAGGAATGTAAAAAAAACAGAGAACGTCCAGTAAAGTGTATAAAATGTGGCGAGTCACATCCCGCAAGTTACAAAGAAAGTATGGAAGAAACCTAAATAAAAGGAAAATCAAACCTACAGCAAAGAGATCAAAGTACGGGCTTTCAATATTCCGAAGTTACTAAAAATGAAACACAAATAAATAATGGCTCTGACTGCTAAAATCAAACGCTACAAACAAAAATTAGACAGAATGAGGAACACGAGCAGAATCAAGATAAAGCTATTGGAGCGATTATCTAAAATTCCATTAAACTAGAAAACAGCGGCAGGATGACTCCTAGCATTAGAATATTAGCATGGAATCCCAATGGATTATATTGCTTTCTTTGTATATCGCAGATTACACTGCAAGAGAAGGAGGTGCTAAAACAACATTTACCATTAGGAAAAAAATAAATATTTACAATCAACCAGCTTTAGCATCAAAACAAAAAAATTCACTAACCGTTTCTGCAGTTTATTGTTCACCACGATATACTTCAATACCAAATATACTCATTCAATTGTATAAGGAATACAAGGGGATCAAGACTAGTTTTCCCTATAGAAAAAGAGCAAAGTACTCGGTAGCCACATTTGCAGATGATATACAGCTATCCTAGCAGTTGGAACTGATATATCGGAAGCAGTACGTGTCAACTGTTCAAACCAAAATACAAATTGAAAACTAATTACAACTAAATACCTTGGCATGGCGCTCAATGCTGAGCTAAGAGCGCAACGAGAAGGAAAATGTACATGGGTAGAAATTTTGAACTCTATACACACAAAAATTGGCTTTTGTGTACAGAAAAATGCTTAAACAAGTATGGCATCAAACTATATGGAGTACAAATGATAGAATACTTTCAAAATAAAGTTCTTTGAGGAATTATGAATGTCCAATGGTACATTAGGAACTACAACCATATTTTGGAACTTGACCGCCCAATTATCGAGACAACCCAAGCCACGGTAACCTGACGTTGATGGTGATGATGTTATCGCATAATCCCTTTCAACCACGCGCCTCAACGACAATCTTAAGAACTTGAAGGTGTAATACGTCACCGATGAAATAAAGAAACAAGCAAGAAAACAGGTTTTTGATATGAAAATGCAGATAACCGTGGTATGTTGGACACCACCAATGGAGTGAGAAAACTCCAAAGATATAGAAACCGCTGGAGCTAGGCATTTCTAATTAGAATGAGAAATTATTGTAAAATGAGTAACCAATAGATTATTCATCATAGACTTTAACACTAATTTGAGAAAACGAGAACGAAAACGGGAGCTAAAGTGACGTCTTTAATTTTGGATATTGCATGATATAATAATTTGACGTTGTGGGATGGAATGCTGGACCTTCATGGGCTCCAGTCTACTTTAATAATAACAATAAAACCTCGATAGATGGATTTTATGGCTCATAATTCACAAATATTTTATGTTGGGATTCTTACCACATATCATTAAACCTTCCGCTGAAACCGTAGGACAAATGTACGATTACGTTTTGTGACGAAGTCATTCGCTGGTTGAAAGCGCTCGGATCAGGCGCTGAGTAGAGAGATTGCTGGCTAGTTCATCTGGTGGAAAAGAAATTGGATGGTGTTACGTTGCACTATGGCGCCGAGAGTCCGAGCAAGATTATCCAACCATAGACGAATTTTTAGAGTTCTTGAGCAATCGAATGAACTCTCTCGAAGGTCTAAGAAAGCAGCCAATCAAGGTTCAAAATAGACATGTAACACACGCAAGGGTTTTTCAAGTCAACGCAGAGCGGAAACCATTACCCAAATGTAACCTATACAGAGGCGAACAACATCGGCTAAGTGATTGTACCACATATATCGAGATGGAATTAGAGCAACGGAGACAATTTATAAAAGAGAACTCTTGATGTTATAATTGCTTGGCAGAAGGGCATGACGTATACAAGTACAAATCTCGAGGTCGATGCCACCAATGCAAACGACGACATCATATTTTAGTGCACTTAGAATCCGTGAAGCCACAAGTAATATTCGAAGAACAACCAAAATTACTATCCGCTACTACAATATTAGCAATATCAGACTGCGACTCCCCAATAATCGAAGCGAGTCCAGATTTGAGTTTCTACTCATCAAGTCGAGCAAATAACCTCGATGCAATATTACCAACTGTCATCATTGAAATTCGTGACCATTATTCCTGTTGGCAACCATGTCGAGCTCTCCTAGATTCTGCTTCCACCAGATCGTATATTATACTGAAAGGTGTGAAACTATTTTGAAGGCAACTCGAACCAACGCCTGATTTAACATAAACATGGTCAACGGTGAAAAATCCGTTGCTACGAGAGGCCGTAACAAACTCGTTTACTTGAACAACCTTCCACTTGCTGATCCGGAGTTTCATATTCCAGGGACCATAGACCTTTTGTTCGGATGCGATCGATTCCTAGCGCTTTTGGCGGACGGTCATAAATTATAAAACACAACCTGTCGCTTAGAATACAAAATTGGGCTGGATCGTAGGAGGAGCATATCAGGCAAGTTCCGTAGCAAACCATGCTTTAATCTGCTAACCAGTATTGATCTAGTATTACGAAAGTTCTGGGAATTGGAAGAAATACCAGTCGCCGATCACCACACAGTAGAGGCTATGTATTGAGCACTTCAACCAACGATTTATGATAGATAACACGGGTAAATACACAGTGCCATTGGCTTTAGAGCCAACTTAGGAGACTCCCTCATCCAAGCAATCAACCGATTTAGCTCTTTGGAACAAAAGCTTGCCAAAAATATTGAAATTCACGAAACTTAGTGCAAGTTCATGGATGAATACGAGTCGCTGGGCCATATGGAGCCGATACCAACCGAGCAAATATATGTACCTGATGAGAAATATTACTTGCCCCACCATCCAGTGATCAAGGAATCGAGCACGACAACCAAGGTCCGCGTAGTATTTGATGCGACCGCTATGACAACGACGGGAATATCTCTGAACGAAGTCTTAATGGTCGAGCCGACACCAATACATATTAATAGCCAATATCGAAAAAATGTTTCGACAGTTATGGTTCGAAAGATCGGATACAGACTTCCAACGGATTCTTTGGCGAGAATCACCATCGACCTCAATACGGTATTATCGCCTCCTCACCAACACATATGGCACTGCGTCAGCCTCTTTCCTGGCCACTCAAGCCCTTGTTACGTTACGGACGATCTCATGTCCGGTGCGGACACAATCGAAGAGACTCTGGCGATACAGAAGGAACTAATGTCACTTCTAAGAATCGGGTATCACCTCCGAAAATGGGCGACCAATGACGCGCGGCTCTTGGAAAGCATACCAAGTGGCGATCGCGAGATTATGACCAGGGATTTAACAGAAGCAACGAGGTTAATTTCAGTACTTGGAATAAAATTCGACCCATAGGCGGACAGCTTCGTCTTCCAAGTTTCGGTGCTAACCGTTACAAAGTTTACGAAGAGGAATATGCTTTCCGAAGCAGCAAGAATATTTGACCCGATGGGATGGCTGTCACCCGTGACCATAATGATAAAGATGTTTTTCCAGGGCTTGTGGTTGCGTAAGCTTGATTGGAATGATCACCTCCCTACCGACATCGAGAAGCAATGGTTGGCATTCAGAAGTAAATTAAAGCTAGTAGAACAGATTATGATCCCAAGATGGTTAAACACTGGTTCCACAACACAATTATGTGGTTTTCCGATGCCTCCAATACTGCATATGCAGCTGTGATATATGCCCGCCATGTTAATACGAACGGGAAGGTCCTAATGAACATATTATCAGCGAAAACCAGGGTGGCACCAATAAAGTAACGGGTTATCCAATTCGAGGTTACAACCATGGACGAACCGTTACCGTCAATTCTGAGCGCTATGGCCGCATGTTAACCGATTATTTTTTTACGAAAATCGAAGATTATGATCTTGACGATATGTGGTTCCAGCAGGATGGAGCAACCAGTCACGTAACACGAACAAATCGAGATCTTTTGCAAGAGAAATTTCCTGGACGTTTGATTTCGCGATTGGCTGATGTCAATTGGCCTCCAAGATCCTGTGATTTAACGCCTTTGGATTTCTTTTTGTGGGGCTATGCGAAAGATCGTGTTTACGCAAACAATCCTCAAACTCTTGACGAATTGAAAACTAATATTCGTAAGGTAATGGCCGAGATACCGCCCGAAATGTGCCGAAAAGTCATTGAAAATTACCGCAAAAGAATCAAGGCCTGTAAGAAGTCCCGTGGAGGACATTTGAATGATATCTTGTTTAACTAAAAATGGCAAGGATCAAATGAAATAAAAATTACAATACATTCCGAATATTTTGTGTGTTTTTTTTAAGTTTACTTTATCAAGCTTGAATTGGATAACCTTGTATGTTACCACTCAAGTATGTTACTACTTACTCGAATACTCTTATTGTGCATCAAATCGCTAGAGTACGCAACCCATAATGAAATTCTACTGTGGTCTGATTCCACCACTGTTTTGTCTTGGCTGGCAAACCCGCCCGGAAAGAGCAATGTGTTCATACTTAATCGGGTCACGGAGTTATTGGAGAGCACAAACATACGGCAATGGTCTTATGTGCCCTCGAAGCAAAACCGCGCAGATTGCGCATTTCGTGGCATCCTACCTGATGAACTCATTCAGAACGATATGTGGTAGCGCGGACTAAATTGGTTACGATGCGAACCACACCAACGTCCAGACCTACCCAACAAAACAAAGGAGAAAGGGATTGAAGCAGTAACAATGTTAGTTAGGAAAACCTCACGGCACGAGACTAACGACGAGTATTCCTTTACCCAAAGGATCATCGATAAATTTTCTAACCTAAGTAAGGTAATTCGAGTCACAGCTTGGGTGAAGCGGGCAAGTTTTAATTTTCAAAACTACAACGCTAGAAAGACGGGACCGTTATCGGAAGTGGATCTGCAGGAATCACTCAAGTTGATCTTGAAAGAAGCGCAACTTTCAAGTTTTCCCAATGAAATAGCAGCATAATGGGAGTAGGTGGCCGCCTAGAACACACAAGGGAAAAGTACGACTTGAAACACCCGATCATCTTGTCAGTAGCGAAAGGAATAGTGAAGGAAGCACATTACCAACATCTGCATGCAGTGCCAACATTGTTGCTTTCCATCATTAAGCAGCGTTATACCATCCTTAGGTGTAAAAATTGCGAAAAATAGTACACGGCTGCATCAAATATTTCCGGCAAAAGCGAGTCGCCCAGCAACAATTAATGGGACAGTTGCCGCCACCTCGAGTAAATCTGATTCGAACGTTTCTAAAAACCAACGTCGACTATGCAGAACCGTATGTACTCAAGAGCAGCAAAGCACGGAAGGTGACCCACTATAAGGGATATCTCGTTGTCTTCACATGCATGGCAACCAAGTCCGTGTACTTTGAACTGGCTTCGGATATGTCGACCGACACTTTCCTGGCAGCATTTAAGCGGTTTCAAAACCGCCGAGGGATCTTCACTGCGACAATGGCACTAATTTTGTGGGTGCCGCAAACGAGCTTAAACATTTCCGAGAACTGCTTTCCAAGGAAAATGAATCCATCGCTAATTGGGCAGCTAACAACAATACGAAATGTCGATCTTTCAAGTACCATTTGCGACGCGTCATTGGGCAATCTGTATTAAGTTACGAGAAATTAAATACATTGCTTATCCAGATAGAAGGCTTGCTAAACTCTCGACCCCTTTGTGAAGCTCTGGAAGAACACCTCGAAGCGCTCACACCGGGTCATTTTATTATTGGACAACTCATAACAACCGTACCAGAGCTAGATGTAAGACACTTAAAACTAAATCGCTTGTCTCGATGGCAAATGGCGCAGCAAATGTTCCAACACTTCACAGGCAGATGGCAGGTGGAGTATCGGACTACGTTGAACAGGATTGCAAAATGGCAAATGAGAAACAGAAATCTAAACATTGGCGATTTGATTATTGTAAAGGATGATAACCTTCCACCTGGACAATGGGCATTGGGTCGCATAGTCGAAGTTCACGCGGGACAAGACCAAATGGTGCGTGTAGTTACCATCAAAACGTCAAAGAGGCTATTCAAACGTCCAACCACCAAAATTTTTTACTATACCATTCATTGACTCATTTAATTCGTCAACGGGGGCGACATGTTGGGATTCTTTAGAAATGGCAAATACTCACCTACAACCGATGTCAGATAACCAAAAATAACTTTGACTTGGCTTAATAAATAATAATAAAATAAAATAATAATAAATCAAAATAAATATAATAAATTAGAAACGGCGTTCAACAGATTCAGCACCCACCGATCCAGACATAATCCGCTACCGTAACACTTTACAAAAATATATTTTTCTAAATATCTAAGATTTTTACACAGATTACCTGTAATCACTCTTTAAACGCAAACAGCGAAATATTACAGCTTTAATATGTTAAAATTGCTTGGATATACATTATATTGCCGAATTATTGTTTATGGATTATCTCGATACATTCGAGTAAACAGTGAATATAATTTTTTAGAGTTAGTAAATATATGCTAATGGATTTAATAGCATGATAAAATTAAATTTATGTTATGTGTTAGCATAAACTCGTATTCGTACATATAAAATTGTATACTGTCGTGTTATCTAATACCATAAATATTCAGATACAAATTTGGTTTCGATTATCTGAATATGGAAAAAAAATCGGAAACAATTTTTGGGATTTATATGCAAATTCAAATTTACATCCACTATTTTATCGCCAACATTTTATTGTGGTGGGAACGAGCTCATAATTCTTCGTGATCTTATTTGAAATTTTGGTTACGGAGAAATGTCTTCAAAATAAGATAACGGCCTAAGGTAGTGGAACCCTAAATTGTCTGTTGAACACGATACGAAGAATGTGCAATTAAGTGTCACGATAAATCGGGTATTCCACTTCCTTATGAACACAAAATGAACTCTGAGTGATATCCCTCTCATCATAGTGGCTCTTATACCAAATCTAGATTTTTTGTTAGGAACTAACAACCGATTATATTATTACCATTATTCGTAACAAACATAAGTATGTAGGATTCGTGTGAGTCACGACAGGAATCCCATTTTTAACACTAGATCTACGGAAACCCGTCATTTGACGGATTTCCGTAAAACTATTGTTAAAATTGGAAAAATATAAATAATATTTCCTACGAATTTATGTTGACTGTTTCTTATGTAGTGATATTTATTCGCCTTATTTATTTCCCCTCAAACCCTTCAATGTTGATAATCAATTTTTCTTGAAACCCGTCAAATGGCGGATTGTGTAAATAATATATTTATAGTATTAAAATGGGGTTTTTCGCCCTGAAAATGAAACGTAAAAAGAGAGAGAAAATCAGATCATCTTGACAACCTAATTTTCTGCATCCGCCTGATTTTATAGCAAAGTATATTTTATAGCATATATCTGTATTTTTTACCCTACAAAATAAAACAAATTAGGCGTATGGCTATTGTCTTTGGAAAATATTTCATGTAAAAAGGAAATTCCCTGATTTTTTACATTCGACATATTAGCATTGGGGCCGTTCAGGACCGCCAACTGTTGGAATCATGATTAGTTAATCACCAATTTGATTTCAAAATTTTAGAGTACTAAACATTTTCATAACGTTGGCTTTTATTTTACTCAACATGTTCCCAACTGCTGGGTGTCCTGAAAGAGCCCATTGATCGCGAAGTTGAAAAGTATTGCTAGTAAAGGGTGATTTTTTTGTGGTTAGGATTTTCATGCATTAGTATTTGACAGATCACGCGGGATTTCAGACAAGGTGTCAAAGAGAAAGATGCTCAGTATGCTTTGACATTTCATAATGAATAGACTTACTAACGAGCAACGCTTGCAAATAATTGAATTATATTACAAAAATCAGTGTTCGGTTCGAAAAGTGTTTCGCGATTTACGTCCGATTTATGGTCTACATAATCGACCAAGTGAGCAAACAATTAATGCGATTGTGACCAAGTTTCGCACTCAGTTTACTTTATTGGACATTAAACCAACCACACGAATGCGTACAGTGCGTACAGAAGAGAATATTGCGTCTGTTTCTGAGAGTGTTGCTGAAGACCGTGAAATGTCGATTCGTCGCCGTTCGCAGCAATTGGGTTTGTGTTATTCGACGACATGGAAGATTTTACGCAAAGATCTTGGTGTAAAACCGTATAAAATACAGCTCCTGCAAGAACTGAAGCCGAACGATCTGCCACAACGTCGAATTTTCAGTGAATGGGTCCTAGAAAAGTTGGCAGAAAATCCGCTTTTTTATCGACAAATTTTGTTCAGCGATGAGGCTCATTTCTGGTTGAATGGCTACGTAAATAAGCAAAATTGCCGCATTTGGAGTGAAGAGCAACCAGAAGCCGTTCAAGAACTGCCCATGCATCCCGAAAAATGCACTGTTTGGTGTGGTTTGTACGCTGGTGGAATCATTGGACCGTATTTTTTCAAAGATGCTGTTGGACGCAACGTTACGGTGAATGGCGATCGCTATCGTTCGATGCTAACAAACTTTTTGTTGCCAAAAATGGAAGAACTGAACTTAGTTGACATGTGGTTTCAACAAGATGGCGCTACATGCCACACAGCTCGCGATTCTATGGCCATTTTGAGGGAAAACTTCGGAGAACAATTCATCTCAAGAAATGGCCCGGTAAGTTGGGCACCAAGATCATGCGATTTGACGCCTTTAGACTATTTTTTGTGGGGCTACGTCAAGTCTAAAGTCTACAGAAATAAGCCAGCAATTATTCCAGTTTTGGAAGACAACATTTCCGAAGAAATTCGGGCTATTCCGGCCGAAATGCTCGAAAAAGTTGCCCAAAATTGGACTTTCCGAATGGACCACCTAAGACGCAGCCGCGGTCAACATTTAAATGAAATTATCTTCAAAAAGTAAATGTCATGGACCAATCTAACGTTTCAAATAAAGAACCGATGAGATTTTGCAAATTTTATGCGTTTTTTTTTAAAAAAAAGTTCTCAAGCTCTTAAAAAATCACCCGTTATTAGTAAAAGTTATTTCCGATATTTTTATAAAATTACAAACTATTTTTGTATATTTTTATATTCTATTTCGCAAATAAATTTAATTTTTCACGATAATTTGAAAATATATTCAAATAAAATATTTTTTGATTTCCCCTATTATTTTGTAGAAGTAGGGTTAGTATGGCCAAGTGTCGAAAAAACAATGAATTGCTAGAAAAAATAACCAGTTTGGATGAAAGTTTGTCTGATAGCAACTTTGATGATATCGAATCCAAACTTTTTGACGGCAGCCCTGGAAGTGAGCTTTCGGATTCCGATGAAGGTGAGCTTTCAGATTCAAATAGTGAAAATTAAAAAGTTTATAATGCACACCGCAGCCGGAAAAGAATGCGTATTCTTTCATATTCTGAAATCGAAGATAACATGCAAGTTCCGGATGATCAGTTATGCAACCAGGTCAAAATAAAGGTAGGCCGCCAGCTTACACTATATTCAAAGATGTCTCAGGTCCAACTGCCTATGCCAAACGAAACATTATGCTCGGCAAAGTAAGCAGCCCATTTGATTTGATAATTGATAAAAGTATGCTAGACCATATACAAGTTTGCACTGAAATTGAAGCACGGCGGGTTCTGAAATCAGATTGGAAAATTACAAATCCACAATTACGCTATTTCATATGAATTTTATGTTATAGCTGCATATGAAGTTAAATCTATGAAAGCTTCATATTTATGGTCTAAAAAGTGGGGGCCCGTTATTTTTTCCACAAACAATGGCGAGAGACAAATTTATGGAAATACTTCGATTTGTACGATTCGGCAAGAGAGCTGAACGTAGTCAACGTTTACAAACTGATAAATTTCTCAAATATGGTGCAAATTTATTCAAAATTGCCAATCCTGTTATAAGCCTGATGCAAATATTACCATTGATGAACAATTATTCCCAACAAAGGCTAGATGACGTTTCACATAATACATGTCGAACAAACCGCAGAAATTTGACATCAAGTTTTGGTTAGTATCGGATGTAAAAAGTAAATATCTAATAAATATAGGTTTCCGTACTTAGGCAAAGTACGGTATGAAAGCCGAGCATCAACGGTACCAATGAGTGAGTCCGTAGTCCAAATTCGCTGAACCGTATCTAGATGACGAAAGGCTACGACGAGGGGCTACGGTAAATAATTTCCTCACGGACATACCCCTTGCAAAATAATTGCTTGCAAAAAAACGACTTTGGTTGGCACTATGTGGACAAACAAAAGAGGATTGCCAACAAATGCAAAAACTAAAAAAGATAATATGGAGCGCTTTTCCACACTCCTTTTCAAATTTGAATCTAGTACTTTGACTATTTATAAGAGCAAACCCAGTCAAAAAGTACTATTATTGAGCACAAAACATAAGTACGCTTGTCCCAGAGACAATTACATTTTATAATAAGAGTAAATTTGGAGTGGATATGGTAGATCAAAAGGCGGGGAAATATACATAGTGCGAAAGCGGGATCACGTAGATCAAGTCTTTTATAACATCTTGAACTTTACTGCTATCAACGCATGGATACTATATAAAGAAACAGCTGGTATAAATATATCAAGAAAAAATGAACTTGCAAGCGAGTATTGTGATCAGCCTATGATGACTTCCCACCCCTTGTCGGCAATACAAAATTTAAATATACGAAAATCCTGTAAAATTGGATATTGCAACAAAAATAAAACTAACAAAGTTTGCGCTAAATGCAAGAAGTATGTTTGTGGCAGATGCGTACTGGAAATGGAATTAATCTGCAAAAAATGTGCTATATAAATCCACAAAAAAAAATTTATTTATCTAAAATGTAGCTTGTACTTTTATTAAAGAAATTTTAATAAATGAAATTTTGTTGTACCGAATAAATGTACCCGTCAAATGACGGGTTTCAGTAAAATTAGGTATATACTCAGTGTCCGTAAATCTAGTGTTAAAATCCGACGGTTTTCTTATTTTGTCCAGTACTATTTGATTGTGAAATTTTGTGCGTCTAACGGTAAAACTTGTGCATAATGTATTTTGGGAGGTAATGCGGGTTTTTTGACGTGGATATCACACCAGAAATCCCATAAATCCGTTTAATCATTAGATCATGCTAAAAACAATTTAGTTCTTCTCCAGAATTGGGGCAGGATTTTTCCTATAACGGGCAAATCTGCCCATTTACTTGCGTTATGCACAAAATCTGTTGAAGTAGATCAACTATGTAAGAAAATGACGTAGTTTGAAAATCAATTATCGTTTATCAAGCATTATCAAGCAAAATTATGAACGGAAAACGATTCAATTGATCTACAATTCAACTCCTGAGGTTTTAATCAAATTTTTTTTCCCCAAATCCCATAGAGATTTTTCTGAAACTTTATGCAGAGCTTAAACTGGCCAATATCTATCTACAAATATTCGCTTATTGATGCCTTCGAATTTTAAAGTAGTTTAGGAAAGCAAAATTAGGAATGCAAAACGATTCAATTGATCTATAATTCAATTATTGGAGTTTTAATCAAATTTGACCCCCTAATCCCCAAGAGATTTTTCTGAAACTTTATGCAGAGCTTAAACTGATCAATATCTAGCTACAAATATTCGCTTATTGATGCCTTATTGATGCCGTCGAATTCTAAAGTCGTTTAGGAAAGCAAAATTATGAACGGAAAACATTTATTGGAGTTTTAATCAAATTTGACCCCCTAATCCCCAAGAGATTTTCCTAAAATGCAGAGCTTAAACTGACCAAACAAATATTCGCTTATTAATGCCTTCGAAATCTAAAGTAGTTTAGGAGAGCAAAATCATGAGTACAGATCGATTCAATTGAACTACGTGTTATTTAAGTTCTTCGGTGAAAGGGTTTGGTTGTTTAAGATTTTTTAACAATGATTTTTTTATTTTAGCTCTCGCTTGTTAATAACTATAAATAGTAATTTTTTTAAATTGTTATTTTCAATTATTTTGTTGAATGCTTTATTATAAGCAATAATTGAAATATTCACCAATACTATCAAACGATTTTAAATTTAGGAAGGTTTGAGGAAATTCTTCACTACCGTATAAAACTTAACAAAATAATTTAAGCTTAAAAGTAAAAATAAACAATTTGTCTTCCATTTTTAGTAAACAAAGCATGATGTGCGAATTTTAATCCAACATTTAGCTATATACAAAAAGCATCCCAACTAAATTGCATCGAGCGCATCATGAAAGTTTTTCAATTTATCGAACCTTCACAGTTGATGCCAAATTAATTCGCGACGTTATTGAGCCTTTGTGGTGTTATTAGGATTCCTTAATTGAAATGCTGTGTCTAAAGGCATCTGATTTTGGAACAAGCTGCAAATTTAACGGATGGTTTTCGAAATTAGACTCCTCAAGTAGAACAAATGGAAATCTAAATACAGATAAAAATGGTTGATACTGTATAATACGTATATGCTGTAATTCTTGACGTCCTGTTTAAAACTAACCCATTTCAAACTCAAAGTATGAAAGTAAATAATTTTCGAGAAAATTAGAGTAACAAAATGGCTAGGAAAATAAAATATTGAAGTGAGAACATAATATCGTAAACTACAACGTACACCAGGTTCAGTCCACCCTCAACTGCTTATTGTCTCCGCTGAACTGATTTTGCAGATAGATCCGTTTTGTAGATAAAACATTTTTCTCCACATAAAAAACATTAAGAAATTTAAACTTATCTAGCCAACTCAAAATTAAAGATGTACTACGGGTGTTATGCCACTGACACACTAGGCTTTAGCTAAGTGCGACTAGTGAAGTTTTCGAGTTTATCTATACTCAGTCAAAACCAAGATTAGCTAATATCGGTTTATTTTGGGTTTAATGACCAAACGCGTTTAGTGAATTAATCTCTCAATATTTTGAAGTTTATCTCGTAGTAATGAGTTTAATGATAGTGACATCGTGCGGCCGAAATTTAACATCCTTGGAAGTATAAGTGCTGCCATCATACGATAGGTATGGAATAATTGAAAATACGGGTGGCGATTTATACAACTGGAGTTAACAAATTAATGACATTTTAATTTAATACAAATATTTGTAGTGACAACCAATATAGAATTGAAATTTTAAAAGTGAGAAGTTATAGTAACAAAATGAATCCAATGCAAACCACAGCAATCATGGAGCATATTGAAGAGCTTAAGGATAGAACCAAAAATTTGGAAATGTTGGTGACAGATTCGCAGGAAATCACGGCAAATCACTAGGCCTAAGTTTAATCGAGAAAGTACGAGTTCTCAAGGGTTTCAGTCACCTAACTCTGGGAATACAACAATGAGTATAATCATTAATTTTGCAAAGACTAAGGAATTGGAAATGAAACAGGAATTAAAAATTGAGAACGCAAAATATTCACTATCCTTTGATGAATGAACTAACAGCAGAAGCCGGCGATACTTAAACGTAAATTAACACAGTTCAAACCAAAAATGTTTTAATTTAGGTTTTGTGCGAATTTACGGGAGTTGTGATTCGGAGGAAACCAAGGAGTTATTAACCACAAAACTTGAAGAGTCTGCTGAGGAAAGTAGCGACGACGGAAACATAGAAATAGATTATAATAATGACAAACTTCACAATTGTATACCCGTGCGTAACACATTAGGAGCTCATATTAGTTTTAGATTGCAAGACTCCATGTTTGGTAGTATGGTAGAACGATTCTTAATCTTATTCAAATATGTGAAACTTGCTTTTAAAGATCTTTATCATCTTAAGGAACTCTCACAAATTGCCAGAGATCTATTGAACGATCTTGGAAATGCATTATCACCAATTAAATTAGAGGTTGAAGTATTAGGACGGGAGAATGCCACTCTAATTACAGCAGAAACCAGTAATTATTTTTATGTTTAACCTTCGGTTACTAACGTCTGGGTCAAATTGACAACTTCATGTAAGTTGATATCTAACCTCAATCTTCACTTGTCACATCAAAATAATTTTTAGTGTCGTTTTGCAATTCGGAGGAGGTGTCTGGGCCATTTTGACCCACGTTAGTAAATAATTAATAAATATTTATTTAGATAACTTTAGATAACGGATGATTATGAGCGTCAGCAAAATCGGCTACGTGCTATCTTAGCCGAGTTAAACAGCGAAGAGGAAGGCCCTGTCGATAGGTCAGATGTTAATAAAATAGATGAGCAGGAACTTGATCCAAATAACGACGAATATGATGAGCCAGAAGGTGATTTAGTGGGTAAAGAAGATTCAATATGGAGAAAATAACATCATCAAACCTTACAGATTTTTCGAAATCTGTTAAAACACCCTTAGAAAGTTTCCAATTATTCGTTACTTTCATCAATGATATTCTGGAACACACAAATCTATTTATCAAAAAACAAGAAACAAAATATAAGGACGTGAAACATGCTGCAACCACCGATTATACAGAAATTAATGCTTTATTTGGATTGTTGTATCTAACGGGATTGCATAAATCATCGCATGTGCATGTACGAGATTTGTGGGCTACCGACGGCACAGGTTTGGAAATATTTGCTGAAACCATGAACTACAGTCGCTTCCAATTTCTTTTGCGGTGCATTCGATTTCGTCGTTTGGTTGATAAACTCGCCCCAATTCGTGAAATTCTCGAAAAATTCAACGAAAATTGCTGGCAAAATTATAGTGTGGGTTGTTTTATTACAGTAGACGAGAAATTAGAAAACTTTCGTGGAAGATGCTCATTTAGGCAATATAACTAGGCCGGCCCAGTAAGCCAGCGAAATATGGAATAAAAATTTTCACTGTTGTTGATTCCGTGTCATTTTACACATCTAAGCTGGAATTTTACTGTGGACAGCAACCGCCAGGACGATACAATTTGAGTAATAAGCCTGACCAAATCGTATTACGTTTAACCAGACATTTGCAAAACGTTGGACGCAATGTCACAGTAGATAATTGGTTTACGAACTAGCCTTTGGCACTAGAGCTGCTTGAAAAAACACGACTTTAGTTGGCACAATGAAAAAAATCAAACGAGTGTTGCCACCGTCGTTTACCATTACAAAAAATCGTGCGATTAAATCTACAACTTTTGATTACCAGAAGAAAGCCACTACGTATATTGTCATACGTGCCAAAAAAAACAAATGTGTGATCTTATTATCAAGGACGCACAGAACAGGCGAAATATCAGAAGGGCAAAAATCTTTACCGGCGTCGATACTATCGACCAGTTTTGCGGTACATACAATGTTCCAAGAACTGCAAACCGATGGCCAATGGCAGTTTTCTAGCCGAATAGTTCTATTATCCACCGAGAATCCTCCAGTACGATATAAAAAAAGGAAATTATTTTTAAAAACCTTGGCTTTAGCTCTTATGCAATCACATATAGATAGACGGAGTAAAATCCAACAACTGAGTACAAAACTCAAATTTAGTTGTAACAAATTTGCGCAAAATCCATCGTCCGAGCCTTCGCCAAAAAAACTCAAATTGAATAAGCGCGGTAGATGCCAACTCTGTCAACCGACCCAATATCGTAAGACAAACACAACTTGCTCCAGATGCAATAGACTTATCTGTGGAAACCATTTGATTGGTATCTGCACTCTTTGTGAAAATCTCAATTAGGTAATTCATTTAATTGAAAAAAAAAAACTTTATACACAAAAAAATTGTTAATTAATATTTGCATAACATTGGGCTTTTTAAAGATGGGTCAATTTGACCCATCGTTAGTAACGTTGTAAGTTAAATTAACGTTTGGAGGGTTAAGAAAATTGAAATATTGCAAAAAAAATGCTAGATGCGCTCAAACTGAGAATTAGAGATCGTAGACCCGTCTAGTTGGAACAAACACGCAGATGGAAGGGTATCTGCGTATAGTACAAAATCGCAAATATTGGAGTACGGAGGAAAATTATTTTAAAGGTTATTTACTGTTACATCAGTAACCGCCGACGCCGATGCTTTACCAACTTTACGATTGAACTATTTATTTATTTTAGAATTTTATGAATTAAATTGAATTTCTGGCTTCTTATTTTAAATTTGTTTGATATTTTAATGAAATTATGACAAAATTCGGATATTCCAAACCCGAAAACCCGGGTTTTAAAATTTCCGGATTTTTGCAAACCCTAGTACTCTTGATTGTTGGTTGTGACGAGAAAATCATATAACTCTCTCATCTCTCATTAATCTGCCCTAAAAGATTTTGAAATGTTTTTTAAACTGCGACCATAAGTAATAAAAGAAACTACATTTTCAGCAAGTAAAAAAATAATTTTAGGTAGAAGAAAATGGAAGTGAAATAGAAAATAGGAATACTCACTCAGTCGTAAATTTCAACTTATAAATGTTCCATTTTGCTACTTGACAACAAATACAAACAAATTTGTTCACCACCACATTCACTTACTCAGAAACAAGGCATAATTTTACTTTACGTATACAACGAGAAAATCAGGTAAAAAGTAAAAATTTTGATATTTTTTAATGTAGAATTGTTTATCAACAGTTTTTAGGAGCGGGAAGCTAAATTTTTGGATTTTAGTGAAAATTTTCGCGGAAAATGGAGTAATTTTTCGGAAAAAGCTTCCTCTCCTAAAAACTGTTGATAAACAGTTACCTTACCTTATTTTCTCGATGTATTTAGCCCAAAACAATTTAAAACGCAACATAAAACTATTTACCAAACAACACTGAACGCGACACGAAATCACCGTTATCACTTATACACACAAACGAAATTTGCACTAATTTTACTTTTAAATCACTGCCATGCACAGCATGGCTACTATCACAAGAGCATTCAATCATTTTGTTTGATTAATTAAATGTTGATCCATCACAAACCGTATCACTAAAGCACCACAAAATACCGAAATAGTCCCGACTTTAGTTTACGCATATTCCACTTTCACTGTTTAACCAAAACTGTCTCTTCGCTTGCGTACAAAACAATTTTTTCAGTCTAGTCTCTTGAATGTCCCGTTGGTTAGTCTAAACAAAATCAAAACAACAAAAACAAAAAACTTGTTTTGAAAATCTCAACCATAGACAATGCATACATGGACCGCTAGCGTATTGTTAAATCCATAAACTACTTGAAATTTTTGTGTTTTCACGCTTCAATGAGTATTACGAATTTTTATTTTCATTCTTTTCTTGTCCTTGTCTATTTCTTTATATCTCTTACTCATAATATCTGCGCTTCAGAGATGTTGAAAACAGAAAATAAAACCGCAGTCCATAGTCTTTAATGGTCTATGGTTTTTATTGTGTTCGACGTTATTAATTTTAACACATTGATTGTCAATGTTTGATTTATTGCGCGCGGCTGAGGATGAAAAAACCGGCAATGAACATTAATCATGGTTTAAAACAGAATGTTTATGAGAAAAATAAAAGAAGTAAGATAGGGTAAAAACTCATTCAAATTAGTGGTTTTATGATACATTCATACCAGAACCATAAGCTCGATGGTTTGCCCACGCCAGAACATGCCATGTATAAATGTCCGTGTGAAAAACATGGTGTGCCCTAATCTAAACCGCAAACAGACATCGTTTGGCTTTGAAACATATTGATTGTCATTGCGAATGCTAATCTAATAGGAAATTGTAGGCGTTTGAATTCAATTGGCACGTCTGTGGAAATGATTGGAATTGGTCGATGTCATTAGTTGATCGCATTTCGGCGAGAATTAGCGAAATGAGAAATGTTTTGCCAGTTCCGCCTGGTACATCCAAAAAATATAATTCACCTTGTCCCGTCAAAACTGCCAGCATAAAGCGGTCGTAAATTTTTGTCCATGAGTCAGTAGTGGGACATTGCAAGTAACAATCGCTGCCATTTCTGCAGTATCGTACCGCTGTTCACGATTCATTTCAAAGTCTATTAAATGCACTTCGATTTGGCGAACTCATACCGAAATGACTGAGTGGTAAATAATATCAATGAAAACGCAAAGATCCTCCAAAGTGCTTATCCCACAACGTGTCTGCCCGTCCCGGGAAATATGAAATCAACACTATAGCGAATCGCAAACGAATTTGTGTTGCTGCACAGCCCAATGCTGCTTCAGCAAGCATATCCCACTTCGATTTGGCGAACTCATACCGAAATGACTGAGTGGTAAATAATATCAATGAAAACGCAAAGATCCTCCAAAGTGCTTATCCCACAACGTGTCTGCCCGTCCCGGGAAATATGAAATCAACACTATAGCGAATCGCAAACGAATTTGTGTTGCTGCACAGCCCAATGCTGCTTCAGCAAGCATATCACCCCGTCCACTAAGAAAAGCCTGCTTCATACACGATAGTTTCAAATAGTTTCTGAGCTTGACGATTGACCTGTAGTTGTAGATATCTGATTTGTCACCCAGTTTTTCCAAATTGATGAAAACATCCCTGCTGAATTCAGTTTTAAAAAAAGGAGTAAGTGGTTGAGCCAACCCTGTAATGTATTTTTTTAACGACAGAAGGCAAACCATCAGGGCTAGATGAAAAAACATTCATTAGCTTAGAAATCTTGCTTACCACGGTATCATAATTCACATCGAAGTAGTTCTTGTCAAGTTCAAAATCATCATTCGAGAAAGATTGACTAAAAGCATTCACAAACTTAGTTATTATTTTGGGTTTATCGGAAAAGTGACCACAATGCTTCAAGGTCGAGGAATCCCCGTCAGATTTTCTTGCTGATTTGATGAAATTCCTGAAGCGCTTATGCCGTGGACACGGCATTACATAACTTGGTTCGGAAAATTGAGAAGTCACTGGATTTTCAAGAAATCTCGATGGTGGCGTTTCTCGATATCGAGGGCGCTTTCAACAACGAGAAGGTGGAGGTAATTAGGGAAGGAATGTTGCCACTTGAGATTGAATACCCAGTAACTAGGCTTATTAATCACCTGCTAGGGGGACGTCTCTAAAGAAAACGGGTTGTTCGGGGAACACTCCAGAGAGGTGTCCTCTTTCCCCTTCTTTGGAATATAGTAATCAATGGACTACTATTGGAACTGGAAGATGAAGGAATAGATGTGATTGCTTGTGCCGATAATGTCGCGATAGCTGTCTCGGGTAAGCATCTGGGTACAATCAGAGATGTGATGCAGAATGCGTTATCAATCACTGCGGATTGGGCCAGCAGATGTGGATTGGGGATTGACCCATCTAAAACAGAGCTGGTCTTTTTGACTAGGAGATATAAAATTTCGGTAATGGTACTATTCTGGCCCTTACTGATAAGGCGAGATGCCTAGGGATTCCAAGCTCAGTTGAAAACCAAACACGATAGAAAAAGCGAAAAAGGCCATTTGTAAAAATGCCATCGGAAGGAAATGGACTTGAAACAAGAGGTGGTGCACTGGCTTTAGACGGCAGTTGTGAGGCCCGTACTGTTGAATGGTGGCCAGCTCTGGAGAAATTTTCATACAGGAACATGATGGGGAAGGTGCAGAGGGCAGCCTGTTTGCTCATTAGTGAGGCGTTCAAAACGACCCACACTAGTGTCTTAGATGTTATGCTGTACCTACTTCCGTTGGATATTATTGGTAAGCAAATAGTGGTCAATACGGCCGCCCGGCTAACAGCGATTTCGTGGTGGAAGTGCCTGCAAAAAGGGCACTAAACTATAGTCAATTCTATAAGGGATGACCTGGTGAATTTGGATTATATAACACCTTTTTTGTGCTTTTGCAAGCGTTTTAAGGTGATTCTCAACTCTAGGGATAATTGGAAGAATGGTCTCATTATGGATACCGGGATAGTTAAATTCTTCACCGACGGCTCCAAGCTCGATAGTAGAGTGAGAGCTGGTGTGTTCTGTGGGGACTTAAGTGTAAGTTTATCTTTTCGTCTACCTGATTACTGCGATTGAATAGGTCATGAACTGGTTGAAGCACAGTGTAATATCGTTGACTGATATCACTATTTGTGTGGACAGTCGGGCGGCCATTCTTTCGCTGGATTCAGTTTCCCTGGCGTCGGGGGTGGCGTTGGATTGTCACACTTCTCTTAACAAGATGAGTAAACACTTAAATATTCAGTTTATCTGGATTCCGAGCCACTCTGACGTTGAGGGAAATTGTAGGGCAGGCGAATTAGCAAGATACGGTACGAGTCTCCAAATGGAACCCGGGAGAGAATGGGTAGGAACGCCTATGTGTGTGCTGAAAGCAGCGAGTCATAGGAAAGCAGTTGTCTTGGCAAATACTAGGCGGCTCGACAGTCCGACTGGCAGGGTAGCTAAGCAAGTATGGCCTGAGCTGAGCTAGAAGCGATCCAAGATCTTGATCACGCTAAGGAAGCGTGACTTAGATAGAATTGAAGGGCAGTTTCAAATTACAATTTTTGATTTACCATTTTTACAATTTTTTTTTTAATTTTTCAATCATTCATCTTTCACTCAGCGATCCCCTTTCATACTTCATCTGATTCATTCCAATAAAATCATACACATTATTATACACGTTTATTCCCCCCCCCCCCACTCTGATTAAATGCAGAGCATTTTAAAATCAAATATTCAGTGTTCTCCACAACCAAGCAGCTGTCACATAATTTACACTCAATCAAATTGCGTTTCTTCAAGCATTCCTTCCCATTCCCATGATTCAGTCGCACTCGTTCCATTGTTCTTGTCATTCTAGTATCTCCCTTGAGTACCTTAAAGAAAGGTTTACGGAGAACTAATCAACTCAAAGTACTTCTTACCTTTCACCTGAAATTTTTCAACAAACTCTCTCTCCCATTTTCTCCACAGATTCACATGAAACATGCGAAGTACATCTCTTGTAACCGTGAATTCATTTACCTCCTCAACCTCCTCAACCAAACAACCCCATTTTGCAAGAATATTGGCTCTTTCATTACCTTCAATCTGTAGGTGTAAAGCAGTATCTAGCAGTAGGCTCGTTTTGACTATACTCGGTTTTGTGATGCACGTCTCCAAAAAAGAGACACCTTTCTGAAGTCCCGAGGATTATCAATGAGGCTAATCTTATTGCGAAGAACAGAATAATCGATGCCGCCCGAGAATATTTGATGAATGGAAATTATATCCGCGACAATCTGGCGTCTACTTATTGGTTGAGGACTTATCAGTTTTGAACGATCGAGATAAGGAGGTAAGTTGCGATTGTTCACTCAAGATGGACCCTACAAAGCAAAACGAAAAAATCTACTTTGAACAGCACCGATTCTATTGAAATGTATATCGGAATGAAGGGACCATATTTGACAGGCATATTTGATCAGAAAACGAACAATTGAATAAGAAATATCGTATAAGGAGACCTAATTGCACGAGGATCAATCGTTAGACCAGTACTTAAAAAAGTCAAACATAAAAATCACTTCGCTTGCACATTTATCACCCAAATCTCAGATAAACGAAACTCCCTTAATAGAATCGTTGTCCCTTAATAGGATCGATGTAATAACCACGAAAAAAGGATTGCATTCGTTTGCGAGAGTATTTTATAGAATGTTAGTGGGTCGTGTTTAGCTCATGGTTTTCATTTGTACACCATACAGCAAAGTTGTTGAGGTCATTCTACAATAACTGAATGTCATTGTGGCATCTGATAATTTTATGACAAACTATTTGAAACGCTTTACTGAAGTCGGTGGCAATGACATCAACGTCTTTTCCGCACTCAATGGTGTTCTAATTACAAGATGTCAATTCAGTCAGGTTGGTGGTCGTAGATGGTCCACTAAGAAAAGCATGCTGACTGTCGGAGAAAACGTTTTACAATGAAAGTACAATGATTCGTACACGATACTTTCAAATAGTTTCTGAATATAGTACAGCTTGGCGATTGGCCTGTAGTTATAGGTGTTTGATTTGTCACCCAGTTTTTCCAAATTGATGAACATATCCCTGATAAATTGAAAAAGCAGTAAGCGGCTTAGACAAACCTGTAATGTATTTTTTTAACGATAGAAGGCAAACCATCGAGGTCAGATGAAAAAACGTCCCTTAGCTTAACAATCTTGCTTACCACGGTATCATAATTCACATCGAAGTAGTCCTTGTCAAGTTCAAAATCATCGTTCGAGAAAGATTGACTAAGAACATCCACAAATTTAATTATTATTTTGGTTTTATCGGGAAAGTGACCACAATGCTTCAAGGTCGAGAGATCCCCGTCAGACTTTTTCGCTGATTTAATGAAATACCAGGAGCGCTAAGGGTCAACGATAATAGTAGATTGCATTAGTAAGATACAATTATTGTACAGTTCTCGGGACATGAATATTTGGAAATGAACAATTGCGGTGATTTTGGAGGATACCCTTTTTAGGGCCAAATTCTCGAGGAGATTATCCCAAGGAGTTCTACAAATAAATTACTTAAATATTGAAAATACGTTGAGCTTACATACAAAGTATAATCATAACGCCTTACCGAATTATTATGTTTCGCTACGGATTTGTTCACCCATTGGTAACCTCGAATTTGATTGTATTTGATGTATAAATGCTACTTCCATAAAATTTTTCATTATTCTGGGTGATGGGCAGATATTTGTGTTACATCGAATCTCGAATTTTTTCAATTAAAGAATTCTAAGTTTAATTAGTTCGAAACCCAATTTCCAAACGTTGCTAGTAAACTACGAAAGTGTCTCCACAACACATTTCTGATTATTGATTGTCATTTTTCAAACGTGAAACTCAATCAAAAAATACTTCTTATTTGGAAAAGTCGTTGATATTCTAACCGTATTTAATAACATGCTGCACGTTTATATGAAACTAGAGAAAGGTAGAAACCTCTCTATAAGTAATCCGTTTATGTGTTTTTGTTCTTATGGTAAATAGTAAATTCAATAATACTAAATGCGTAAGATTTTTTATACTAAATACTTATATCGGTTTTTACATCTAACCGAAACCAAAACCACATCACTAAGATATGAGAATTGATTTATTTGATTTTGAAAAACGTTTTTCAAATAACTTTGGAGTGGAATGTTATTTATTACGTACGGGTATGCTTACATAACTGTATTAAATACATAACGTTTTCCCCACATTTGGTTTACTAATAATATTGAAGTTGAAATAAGAAGCATAATGCTTGTAAGTTTTCTTTGATTATTTTTTTCGTGCTGGTTTGGTTAGGAACAATATCTTTTGTTAAAAAAGGCGAAAGGATTAAGTACGTAAGAACAATTTATTATATTTAGATGCTTCAGCTAGGGCCAAGCCTTTTATAACAACAACTTTTAGGTTTCACGATTAAAATTAGTGTTACGTGTAAAACAAAGCGGAGCAGATTGGTGACCACAGATTGATTCCCAATATGGAAGCGAGCTTCTTGATGTCTTTCGATAAGTAAACCGGCTGCGTCCCCTTCATTCTAGGTATGTCCCGTTATCAGATACATAAATACAATGCCAACATAAATTTGTTTTTTTGTAGGCCTGCGTAATTATGCGAATAGGGCATAACTTCAGCCTCAGACATGGTTGCTTTATTCTGAAAGTACTTAAAAATACAAATACCTAATTCGATGGCCATTGGCTTCATTTCAAACGTATAGCATTCACAGATATTATTTTGTATTTGTCTTGGATTTATAGTAAAATACCGAAAAGTCACCTTTCGGTATTTGCATGACTGCTTGAAGATCGGACACTGCCATAATACCGTGAAAGTTGTTTTTGTCACATCTCTTTTCCCCTCGAGATAAATTATTTTCAACCAAATGTTTCCTCTTTCCGGTGGAATACAGCGTAGCTGCCACAGGGTTTATTTTCTGTTTTGCAGTTCGCTACATAACCTCTGTGAATTTTCGCCAAACAACGACTGCCATCTATAAACGTTCAAGATGTGTTTGCTTTAGGGCAGTGGCGCACAAGTTTTGAAATCGCCCGAGTAGAACACCAGCAACCTTATTTCGCTTGTATTGCGGATGCTGTGAACTGTGTTACCTCGGCCTTGGCGACTGGCACGTGCCTCACTGTGGGTAGTCTGCAGCTGGCTTGGGGGGTTTCTAGCCGCCAATAAAATGTAGGATCTAACAAAATATACATGTGGTATGTACTCAAACAAAATCGCGTGTCACATTTTTATCTTCACTGTACCAACAACATTTTAAAACAATGCAAATAATCTCATGAAGATAAATGCAGCCGTAACAGGACAGATTATAGAAGTAAATCGGCTGCAATGCTACTATAAGCTGACAATTACCCGGCTGTATAGTATTTTTGCTCCCGGCTCTACTCGTTATTGTGCTGCTTCTCCTATTACAGTGGCTTTCCATAAAATATACCGAGTATCTTACCAGACTGATCCTTTATCTCGTAATTGACATTGCGAAATTTCCTACTAACTATATGCCCTTAACAAACCGAGGTACAACCTTAGAACAAAATTTCTTTGATACATCGCTTTGCGAGTTGTGCGTGTAAACACTACTTGACCTACATTGTATATGACAGGCCGCGTCCTCAAGTTGTACCTGTCCGCACTTTTTTGTATGCTTTCTTTATATTTTATTTAACTTGATTATGAATAATCGAAAGGCGAACTGGCAATAGGGAAGAGGTATTTCACCATCTGAGATTACCCCGAGTTGTTTGAGTATTTTATAGTCCTGACCGTGGTTGATTTTATTTTATCCAAAAAGTAAGAAGTGAGGGGAATATTTGACTGTTTTGTGGATTCCATTACGGAGCGCAGACGCTATTTCAGGCAAACATTTATCCCAGTTAGTATGTTTTGTCTTACGTATGCTCTGATAGCCAATAATATAGAACTTTTAACTCTTTCCGATTGATTTGACTGGGGCGAGAAAACTGCTGCCTTCGAGTCATTTACTCCAAATCGGTTTAACAAGTCCTTATATTCAGAGCTCTTGAATTGCGTTCCGTTGTCAGAATGGATTGTGTCAGGTACGCGATAAACAAAAAAGATTTCATTTTTTAGATTCGACAGTCTGCTGCGAAGTACCCTTGGTTAAGGATTTTAATACGACGAATTTCGTAAAGTGGTCCATTACAATTGGAATTAAGGATTTTCCTCCTGACGATCGAAGGTACGGTCCAAGTAGGTCTACATAAACTCTTTGCCAAGGACGGTGAATTTCGTACATACTGCCCATTGATGGTCTCATATTCCCAAATAAATAAAATTTCTTACTTGTTTTGCCATTCCTGGCCAATAATAATATCGCCGTAGCCTTTCCAGTATTTTTCTTATTCTGGCATGTGATAAAGGTTCACTATGTTCTTTTTCAATTAATTTTCGTCTGAGTTCGCTTGGTATCCACATTTTCCAAATTGACAGGTCAGATAGTTGATCTGTAGCTTTAGGTTCCAATCGTATGAATATTTTCTTATTATCCACGCAGAATGTTGCAAAGCTGTTCGATTTTACTCCGTAGTTGTTATCGTTCCGTAGCTGTTATCGTTCTCGATTTTACTCCGTAGTTGTATATATTCGTCATCTTCAAATTGCGCTGAATTAATGTTAGAAGAAAATTAAATCTGGATATGCTACACAAATGTTCATCTTTTGTATCGCAATAAATTGGTGATAACGTATCCGGCACCACGTGATCTTTACCTTTTTGATGTTGTACGCCCACTTAAATCAGGTTGTGCCATTAGCCATTTTAGACTTGCGTGATCGGTTATTAATGTGAATTTATGCCCTCCACGTACCGTCTCAATTTGTTTACAGCTAAGATTGCCGCCAAACATTCAAATTCTGTAACTGAATAGTTTTTCTCCGCTCTATTCAGTTTTTGCGACACAAACTGGTATAATACTGCACCTACGCTTTCTGTACTTGCGTCACAACGAATAAAAAACGGTTGAGTATACGTCGGATTACCTAACACCACAGCCATACTCAGTAACCTTTTCAGTTGGTTGAAGGCATCTTGTGCGTCTTGAGTCCTAAATCTATCTTTCCGTAAGCAATTTGTAATTTGAGCTGTTATTGCTGCAAAGTTAAGGATAAACCTGCGGTACCAGCCAGCCATACCGAGAACTCGTCTGGTCTGTTTTATATTTTCAGGTTGCGGTAGGTTTATTATGGCCTCAATCTTGTTCAATCAAGTCATCCAAATACACGAACACTCTATCATGTAGTTCATGCGGAATGACTTGATGCATCAGCCGACACATTGATTGAGCAGCATTACACAACCCAAATGGCATCACCTTGAATTGATAGAGCGGTCGCCCTGGTACTGTGAATGCGGTTTTGTCGCGGGAAGATTCTGCAAGCGGAATCTGCCAAAACGCGTCTTTTAAATCGAGTCCAGTAATGTACTTTGTCTCTGAAAGAGTGTGCCAAGTAATCCGTCTATTATGGGAAGTGGTTAAGCGTCTTTTTCTGTTACCGAGTTCAGTTTGCGTGCGTCTAGGCAAAGTCGAGTCTTTCATTTCAGCTTCCGTACTATAGTCACCGGTGAGCTCCATGCACTTTTGCTCTTCTCAATCACTCCTAACTGTAATATTCGGTCGATCTCCTCATAAACACATTGCTGTACAGCTGGCGAAATGGGATAGTATCGTTGTTTAATTACCCTTACGTTTTTTTCAATGATAATTTCGTGCTCGAACGGCTTTGTTTTTCCGAGTCCGTCTTTCGAAAATGAGGGGAACATACTAATTATTTTATTGAGCTCTTCCTGTTCTGCATGTTTTAATATATGACAGTTTGACGTATATCTCTTCCCATCTCATTTATTTCACCAATAGATTTCACTTGCGAGACAATATTGAACAGCTCCAAAAAGTCGATACCAATATATACCGGAGACTCCAAACTATAGGCACAATGCAAAACTTAATATGTTTAGTTATGGAACCAAATGTAGCTGGTAACCAAACATATCCTACGATAGAATTACCCGAGCCATCAGCAGTGGTGACGTACGAATTTAATTTACAGTATTTGATGTTAGCTTCCTCTAGAAATTGTATTGAATTCTTCCCCAACACGCTGACAGAAACACCGCTGTCTAATAGTGCGTGGTTGGGAATCGTTACTAGAAATAGATGAAATGCAAAGTTTTAGGAAATATCGTTAATTGCGGAAATATCTTATTGAACGATAACGTTTTTTTGGTTCTCCCGAGTGTGTTGCCCTCGACCCTATCACACCCGGTTTCGAGTTTACCGCTGAGAATTTCAGGCAATTTTGACAGTTTGGTTTCCGCGCGTTTGCAGCTCCATATCCAAAGCAGAAAATATTTAAAAATTCTTTGATACAATCTTAGTATTTGTGGTCCAAATCCTTACAATTCCAACAGATTAATTGAATTGATTGATCTCCTGTGAAGTTGCGTTCGTTCGAAAAGTGGCGGCTTATAGCTTCAATTGAATAATCGAATTGTTTTGGTGGTTCGTTGCAACTCTCAGGTGCAGTTAGAATTGTTTCACGTTTTTCCAGTTGTATATGATCGCTTTGAAAATTGGATTGAATTTCATTGACATTAGGTCTTCGCCTAACATTGTGATAGTTAAAACGACGTAGATCATACCCCGTTTGGTCCCACATCCGTTTGTATCGCTGGCATAAGGTCCTAAGCTGTTCCACTCTATTTGTATTGTTTTGATATGGTGAAGTGACGTTCTTCAGTGCTGGGGTCATGTTCTGACATAAACGATAAATAATAAAATTGTGAAAATGTCTGCTCTTTTAAATAGTAACTGCTAAAGAATGACAGCATTGCCGACTTCATTGAGGCCCAATTAGAGTTTGGATTAGTAGGCTTGTACACCCAATACGTCGTCTGCATTTTTGGAGAGAAATAGGTGTACCATTTTTGTAAGATCGCGTTCCAAAATACCGTCATCGCGCGCCGTATTCCCCAGCCGATAAATAAAGTCATGTACGTTCGTCAAATCACTTCCATCAAAGGATAGGTTCCATCTCTGCTTAAGTTTATGATAATTATCCTGTCGAAGTCGAAAATGTTGATCTGGTGGTGGGTTAAAGATTGGGGATAAATTTCGTTCCTCATTGAAAGGATAATGGTAATTATGGTGTTGATTAATTTTTTGTTTGTTTTGTAGATTCTTCTTCATATGCGAGATAGTGGGCTGATTTACTGGTTTCTGGAAATTTAACTTCTCTTGATTTCGAAGTGCTTCCTTTTGAGAGAAAAAGTCATGCACGGTTGTATTATTCTCCGTTGATATCGGAACCATAAATAATTTATGCACCCTTTTTCGTCGAAACTATTGTTTGATTGATTGATACACAACCTATATTAAGAAATTGAGTGTTGACTATACTGTCTATCTTTTCAGAAATGGAACTTGACATCACTGTTGGTGATTTTGCTTCAGTGCCTTCGGAGATATTAACAATATTCACGTTGGATGGTGCCACAACCAGCTCATCTCTTTTATTAAACCATGTGGTCAGGCAATTTAACGGAACCATATTGAGAACTCTCCTTTTTCTTGTACCTGTTCGGACGCCATTCTGTTTCCTGGGCCTTGGCGACTGGCACGTGTCTCGCTATGGGTAGTATGCAGCTGGCTTTGGGGGTTCCTAGCCGCCAATAAAATGTAGGCTCCAACAAAAATATACACGTGATATGTACACAAAAATACCGCGTGTCACATTTTTATCTTCACTGCACCAACAACAATTTAAAAAAAATCCAATTCAGCTCATGAAGATACCGCCTTCAGGAACGTATCGGTACTCTCGGATAATAGCCGTCATGGAATTGTTTATATACCGTCTTTGTTTTTCAATCTCACCTAATAGCCAACATGCTAAAAAGCGCTGCTGTCTTTTCTCTTGACTAAATTTAGTGGAACACTGCAATTTACATTTCACTCCGCACGGATTTTTTATTCCCCTCGACTTTCGGACTTTTTTATTTCTATTATGAGTTTCGTATCCTTCCCCACTAATTCTCAATTTTTTTACATGGACCTTTTTCCACTTACCCGAGTCTCTGTTTCGTTTAACACCTTTTTGAGAGGGCTTATCAAAATAGGAATATCCTGGGTAGACGTAGATGAAATATACAGAAGATCTTCAGTGCAGTTATCAGAACTGTCTTCATTACTTTCTCCATCATTTTCGGATTGTACAACAGATCATTGATAATATCATCAAAATCTTCTGAGAATGAGATGATGAAGCGCTAGAAGTTGATGTCGATGAGGAACATTAAGTGCTTGCCCGAAGGTAATTATCCTCAATCTGGTTGTGCAAATTTTCTGCTTCAATGATTCTTCCGAGGGATCTTGCTTTGGTATTGTAGGTACGCTTTGCCTGTTGTGATTTCGGAAATGAGGCCACCACGGCTGTCCCGTACATGGCGTAATCCTGCTAGGTCCAATTTTCGATCACGGCCGTATTTCGCCAATAACGCATCGAATGTCGGCTTCCAAGTGTTCAATAGTCTCTGGCTTATCAGCGTAGACAAGTGTCTTCACATATAATCCCAAAGGAAATAGTCCAGCGGTGTTAAATAACGCGAACGCGGTGGCCAGTTGACAGGTCCAATTAGCGTGTATCACACGCTGTATGGCATGCGGCCCCGTCTTGTTGGAACGACATGTCTTTGATTTCAATACCATCCAATTGAGGCACATAAAAAATTGTAGTGATATCTCTATACCGACCTCCGTTGACTGTAACGTTTACTCCAGCATCATTTTTGAACACATATGGGCCGTTGATTCCTTCGGCACATGTAGTTAAGTCATTTATGTTCAAATTATTTTGACGGCAGTTTGATTACGAGATCGCATTGGGCTTGTTAAATGATTTCGTGTTGAAATTCTGGTATACGCCCAACTGGTGGAACTAAGTCATTCCTTAAATGATTACAATGAAATTTGGTATGGTTTATAAAAGAATTGAAGTTCTAAAATATGACCAGCAAGGACGTTTTCTGATATGACCAATTAAAGCATTTTTCGATTCTGATAAAATTCGGAATGTGAGATCATAATCGGATGCTGAGGATAACATGAAATTCAAGAAAATCGTCATCTGTAATTCTCTAGTTCTTCACTAGGCAAGTTTTCATCTTATTTAGCATAATTCATTATCGTGAGCAATAAATTGATTTTGAAAATGTTTTCTTTTGAACTGACTGAAACCAATCTAGGCCGGAAATCGTTTTTTAGTCGATTGCGATAAAATTTGGTATAAGCTTGTTGTTGAACAGTTATTGAAATTAGAAGTTGTTTCATCAATAAATATACTGAACGAGTTTTGAGAGCAGCTGAAGACACTCGACAAAGAAACAAGTCAAGTAAAATCCCCTGAACTGATGAAGTTGGTTTTTACATTCAAAGAAAAATCTTGTCGGACACCGTTACACCCAAATCAAGGGCGCAGCTCTGGTGATAGACACCTCTACAATGGTTCGTTATTGCCGTTGAATATCCATTATACATAGATTGTGCGACCTAGTCAAATTGAGTCTAATATAATTAGTCGGTTACTAGACCGTATAAACGTGTGCCTCTCTTAAGAAAACAGCAATGATTAACACCAATATTCCAAGCAGGAGTTGGCGTAACAATGAGTTCCTTATCTGCATATACAAACACAACGGCAGCAACGAGCCAATAATAATCATGTTGAAATGTTAAAATAAAACTGACTACTATAGTTGAATTTTAATTTGAACAAAGAAATTTTCGACTTAAACTGCGGTCCAATTCCTGTCTTATTTTGTGGAGGCTGAGTTATTTGAAAGTTTGCAATAAGTCTCCTGTCGAATAGACTTATTGGAATCTTGCTTGAATTATTTTGAGGAGTTACCAGTTTGGGCGCATGCCTCCCATAAAAGTCAAACAAGTCTACAATATGTCCAGCCGATGGAAGGCTTATTGTAGACATTCAAATAAGTCAGTCTCCAGGAAATAAGTCACGAATTGAAACGCAATCTTAGACTAAGGAGTGTTTGCGAAACTGATTATGTGAATTCTCCAAATTACTAGGTTGCTCAGTAAGTTTTATCGTTCGATAAGAGAAACACGATTTTATGGTTTGAAATGCATTTTACAACATACTAGTTCCAGAGATCTTCTAATTTATGGACTCCATCCCAGAAATGAGAATTCGGAAGACTGTCGAAATACGCTTCCACGGCTGCTATTACCTCTGCATTCGAAGAAAATCATTTCCCACGCATGAATTTTTTTAGATGTGAGAACAGCCAGATATCAGTGGGAGCTAAATCTGGCGAACAGGATTGATATTGCAACAATTCGTACTTTAATTCACTCATTTTCGCAATGGTTTTTTGATCAGTGTGAGATTGTAGTTGTCTTGATGAAAAATATTTTTTCTTCTGTAAACCAGATCTTTTCTCACCAATTTTTAGATCCAAGTGGTCTAAAAAGTTACAATATTAATCTAAGACAATTGTTTTACCAGTTTGGAGGTAATCCACGAACACAATTCCTTTTGCATCCCAAAAAACTGATGGTAACAAATTTTTGGCCGATTTCTGAACCCTAACTCGCTTCGGAGCTGAAGTATTGGGGTCACAGCACTCCTTGGCCTCTTGCTTCGATCATGGTGGTAGTCCCAAGTCTCATCCATAGTACTTAGATAAATTAACAGTAGGCACTTCTGGGCGTTAAGCAGCTCAAAATACCTCGCAACAACTATTGCTATTTTAAATTCGATGAAGTTAATGTTGATTTCAAAATCAATCATGGTTGGTTTATCTTTAAAAAATTAACTGTGGCCAACTTCACATATTATGCCTGAAAACATGTGTGAAGGTCAGACTTCTTAACGATTGAAATAAAAAGATTTTCCTAGATTTTCTCTTTGCAAACTTGTTGCGTGTGAATTGTCGGCAATAACCAAGCAAACGTCGTTCTGGCGAATTTTAGATTTAACAATTTGAGAAGAGTGCCGTTTCGAGATTAATACCAACGCAGTCGTACGTCTGACCCTTCGCTTTGTTGATGATAATTCCATAAACTGGGATTATCTGAAATTGTCCTCGCTTCAAAACAAACTGCAAAATTGGATTCGTTGGGTAAAAATTTATTCGTGGAATAAATATGTATTCGGCACGATTGCAGTCGGAGATGATTGAAGCTACTCATGTGGCGGTATACCGGTTGGAGTCAGATTGTTCAAGTACTCAATCGGATAGTTTTGTGAATCATTTGGATCTTTAGAAATGATTGAGTTCACACTGTAGTAAATTTTAGAATTATCTGTAGTTAGGTCTATCATATTGCGGTTCATCTCAGACGTCTGTTGATTGGTTGGATCAAGAATGACTCGCTTGGATAGCCCGTCGGAAGATAGCAAAATGTCACTGCCGAAAACTGATTCGATCATATTTTCCTTCGCTATCATATTCTGTGGGACTTTATCGTCTGTGCATATTTATCGTCTGTGCTAACTCAGTAAAGTGGCTCGAAAGTCCCAACTGATAAGGAATACTTTTCCGCCGAAAGATTTGTCACTGTTCATCACCCCATGTAATCGCTCAACGCTCTGTAATCCGCTTCTACAGACTTCAAGTACTTTGAGGACACTAATGTATCAAGAATTGTCACAGGCAGCTTAAATCAACTGTCCGTCCTGTTCGCCCAACTTTTATCAACGTGCTTTTATCAACGACAAGCGCAGTTTGCCTTCGATCTCGCACAAATCTCAGCAATGTAGTGCAGAGGAATATCTTGCCTAAACGACAACGGTCGACGAAATAGAAGGAACGACTGATAATTTCCGGATCATCTACAGCCGGGACGATTTTTCCAAATGCATCGATCTGGGTTAATGGGTTCTGTTGGGAGAGTCATATCGAGAGAGAACTTGTTCCGTAGGTGCGCTCAACGAATTGCAGAAATAGCTGATGTAAGCCAATGTGTCGGAATTGTTTCGGCATCTGGAAAGTGATTGCTTCTGTCAAGCAGCGTTCTCATTCTTCATCAGTATCGTATACCATATCGTCCAATTTTCGTAGGACTTCAAAGCTGTTTGCACTTCGAACATAAGATGCTTAAGTTGACGGAGTATACATTCTGGTAAATGACCTTCGTTCCTTCTCACTGACGTGCTTTCCATATACCTTTAATATATACGAAGTGATGTGGAATCTCAATGTAGAGATACTGGTGTGCATGGCCACTGTTTGTATTGAGTACGAACCATGATTCATGCATGATGCGACTAGTGGATGCTGCCAATAAAGCCTCTTCTTCATGTCCCGCTTGTAAAATAGTTTTTTGTTAGTTTGGTAGATGAACGGGAAATTGCGTCAAAGTATGTGCATAATAATCCATTTTCAATTCAAGAAGGTTCCACATTGCTTCAGTTTCACTCACACAACGCGTACTGATGAAGTTGTAATCTAATTGTAGCAAAGTTCATGTTGACCACATGATGTGGTGGCGACGCTGGTGCAATCGAATTCCTTTGAAAATGTACTTTTAAATGTACATTACAGCTTTCAATGATGCGCATTCAGTAAAGGGTTTGTGAAATTTCTTTGAGCAATGAGCGTTTTCCAAAAGCATGCCGTGTTTCGAGCAGAAAGCTTTCAAAATGCCGAAGATCCCATTCACGGTCAGATCGTTCATCAAAGCCGTTAACTTATTACTGGTCGTTCAGCTGCTCCCTACCTAAGGTGCGGTTGTCCTTAATCTCATTGCTAATTTAGATTTGCCAAATATGATGAACAAATCAGGCGGACCAAATTTAGCAAAGATCGACATTACATCATTTATACCAATCGCGCATATTGCGCCGTAATCCTTCGAAGCTGTATGGCCGGATATGGTCACGGAAAATGATGTTGTCTGGGTTGGATGTGTCAAATAAGAGCGACCGGAGAAAGTCGGTAGTTTTACTGAGCCCTTCTGACGGCAATGCGAGAACTTTTTGTTAGCTGGCCGTTTGGAGATGAGTTGATGAGTTCAGAAAGGCGCATAACTAACAGAAAAAATTGAATGGTCTGCAGCCGTGAGCATCCAAGCGTTTGTCCAAAAATCGGATAGCTTCATTTTGAATCATCTATGCACGAGTTGTGCTAGTTGCTGACTAGAACTCACGTCTGATTCGGTAATTTTATCATATTTGGGAACACAAATCTAAGAGGTGTCTCAATTAAAAAAATATCATTTAAACGCTTCGATAATTCTAAAGTAAGTACTTAAGCACTTGAGTGCTTATTTTTATATTTATCTACACACATAAGACTGATATAAATCAAAAAACACTTACCGGACGACTCCTGCGCTTTAATGCCCACCCCACACCAACAAATCGACTTAAATAGTTTGGAAATTATATCAGTATCAAAATGATATTGTTTGATCGATGAATCAATAATTTGTTGGCGTACTGATAAAATATCAGTACACACAAATTTGAGTGTGGTTACACGCGCGTATTTAATGATAAGAGTATTCTTGGTGTTTTTAAAAAGTGAACCGATGATAATACAAATTATTAATTAGAAATTATCCGCGTATACGATCTTAAAAATGATATAAAATAATCGGATGCGGCAGGATGGTTCTACTTACATAGAATAGAACAATGCTAATAATCAACAATTAAATCAAGATGTCCAAACTCAAGCATTACGGAAATCAAAAATTGCGTTACAATAACCAGTTTCCTAAATAAAATGTGCGGTATAAGATTTTAGGGGAGATAATGTTGTTTGGTAAAGGTGCGGTAATAAAGTTGTAGGAATTTTTGATTAACTAAATTACCAATTCATGATTTCCTATAGTTAACAAATACGGGAATTTGAGGCAGCTCGCATACCAAAAAGCACTTTTCTTTTCTTTTTTCGACATGGAAATATGTAATTTTTACCCGAAAAATTTATTGATTTCAGTGCTAATTATTTTTTCATCGTCATCTTGGATATTTTAAAAACCGACTTAAAAGGGAAGAAGTTTATTAAAAATGGGTTTCTTGTCTACTCAATAATCAGTCATAATTAATGTCAAAAATAATAAAATTACATATTACATAAAAAACTAGGAGATAACTGGGGAAAAGAAACCAAAAAGCGTGTTTTGACCGCAATTTTCATCACTAAGATTTTGTGTTACGGGAATTTCGGGCGATCGATATGGACAGGTAATTGATTTTACAAATAAAACACTCAGCGATATAAGTTACGAACTTTATATTTCCCAACACCTGCTGCATGCAATTCACTAATTTCTCTCGTTCACTGCGCACTTTTACTTTTCGCACTGTCACACTAGATTATTCCTCTTATTGCTTCTGGCGATGTATGCGCATTGCAATTGTAAATCACTTTCGTCCAAAACAGCTGCTGTGCTAGAAAACATCGATGCTGAGAGAAAACTGATTGAAGAAGATCGTCATGTGACTTGCCTAAGCATTAGTAAGCATACATACGATCTTACATGAGCATTTAAAGGTGCAGAAGCTATGTGCATGTTGGATTCCAAATTTGTTGATAGACGCACAAAAAAAGATCCGTGTTGGTTCGTGCCGCCAAATGCTTCAAAAATTCGTTGGAGGTACTTCGAAAAACGTATATATGATCGCGATAGGTGACGAGTCATGAATATATATGTATGCGTATGAGCCGAAAATAAAAGGGCAATCGACTGTTTAGGTCTTCCAACTCAAAGAAAAACCAACAACAGTTGTGCGAGCTCGGAGAGTTGGGAGGCCAATGGTATGGTGTTTCTTCACGAAAACCGATCATGTGGCTGCCGTGGCTCTTGAAAATCAAAAGACAGTCAATTCAGCTTAGTATATAACGATTTGTTTGCCCGTGGTTTTCAACAAATTGAGAGAAAACGAGCCAATTTAGATCATCATTCAGCTAGAAATAGTGGTCAAGCCGCAAATTATTATCTAGCAAAACATTGATCCTTCGAGCCGGATTTACGAAATTTCTGGAAAGGCGTTTTCAATTCTTAGAGTCTCTCGGTAGCAAAAAGTCAATACCAATGCAACAACCCAGGTATCAAGTACAACAATTAAAACAAGCTTTCGTAGCTGCAGCTCAACCAACTTTTATTTGCGTATGCTGTCTACAAAACCATCGAACAGAAGTATGCCAACGCTTTAAAAACATGAGCACTTCGGAACGAAATCAAATAACCACGTTGCACAATTTGTGTAGAAATTGTCTAAGCAAAAACCATACGACAACATATTGCATAAAACCAATGGTTTTACAAGGGTTCTAGCCGAAGTTTCCGGAATTTCAGCAACAAAGGGACGATCGCACCAACAGATAATGATCAGTCCCAGATTTCCATCGATCTTTAAGATACAAGCTAATGCTCTAGCCTTAACAAATATTACCAAACCACGTACCAGCGGAAAAATCCGCTTCATAGCCCAACAATCTGAATTAGGATGGATAATGTGAGGTCGCCTAACCCTGAACAGCAGTGTATCGATATCACGATTAAAAAGCCATGTCACATTACCAGACATAGATAAGCAATTAAAACGTTTCTGGGAAGCCGAAGAACTACACCCGGAAAGACACCTAACTGCTGAAGAGGAAGAATGTGAAAAATACTATGAGCAGACCCACAGGAGGTTAGAGAATGGACGATACGAGGTTAGAATACCATTCAACAACGACAAACTGGAAAACCAAACTAAAAAATGAAAAAACGATTCAAGAAAGATTAAAACTTGAACAGTCAATATCATAAGTTCATGAACGAGTATCTCCAGCTTAACCACATGGAACTGATCAAAGATGATTCAATTGCAGATAGTTGTTGTGTTTACTACATGCCGCATCCTTCCTTAATGAAAGAAGACAGCACAACAACCAAGTTGAGAGTAGTTTTCGATGCTTCCTGCAAAACGACAACAAGCACGACTTTATACGAAATGATGTACGTTGGTCCAACTTTACCAAACAACCTAACCACAATATTGATGAGATGGAGGAAGCATCGTTATGTATTCGCATCAGACATTGAGAAAATGTTCAGACAAATCAATGTAGCCAGGGAAAATCAAGATTTTGTACTAATACTTTGGCGATCAGATCCAAATAAACCATTTACAAACCAACTTATTTGGCTACAAAACATTACAACAATTAGCCATAGATGAAGCTTCAAGATCTCCAATTGGTTCAAAGATTTTGCAAATAGATTTCTATGTAGATGACTTCTTATCGGGAGGCAATACAATAACAAAAGCGCAAAGGAATTATTGAACCTCTTTTCCAGTGGAGGATTTAATTACCTCAGAAAACGGACAAGCAATGAAAAGGCAATTCATCTAGAACTTGTAAGCGACTTGTCAACAGATGCTTTCTTAGCCGCATATCGGCGATTCATTTCAAGAAGAGGAATTTGTCTGAAAATCAGCGATTGCGGGACTAACTTCGATGGAACAGATATACAATTACAAAGGCAGGCAAAACAACAGGAAGGTGAAATTAAAAACAAAGTGGCACAGATAGGAACTGAGTGTCACTTCTTGCCCTCGGGAAGTTCTCATTTTGGAGGTTTGTGGGAGGCCAGAGTCAAATTAATCAAACAACATCTCCGAAAAGTAGTAAGAACTCACACGTTAACCTTCGAGGAGCTTGCAACACTTCTAGCTCAAATAAAAGCTGTTGAAACTCCAAGCCATTAGGCCCTTGCTCAAACGATTCAGATCAAGACGGTGCTTAAAGTCCGGCACATTTTTTTAATAGGGAGAGCTATTATAGCAAGACCCCAGCCTGACATTGAAGGTATCAAGACCGCTACAAGGTGAAATTTGCTGATCATGCTCAGTCAAAGCTCACGTTTACAACGTAAGCCAAATTGGTTACAAGAACAACCTAACCTCCAGGTGGGAGAACTAATAATCCTCAAAGATGAACAACTACCCCCGACGCATTGGCCACTAGCCAGAGTCATCGAGCTACATCAGTGACAAGATGGACTAGCCAGGGTAGTTACACTCAAATATAAGAACGACACGTTGAATATAAATCTTACAAAACTATGCCGTCTTCTATTAACTAACGAGTCTGAAAACCAAGTGAACATGTACTCCAAGAATAGTAATCTTGCTCAGTCAAGAAATCAACCAAAAATTGAGAAAGCAGCCCCAAAGACGAGCAAAGGCAAATCATCTAGTGTTAGCAATGCTCTCAACTTGCTGCCTATTAGGGTTCGCGCAAGCCCAGATTAAAGTCATTCCATTTAACCACTCAACAGGAATATACTTCGAGGATCTAGGTAAACTCGAGGTGGTAGCTATGAAGTGGACATTAGTAATTTATTACAACATGATGGCTACTGGGAGGAGATGGAAGCCTTTAAGAAAGCACAAGTCGAATTGGAAGCAGCTTGCAAGGAGCTCTCTAACTTAAGATGCTACATAATCCTACAACAACTCTAGTGGCAATTCAAAAACTTGATCTCAGATAACGAGCTACTGACAATCAAACAGCGGCGAATAAAACGGGGCTTGGGAGACACGGTAGGTTTTATGTTTGGTGACATGTTTGGACTTCTCACACAATGTGAAGCCGACCAATATGAAGTCCAATTTGAGAATATTAACAACAACGAAAATCATCTAATGGCACTGATGAGAAACCAAACATCAATAATAGACAACACAATCAAATTGGTAAAGCACAATTCAGATTTAACACATCGTTGAATAATCTAATTAAAAAGTAACAGAAACTAAGATTGGAAATGGAGCTGTTGAACGACTATCGAACTTACGAAAATACGGTCCGCTCAATATTAACAAGCATGATAGAATTGACTCTGATACTAAAAACCTAGATGATACACAACAGAGGTTGCTTGATGTTTTATATTATGCACTTCACAGCATCCTGCAACACTCGGTATTCTCCCCATCACAGCTAGAGGACCAACTACAATTTATTCGTCACACATACCGGCTTCAATAACCATACCAGGACACAATCCTCAGGTCATGAATCCTCATTCATATACTGTGGGCAAAAAGTATTGAGGCTTTTTAATTTAAATTCCGCGCGGAAAACCATTCGTCGAAATATTTTTTTTTTTTATGTTGGTATGACTGTCAGTGACATCTGTGTCAAATGTCACATCAAAATAATTGTTAGTGTTTAGTATACTGATCTACAAAAAGTGCATTCGGCGATTTTTACAATTAGTGAAATTATTCAACAAAGAAGTTCCATTAAATGTTGTGTGCGGAATCAATTTTGTGGTGCTGAAACGTAGCAAAAGGCCTTCGGTGATAATTGTATGTCGCGAGCAAGTCTTTATGATTGGTACAAATTGTTCAAAGAGGGTCGAGAACGTGTTGACGACTAACCACGTCTAGGACGGCCATCAACATCAACTGATGATCAACACATTAAAAAATCAAGGAATTGGTGCTCGAGAATCGACGATTAATATAGTCAGAGGGCCAAAATCACTCAATTTTTTGGAAAAACAGCGTCGCGTTGACGTCTGTAAAACAATGTTTTCCGACTACCAGGATGTCATGAAACGTATTATAACTGGCGAAGAGTCTTGAATCTATGCTTATGACCCGGAAACAGACGATCAATTGGCCGAATATCGTACCAAAGGTGAGCCGAAGCCGAAAAAACCACGGTAAAGCAAGTCAAAAATCAAGGTAATGTTGACAGTTTTCTTCGATTATCGAGGTGTGGTGCATTCCAAATTCCTTCCGACCGGCCAAACTGTCAACAAGGAATACTATTTGAGTGTTATGCGTCGTTTGCGCGAAGCTATTCGTAAAAAGTGGCGGGAATTATGGGTCGACAACTCTTGGTTTATGCACCACGATAATGCACCTTCTCAACTGCATTGGTTTTAAGTGATTTTTTCGCCAAAAATTCCAACCATATCTCTCCGCAACCACCGTATTCGGCTGATTTAGCTCCGTGCGACTTCTGGCTATTCAGCAAATTCAAACGACCGCTCCGGGGAAACCGTTTTGAGTCAATTGAAGACATTAAACGTGAATCGCTACGCGCATTGGAGGCTATTCCGGAAATTTAACAACTGTTTCGAGGATTGGAAGAAACGATGGCACAAGTGTATTGAGGCCGGGGGGATTACTTTGAGGGGACGAAATAGATTTGGAGAAATAAATAAAGAATTTTAAAATTATGAACAAAGTCTTACTGTTTTTTGACCACAGTATTATATCAAAGCGTGAATATTCGTAGCAGAGTAACACGGAGTAATGTGATAATTGAAGTCACAATACCGTTGTTCTTTGCACTGGATTATGATATGCTAGCCGTAATTCCAGTTCTTGATATTAATCATAACAACACTCAATCAAGCATTTTTACATCAACAAGGTACCTACAAACATCGAGAGAATTTTGCATTCCTAACAACAGAAGAAGCCTACCGTTGCCAAGTATTTCAACCTACCTTATGCGAGGTATCATTAATTTTCAACGCCATGACAAACAAAAGCCAGTGCGAAGGTTCAATCCTACCGCGAAAACCAGCGCTCGACAGATTATGCAATGTTGAATAAATTCAACCATCCACTGGATAAAGCTCCAAACGAATAGATATTCGTAATTTTCAACGAATCAACAGTTGATATCATATGTACATCGACTCATACAATTTTCAGGGATCTGGGTTAGTGTCTATAAATGCTGGTTGTATACTAAGAGACGAAAATCTCCGCATCATCACTATCGGTACAGCATCTAACGATATTAGTAAACCGTTTCGCAAGTCATTCAACAGAACATAACAGAGCCACCAATTTAAAGGAATTCGGTCAGCAATTAAAAACCAGAACAACACTAAACGAAAATCTCACATTGATGCAAGCACCTGACACTACAGATTTGGAAAGAGGGCTGAAAACAATAAAGGAAAATAAAAGAATGCCGACAGAAATGAATCACCACGGCATCCACCATTACGCGATTTCCTACTCAACTATAGGGATCCTAATATTACTTTTCGCCATTTTATATTTTAGGTTCAAGGCGCAACGTCCATCGTCAGTGCCAGCATCTCTTCCCCGTGCTGATTCTAACAGTGACGCTTAAAAGCCAAACCAATGCGAATCTCTTCTGTAACTCCAAAATATGTTGAGTCCAACAGTAAACGTTTATGCTAACTTAGCGATTTCAATTAATTTCGTTTATTCAACTAATCGTTAAGCACCCAATAATCAAGCCGCACATTATTACCTAGCTGAACACTTACAAAAATCGTGTTTTGGAGCTACAATTACACACATCGGACATACATCGGCCTGGCAAAAGTGTATAGATCTTAATTTGTCTATTTTTTATTACTTTTTCTAAAAAAAATTACGGCAGCTCTCGTATTTATCCCATCAACCATTGTAAGCTCGCGTAGTCAGTAGTAATTATGAACTTGTAACCCACAATGCAACATCTGAATTTGTCCACACTCTAAATGGGCTACATTCAATTTTGTTACAATAACAAGTTTTGTTTTCAATGTTGAATCTGGGCTGTCGAGGTGGAATAAAACAACGCCAATACCATTCGCTAATTCCATTGGAACATACATGACACTCAATAAAAATATGATCGTTTGATTCTACTCCTGTTTTACCCCATTCAAACTTTAGTGATCATTTTTTTATTCAGTAAGATCCATGTTCCAATGGTACTGGCGTGGCTTTATTCCACCTTGACAGCCAAGGTGGAGAAAAATTTAACACGTTGTCCTCCCAGAAATTGAATGTAGCCCAAAAAAATTACTCTGTAACTGAGTTCGAATGTTTCGATGCCGTTCAGAGTGGGAAACAATATAGATGTTACATGGTAGGTTACAAGGTCACAATTATAACCTATGGTGCTAGCTTACAATGGTTAATGGGTCAAAAAGGTATGTTGTACCCGATACTTTATCACGATCATTTGAAACCTGTTATCAAATTGTTGAATTCGATAAGTCTCCATTTGAAGTTGAACAAATAGCGTAAATTTTTCAATTTTAAGGTGATTGATTACTGGACAGCTCTAAATCACTTTACAAAGTCATGTAAATGCTTTATTTAGCGAAGGACTACGATAAAATTACTCTTTTCGTTATAGTTCTTAGTGGTTTGTAATAATTTTTTTATTGCAGAATCGGCGTAAAACCGCTAAATCACAGATTTTCAGATGAATTACTTAGGTACTTTAAATTTAATTTTTTAGTAAATATTATTTTCTTAATTTACATAAGAACAAAATAAAGCTGATGCTTTTAGCAAAATAAATAATCGCTTAATGGATTTGATAAATCGATAAAATATTTTTGCACGATTTTATAGAAAATTGGTTTGAAAAGTTTCACACGCGTACAATTTTTTACAATTATACAATTACCCTTGGAGTTTTGAGAACTGGGTTAAAATTACTGCTTACGCTCACCTATTGAATCTCTAACCGAACAAAATCGATATAAGGGTTAACCAAGGAACCGAAAGTTAACTTGTTTCACATGTTTATTTCTATATTTTACCGCAATATGTATAATAAATTCACCTTGTTTGTTGTAAACGACTATAGCCATTTCGTTTTGAAGATATAGGGAGGGACAACATCGCTTACCATAAGCATAACAAATAACTGATTAGACATAAACTTGAGTTAATTCCATTATTTCGATCATTTCACAATATAAAAGAACCCAAGTCTTTTTAGCGTGATAAAAGGATATTACTTGGCCTCAATTTTGTGTATCGTGTCATAAACATATAAGAAATATTCTATACCGCTATATACTACATACAACAAACTTTGACAATTGCTTTATAATATTAGTTGTATGTAGAAACTTAAAGTTCTCTACCTAAATATTTTTCTACGAGATTAAAACTTAAAAAAAAATCAATAAATTATGGTGAATCTAAAAAAATTAATAATTTATATTTTTAGCACGTATTGGGATTTTAAAAGAAATTCTATAAAAATTAAGTCAACAAATAATTTCAACAATCGATTGGATTTATATCAAAATGTTTCTTGCATAAATAGTTTGCAGATAGTAGAAATTTTATTTATAAATAAAGTAAATTCCTAAGACAAGTGCTTGTTCTCAATAATTGGCCCGACCCGCGCGATGATCAATTAATAATCAAAACTGTTAAAACCATTAGACATAGCGCCAGCGAACATAAACGAGATTAAATACGAACCTGCTAATCTCCAAATACATTTAACCCTTCCGCGTGGGAGGTAAAAGTTTCAATTACTATGTGAGTTGCGGGAGCAGGAAATTAAACGTAAACTTTCTTTTAACTAAAAAGTGTTTCATTACTAATTTTCTCGTGTGTGGGATATACAAGGCAACACGAGTCCAAACATAGTCCAGCTTCACAATCAGGGAACCAATAAATTGTAGCCGTTTAGCCTAGGGTACTCAGAGGGCTTCGGCTGTCTCTGTGCGTACACCTACGTAACACCAAGGTAGCCGCGTCCTCGTCGCGGGTGGCGGATACTGCTTCGACACTAGCAAAGTGCTACCGGGGACCAAATTCCAGTGGTATAAATTAGCCAAAACAAACAATGTATAAACTCGTATCTCTAGAGAGACTAAGTCCAGGAATATCAGTAAAAAATTATCGAACTTCCACCAAAGAGGAACCAAAACCATGTAAAACTAACATGTAAAACGGGAGAACCAAAACTATACTCGCAAGTAGTCATGATAAAACCAGATATTTCGGAGGGCACTACCGAAGGTACAGCAGTGCTCCAAAAGATACTAAGAAGCATGGAAGCTCTTAACATTCGTCTAGCTTAACAAGAGAAATTCCTTCAAGCTCTAGCAACAGGTTAGAAAAGCAAGACTCTCTATAATTGATTGATTGATTCATTCATTGATTGGACTGTAGGACCAAGTACTGGACAAGTGTCCTGGTTAACGCCGGGCCTATTTAATGGATAATAGGTTTAATGGATAATGATGGTATTGGTCTTCAATAATTGCTTCTCTAAATCAGCAACCTGAGAACACAATTTGATTATTTCACGTAAATCTGGAAATTTCCTGAAACTTAATTCTGCATTAATAGTTTGCGGCTTCCTAAACAAAATTGATAGATTGAATGTTACAGACACCTAGATAAAGTCGATAGTTAGTAACACAATTCTAATCTACACAATCAACAATTAATATTTCAAAGAAATATTATTTCACAAGCATCTGCAGGTTTCCTGAAATCTAATACTAAACTAATGTGTTAGTGCTATCTAAATCATATAAAAATTTATTAATTTATTCTTTCCCCCTGCAACCCCACAACTTACAATAGAATTGCCTGAAACCATGGATAATTGAATAGTGTATAAAGAAACATATACATATATATATATATATATATATATATATATATATATATATATATATATATATATATATATATATATATATATATATATATATATATATATATATATATATATATATATATATATATATATATATATATATATATATATATATATATATATATAAGTTAAGATCACAAGTTATGTTGGATCAGCACAACGTGCCCATGCTAACATCATTATTAATTTACATCAGCACAACGTGCCTAAGTTGACACCATAAGAAATGCTTCATCAACACAACGTGCCACTAGTGCACGCGAAAACTAAAAGTGTTGACTCAACAATAATAAATTTTATTCTAGATTTAATTTTATGTAAAATTTTAATATTAAGTTAGTTCTAATTTTGAGTTCAAGAAATAAAGTTGTTTTTTTTTAACTTTGAATTCCAACGGAATTCTTAACTGGCGCCGAAACAGGGACATGAACCCTGGACCCTTGGATACCCTTGGAGAGGTATATCCAGCTTTTGCAGGAAGTGTTTAAAGAGAACTTTTCTAACTACAAGGTACGCCTGACGCAACGAGTCGTAGAAGATATTCGGAACGAAGAAAATAAATCCTGCATCATAAAAGCAGAACACAAGCGGGCACACAGAAACCACATGGAGAATCGGAACCAAATTCTGGAACATTACTATTTTCCAGGGATGGCTAGTTTGATCAAAAAATACACCCAAACCTGCGACACCTGCAATACCAATAAATATGATCGACATCCCCATCGTGTCGCTCTCCAGGAAACACCTATTCCAAAATACCCCGCTGAAATTCTCCATTTCGACATAATGGAAATAAAAAAGGAAAAATTTATAACCTGTTTGGACAAGTTCTCAAAATTTGTAAAGTTCTTCCGCGTCAAGAATAAATCAATTCCGCATGTACGAGATAAAATTATAAAGGCATTACACTACTTTACAGTGCCTCGCATACTCGTGATGGATAATGAGAGAAGCTTTGTGAGCCCAATTATAATGGACTACCTAAAAACCTTGGGTATCCAAGTTTACCTTACACCTTCCCAGAGAAGCGAGGTGAATGGGGCTTTAGAGAGAGCTCACTCCACCATATTGGAAATAGTTCGGTGTCTCTAGAACGAGTATAAGGAATTATCCACAAAAGAACTCATCAATATAGCAGTGGATCGTTATAATGACTCCATACACTCGGTTACTCAAAGGAAACCCAATGACATCTTTTTTGATAGAACACAGAGAACCAATTATCAAAATCTTACGGACTTCAAAACAAAATTACACGAGGACCTGATCGAGAGACTACGTAAACATCAAGAGTCCACCATTACCCGAGAGAATAGTAAGAAAGAAAATCCAAAGACCTACGAAGCCGGCGACAACATTTATACGGCAATCAAACAAATCCAACAGAAAGATAAGCCGAAATTTCGACAGGAAACAGTGGCACGAGATAATAAAGTCACTGTAACAACTACCACGGGAAGACGCATCCATAAGACACAAATCAAAAATTTACCACACTAACTTTTCGTTATCAATATAATACAGTTAACCAGTCTTCCTTCTCTTCCCTTCTAGCTCCTGCCTCTGGCGCTTAATCATGCCATTGAGCATCTATGAATACGATACTCCACTCGTAACATTAAAACAAGGAAATGGACGAATAATCCAAGGGAGTTTCAAGTTGATTCATATCATTAACTTGAAGGACTATGAAGAAGTCATCGATCGAATCACACCTTCGATCTCTCGCATCCACCAAGACAGCCCCCTTCAACCACAATTGATTCACCAAGTAAAAGCCATAACGCAGATGATATCCGAACTTAAGGGCCAAACGCGCAACCGACGATCGATAAATTGGATCGGTAGTGCCTGGAAGTGGGTAGCCGGATCACCGGATGCCACTGACTGGGACCAAATAATGACCAGCCAAAACGGGATAATTCGCAACAATAATCAACAGTATAGAATTAACAAAGCACTAACAAATACTACCCAACAATTGCTATCGGAATACAACAAAATTATTGATCACTTACATGACGAATCGGAAGACAAAATTCAACAAGTTTTATTTAATCGACTCACTATCCTCAAAGATGAAATACACGAAATAATCAGAGCTGCGCAGTTAGCCAAAATAAATATCGTCAACACCAATTTGTTAAATAAAGGTGAAATTGGTCGTTTAATCACGGAGATAGAAACCTTGCCATATGCCAACGAGATAGAGGCAATTGAATATGCTGAACCTATGATGATTGTGAAGGAATCTACTCTCATTTACGCTCTATCAATGCCGAAAACTAGCAGACAAGACTACAATCACATCATTATACGATCAACTTCTAGTCACAACAAACGCATATTCTTGGAATTCAATGAACTTCTTATCAACCAGGATGAGATATACGGAATTTTGAAAAAATATCACACATTTGGGGAGTTGACCATTTGTAATTTAAGCGGATTAAAGAAAATACCAACAGATCATTGTATCTATCAGCTGATCAAAGGTCTCAACGCTAGATGTGAGTACCAGTTCCACAACCAACCAATCATTGAGACTCTCAACGACCATACCATATTTCTGAGCAATTTCCATGGAAAAATATCGACGAAACGGTCCAAATCAACAATACGACATTCGAAAGTAAAGAAGCAAAAACATTTCAAGTTTTACCTTCCGTACTACGCACGAACATCGAGGAAAAGGGCTTCAAAATCGATTTTGGATATTTACACAATCTGCATCTGGGTAACATAGCACAATTACAAAAGCTATTCATTGACAATAAGGAAGCGGCTGCCATTGATATTGGGATTATAATCATCATTTGTGCTTTGGTCTTCATTTTTCTCGTACACAAGGCGAGACTCGCGCATAGAAGGAGATTATTGTTTTTCCCAAAACCAACTGTCCAAGAGGAACTCTCCAATCAACCAGGAATTCAGCCCATACAGCTAAATTTTTGATCCACGAGACGTGGATTCTAAAGGAGGGAGGAGTTAAGATCACCAGTTATGTTGGATCAGCACAACGTGCCCATGCCAACATCATTATTAATTTACATCAGCACAACGTGCCTAAGTTGACACCATAAGAAATGCTTCATCAACACAACGTGCCACTAGTGCACGCGAAAACTAAAAGTGTTGACTCAACAATAATAAATTTTATTCTAGATTTAATTTTATGTAAAATTTTAATATTAAGTTAGTTCTAATTTTGAGTTCAAGAAATAAAGTTGTTTTTTTTTAACTTTGAATTCCAACGGAATTCTTAACTTATATATATATATATATATATATATATATATATATATATATATATATATATATATATATATATATATATATAAGGGTGTTTTTTTAGGAGGTTTGTTTTTCCGATAGATGTCGTTTTATTTTATGACAGTTGTTTTGACAGCTCAAAGTGGCATTTCTACTCAGTATTGTTTGGCAAATCATTATGGGTTAACATAGGTTAACTCCAGAACAACGTTTTCAAATCGTGGAAATTTATTTTCAAAATCAGTGTTCAATTAAAAATGTTTATAGAGCACTTCGTGAATTTTATGGTGCACATAATCGTCCGTCAGAGACCACCATAAAGAACGTAATTACCAAATTTCGGTCTACATTCACTCTTTTGGATGCCAAGCCACCGACAAGAATGAGAAGAGTTCGTACAGAAGAAAATATTGCTGTCGTTGAGGCCAGTGTCGAAGAAAACGACAATTTATCGATTCGTCGTCGTGCTCAGCAAATTGGACTTTGTCCATCGACTTTATGGAAAATTTTACGTAAAGATTTGGGTTTGGTGCCATACAAAATTCAATTGGTGCAAGAATTAAAGCCACACGACCATCGTTTGCGCCGTGAATTCAGTGATTGGTCGTTAAATCAATTGAACGAAGATCCATTTTTTTACCGTAAAATTCTCTTCAGTGGTGAGGCGCATTTTTGGTTAAATGGATACGTCAACAAACAAAATTGTCGCATTTGGAGCAAAGATAATCCACACGCCGTTCAAGAATTACCAATGCATCCTGATAAATGTACTGTTTGGTGCGGTCTATGGGCTGGTGGGATCATCGGTCCATATTTCTTTAAAAATGAGGAAGGACGACGCGTTACCGTGAATGGAAATCGATACAGAACCATGTTAAATGAGTTTTTGTTGTCAAATCTTGAAGATATGGATATGGATGAAATGTGGTTTCAACAAGATGGTGCCACTTGCCATACAGCACGTGAAACAATCGACTTATTGAAAGAAACTTTCAACGACAACATTATTTCGAGAAATGGTCCGGTGAATTGGCCTCCGCGTTCGTGCGATTTGACGCCACTCGATTACTTTTAGTGGGGATACGTGAAGTCATTGGTTTATGTGGATAAACCTCAATCGATTGACGCTTTGGAAACCAATATTCAACGTGTCATTGCTGACATACGCCCTCAAATGCTTGAAAAAGTGCTGGAAAATTGGACCTCCAGAATGACATTTGTGAAAAATAGTCGTGGTAGCCATATGCCAGAAATTGTGTTTAAATGTTAAATGCCAAAAAATTATCTATTAAATTTATCTATCTAAATGCCAAAAAAACACCCTTTATATATATATATATATACACACATATATATATATATATATATATATATATATATATATATATATATATATATATATATATATATATATATATATATATATATATATATATATATATATATATGGTTGGTACATACACAAACATATTATTACATACATATACATATACACATATACATATATATACATGATTGATTAATTACAATGAATTTAGTGAGACTCCCGGATGACGACGGGCCCGCCGTACATCTTTATTAGATTAGACAAGGTGGAAGGATAGGATAGGCATGTTAAATATGACCGAAACAACCGAAAGTTAGTAAATTGTTAGTCGAAAATATAATGTAAGAATAGATTAGCACGAAACAGAACAATTATTTTTGTTTCTTTTTGGATATAAATATTCAGCAATCAACATCCTAAAATAATTTAAAAATAAAATTAAAAAATTTATTACCAATTAAGTTGCAGCAAATTTCCTGAAACCAAACGTCATTACATGAGTATAATTCAACTTGAACAAAACAAATGCAATATTATGACCAGTATTAACTTGACCAACTTGCCTCTCCTAAAACAAAACAAACCAAACAGAAGAAATCGAATCCAGAAACAACCAAATACTGAAGCACTCATATCAAAATAGGAAAGGAACGCACGAGCCCTCCATCCTCACCGAATACAATCACTGTAAACCCGCTAACTAACGGATCCATTTATAAAAATAATTAAATGAAAAACTATATAATGTGAAGGTCGCTTATCCTTTAATTCTGGAACTGTGCCAGGCATCCATTATTGATGTATTACAATCTGAAATCAACTAGATAATACATCAATAATGGATGCTTCGCACAGTTCCAGAATCCCAACACCAAACAAACGGAATTGAACTGAAGAATTAAATGATATAATCAAAATAAATGATTAAGTAAACATCAAAATAAGCAATTCGAAAACAATATATGGTCGTCAACCATTGCATATATCAACAAATCTACAACAGTGCTAAATTAATAATAAATTATAAAATTAACAACCAGCAAAATCAACTATACAATCACAATACAATTCACAGTCCCCCTCGAAAACAACCTACAAAATAAGTTGATTAAAAAAACGTTACGATCCCCGAAAAGCTATCTAAACACAGCACATTCAACTGCACTCCAAATCCACTCTGCAGCCTCAAAGCCTTCCACAACTTCAAAAGGTCAAGCCTCCGCTGAAATATCAAACCCACAAGCAAACCCGACAGCCATTATGATTTCTATCCTGTCTACACCTCTGACTATAAACCAAAATTCTATTTTCAATTAGAAAGCATTACGGCTTCAAAGATCCCCTTTAATCAAAAATCATCACCAGAACCAAATAAATTAGCCCAATTACCAAGAAACATGTGAGACACCGACAACTCCAAATAGCTAATCAAACCAAAATAAAAATATAACAATTTATTACACAAACGCTGAGTAATTGGATGAAGGAACATAACCAAAATAGCCCTCTCCGAAAATATCCGAAATCAAACCGTAGAAGAAACCACCTCTACAAACAATCGTAGTAAAATTTACCAAGAGAATTGTGCAATGCCCATCCAGGAGCACTCGATACTCGCTCCTCTACAGCAAAAAACCAAACAAACTGCAACACCTAAAATTACCTCCTAAACGATCCCAATAGACGACATGAATCCTCCCACCATGAAACCACTACCATCCACCAAGCGACCCCCGGCTAACACCACCATTCAACAAAATCTACGCATCACAAAGCCCGGACGAATCCATGACAGATCATAAACGAACCATGACAACCCTACAGCTCAAAAACTTCAGCGTACGACCGATCATACCAAAGCTCCACAAATGATTCAGCCCCCGCCCAAATCGGCGGCAAACTCCAACAAAAACATCGGAAACGTTCACCAATTTAGATTTGAATCCGCCTTCATACACTAACAATTGAGAAATTCATCAAGTCCAAAACAAAACAACTCAAAATAGCCAAAATACCTTATACATACAGGTAACGACAGAACACACAAGAACACAACCCTCCGCAAGTTGAGAAACACAACGTTCAACGAACAACCACCACAAACCGCAGACAACGACCCATTACTCACCATGAACCAAACCCATTCAAATCACGCCAAATACCAAAAAAAAAGATTCACTGCAATACAGCTGCAGTACCTCGCCGCCACTGTGTAAACCAATCACACACATACACCACTCGCCAAAACCTAATCCAGTTTTCGCACCACAGAGAAAAAGTATACTTTGTACAATATTCATTTTGTGCGATCATCCAGTGCCAACCCAAGTCGACAACAAGAGGTCAGCGACCGACTTCAGCATAATTAAGTAAAAACAATACACCCGCCTCTCCCCTACGACGGCAAAAAACCTCACAAAGTTAGCAAAAATCTAAATTATTATATAACAAATCAACAATTTAAGTCTAATCGACTTTCTTTTAGCATTGTCGCCTTCAGCGATTATACATATAAAGTTTGATGTAAACAAATTATAAAACAATCGAAATAAAAAATCGGTTCGTACTTTTAAAATCGTTCCTCGGCCTAGATCGAACTATAACAGTAGAAATACGGGACAACCGGAGCGTTATTCTCCCTTGATTGGAGGTAATCTTCATAGGATGCTTAAAGCCTAAATATATGGCAAGGAAATGGACGGAAGTCAAGGTGGTAAAGTGAACGATATAGCAATAGCTATCAAGGAGCTAGAATGCCTTGCCTATCTAAAAATAGGCCAGCAAATGTGGATTGAGAGTCAAGCCGTCCAACACAACGCTGGTGCTATTTAATAAACAATACAACATTTTATATGTTGCCTCTTCCACTCTCAAAACGCTAAACTCACCTTTACTGATTGAGCGAGATTTATCGGTACTATCTTGGACAGTAAACTGAGCTGGAAGGCGACCCTTTTAATAAAAATTTAGAAAGGTCACTTAGTATGAATTCATGTAGCAGCTCATTAAGAAACGTAGGGCTCTGAAACCAGAGTTAGTATAGTGAATCTACACAAAGAAGATGAAGAAGGTTCACGGGACTGCCTCTAAGCATATAAGCGAGATGTTGAGGACGATACCGATAAGCACATTAGATAGCAGTCTCAGATGGTAGCGAATACGGCAAGAAACCTGTCAGCGGTAGGTCAGTGGAAATGTCACTGGACGTAAAACGACTAAAGGGCGAACTGGCGAATATAGATCAAACTTCCAAATAATACTTCCCGGTTTGCAACGAAAACCGAAACCGTGAAATTTTTCACTGGCGACTGGAAGCGAGTTTACTAAATATAAGTATCTTAACTATTCTCCCTGATTACTGTACCGTATGCAAACTCAAGTGTTTGTGATTAAGGAGTTTTTTTAAATCATTGAGGCATAATATTGAATTTTTGGTTGGTATTAAGATTTATGTAGACAGTCAGATGGATAACAAGTCGTAGAAATGACTAGCTCTGACGTATAGACACATCGAACAAACGAACTCGCTAGGCATGACATGATCTTCCAATTGCATCCTGATTAGGTAATGGTGAGGAGGCCTATCTCAACAGTACAACAAACGCACCGAGAAGGGTCGGAAGCATCGGTTAATGAAAGAAGAACAAACACTTTCACATGCAACACAACAAGACAAATATGACCAAAGCAGGACTTGCCGTGAGGTCTAATATCAAATGACTTCTATGAAAGCTGAAAAGACGAGCAGAAGGAAGAGACTGTAGTTCATTTCCTCTGTTTCTATCAAGCGTTAGCCCATCAAAGACATATCATTTGGATTAATTCGTAATGGATAACTTGTCGGATCTCAAAAACAGCAAAGTTATGTGCTGGAGTAAGATCCTGTGGTATCTCATCGGACCGTTATGGGTGCAAATGTGCGTAATAACATTTAACCTGGTCTGACCTATTTGTAAACGACTTTGGAGCATTTACCATTTTAGTGCATGGTACAAGTAACAAGTTTAAATACAGTAAACCCCCGATTTAACGGACTCCGATTTAACGGACGCTGGATTTAACGGACAATATTTTATTTTCCATTTTTCTTTACCGATTATTATGGGATCGGCTATGTGGGATGGAAATGGGGTTCTTAAATGATTTTTGGAAGAAATTCTGAAATATGGCCACCTGGGACGGAACTCGATCAATTCTTAACCGATTATAATGGGGCTAAATATGCGCGATGGAAATGAGATTCTTACAAGATTTTTGGAATAAACTCTGGAATTTACCCCTCTTGACGGAACTCGATCAATTCTTAACCGATTATGAACGGATTGGATATGTTGGATTGAAATAGGTTTCTTAAATGGTTTTGGAAGGAAGTTCTGGATTACGGCCACCTAGGACAGAACTCGGTCGTTTCTTAACCGATTTTGATAGGATTGAGTATGGTGGATGGAAATGGGATTTTTAAATAATTTTTCAAGCAAATTCTGGAATATGGCCACCTGGGAAAGGTGGTTGACATGTTTCTGGTAAAGTGAGGATGTTAACATCTATCACCAGTATGTGACTCACTATTGGAATTAGTGGGTTGAGCGACAGCCAACTACCTATTTTCACAAAAAATCATGTTGTGAACCCTACACAAAGGGCACGGATAAATTTATAGTATTCTTATCAACAACGACCTCGAAAACTGTTCACAGGAACATGGAATATAATGTCTTCTAAGACCTCGTGATCTTCAGAACCTTTTGAACCAAGCGGAAATTTACAATTTTGAGGTACTTGCAATACATGAGCATAAATGGTCTGGGAGTTAATTCCATAAAACATCCAATATTTACACTCTCCACTACAGCAATAATCAGAAACGAGGAAAATTAGGACCCGGTTTCTCATACTTTGCAGCAGTTTATAATTTTATAATCTCATATTTATCCAACATGCCGAATTGCATCATTATCGGTTAAGTAATAGCCGTATCCCGTTTTAGGTAACGCCTAAAAGGGAGGGGGGGGGCGACTTCACTAGGGATGGATCCAATCCCATCGTAATCCATCCAATCCCAGGTGACCATATTCCACAATTTCTTTCCAAAAACCATTTAAGAATCTCATTTACATCCAGCATATCCAATCCCATCATAATCGGTTAAGGAATGAACGAGTTCTGTCCTAGGTGGCCATATTCCAGAACAAGTGCAAAACCTATAGACGACTAAATTTAAAAACATTCGGATGTAACGGACAATCGGATTTAACGGACTCCCCAATTAGTCCGTTAAATCGAGGTTTTACTGTATGTTAAAGCAAGCGTATTTGGATAGCCCTCATTATAAAATTAAAATATTAAACCCAGCCATGTCAATAAGCCGCTTAATTACAAAATATTGATTATCGTGTGAGAAAAATTTCCCATTACTAACAACTAAGGTGTCGTTAAAATAGATAACAATCAAATCAAATTATTTATATACAAGCATATAAATCTATAAGTATAGCTGATAAGTGTGCTTGCTACTAAAAAAATATTGTTATCTAACGTTCCTCGCCTTATCAAATTATGTAAGCCTGTACTTTAAAAAATGAATCATCATTCGCACCATGCAAAGAAATTTCGCGCCTTTATCACCTATACAATACAAAACAATACGTGTTCTGTCGTTTGTTTTTGATAATGAGGCTTATCACTTCTATTTCGAGTCGTATAAATTGAATGGAGCGGCTGATATTGCAATTCATTCTGCACAGTCGGTTGCTCAAGTTAAGTTGAAAATGAAAGTTCCCGTGTTCATATTATTTTTATTGGTTCAACTATTTTGTTGCGCATTTGGTGATGACGATTTGTTAGTTGCCACCCATAATGGACTAGTTCAAGGAACTACAATGACTTCCCGATTGGGTAGTCCGTTTTCGGCATTTCTCGGAATTCCGTATGCCGAATCACCTGCTGGTGCGTTAAGATTTTTGGTAACTAATATTTATATCGCTTGTCTTTTTATTTTTGAAATACATTTATTTGTTTTATAGAATCCGGTTCCAAAACAACCGTGGCAAGGTGTGTTCGATGCTACGGTCGATGGTCCAATTTGTGCGCAACCCGCTTTTAACCCGAATGCTAATATACAGGATGATTGTTTACGTTTGAATGTGTATACAACCGATTTTACAGCATCAAAACCAGTTATATTGTACATCCATGGTGGCGCATTTTTCATTGGTTCCGGATTAAGTGATGATGCAGGTCCCGAAACCTTAATGGATCGTGACGTTGTTTTAGTGGCAATTAATTATCGTCTTGGTACATTAGGGTTCTTGGGTACCGCAACAAAAGAAGCACCCGGTAATGCAGGATTTAAAGATCAAGTTTTAGCTATGCGTTGGGTACGTGCAAATATCGCGACGTTCGGTGGAGATCCAAACTCAGTAACTCTTATGGGGCAAAGTGCTGGTTCAATTTCCATATCGGCTCATCTTGTATCACCAATGTCGGCCGGACTATTCGATCGGGCTATAATGATGAGTGGTGCGGTTACCGCGCCATGGGAAATTCGACACGATATTTTGGGATTTGCCCGAAACCAATCGGCTTTATTCGGCTGTTCAACCGATACCACTGAAGAGATTGTAGAATGTTTACGAGCTGCTCCCGCGGCAGCGTTAGGTTCCACCTTGGATCAGCTACATGAATTTTCCGATCAGCCGGTTATGCATTTTTATCCAATCATTGAGCTGGATTTTGGCCAAGAGCGATTTTTAGTGGAGGATCCAAACAAATCTTTATTTTACGGAAATTACAATAAGGTTCCGTTTATTGCTGGGATCACCGATCTCGAAATAATTGAACCAGCCTGGAAAATTTTAGAGGATGACGAACTGAGAACACAATTCGATGAACATTTTATCGATCTGGCACCGCATGCATTTTTATACGAACAGTTTACAAACAGATCTGTACATATTGGTGAAAGATTACGGGAAGAATTTTTAAATTTCCCATTAAACTCAGATTATGAATCGTTACGTGGAGTAAACCAATTATTTGCCGATTCGCATATTTCATTTGGAACACACAGATTTGTTCAATTGAGCGCGGTGCATGCTGATCAACCACCAATTTACTATTATCATAATACTTATGTTGGCCGGTTCAGCCATTTCTATTGGCCCGATGATCAACCGCTAGGTAATAAAATCTCGAATTCTTTACATACTCGTACATTTGGGATAATTATAAATTTGATCAAATTATATAGGTGTAGCACACACAGATGATTTGCAATATGTACTCAGACTACGTAGATTAGGGCCACAACTTACTCAAGATGATCCCGAGAATACCACTGTTGAACGAATGAGCCGATTGTGGGCTCATTTTGCTGCCACTGGGTAATTAAAAATATTTTGATTTAATCAAATTACGTTCGCTTATAATATGTAATTGTTTGCCTTTAGTAATCCAAATAATCCAGATGATGAATATATTGGTAACATAAATTGGACCCGATTCAATCCAAATGAACAAAACTATTTAAATATCGGCGATGAATTCGTAATGGAGAACAATTTAAATTTAGAACGATATGCTATTTGGGATGAACTTTTCCCCGTGATTAGATGGCCATATCCAGTTAAAAATTAATATTTTACACCAAATAAATAAATAAAACTCAAAATAATTGCATTTATAAAAATGTTGTGATGCACAAAAGAAACCCACTTGAGACGTTTAAGTAAGTAATTTACTATTTGCATGTATAGCAAACAACGCCTAAGTATTGTATACCAGAAGAGGAAAATAGCAGAATTCCAAATCTAGAGATACCTTAATATGCAGTACAAAAAAGTCGGTATGTCCCCAATGTACTTTCATATTCAATTTACTTTACAGTAAGTCGATTGTGTAAATAACTTTACTTGCTTTTCTTACAGTTTTGCTTTCGTTCGTCTGCATTTCTGTTTGTCGATGACCGAAGTGAGATGCTAAATTTGTTCTTATAAATATTGGTTCACCTCTTTGTTGAATTATTTTAATTTCATTTAAATGTTTCCAAGATTAGTTCTTTAGGTTTAACAACAACACCACCATAGCAACTGTAGGAAAATAATTAATTTTCTTGAGAGTAAAGTAAATTTAATTTTCGATAGTTCTCGTTGCCTACCATTAATTACATTTTAGTGGTAATTAAATTTATGCCAAAAAATCAATAAAAATTACACTGTTAAATGTGTTATTTTTCCAATTAGATTTTATTTTCAAAAGGAAATTTATAGATTGGACACGATTCTAAATGTGCCCTCGAAGCTTAAAGCATGAGAAAGCAAATTTCTAACGGCAGCGAAATTTTTAACAAATAGCAAATATATCATTATATTAGTGTTACACAGTGAAATATATTGAAAAAAAAAACGCTTTGGAACGTTTAAAGGATTGTTCGAATAGGCCTCCAAGTCGATAAAATATATGTATTCAACCTTCTCCCGAATTCCCAATTTTTAAATTTATTGGTATGCCAGGCTGATTTTACCTGCATAAGTTGTTTATGTATCGACCTATATCATGAGGGTAACAGGAATTGTTCTAACATGTCCTCTTAGATACAATGGTCCTATACATTGATTCATATTAAGTTGCTCTTACGTCATGATTCAACTCTCGAAAATTAAATGTCTATTGTCGTTTATTCTGAGCGACCCTTAAAATAGCAGAACACATACAGTAGAACATCAATAGGCTAATAATAGACTATTACGATTAAATGCTCTATTAAAAAATTTTGGGCTTCACCACTTCCAACTAAACGATGGGTTCTGCTAGCTATAGCAAAAGTTAGTAGAACCCAAAACAAAAAATGATTTAAAAACACTTGGAAAATTAAAGGTTAATTTTAGACTAATTAAATGCTCAAATGGCTCATTAAACAATGTTGGCCTCTACTCGTTCTTGACTAAACTTCAGGTCATTTAATCTAAAGCTAGCAGAACCCAAATTGAAAATCGGACCAAAACCGAAATTAAAACTCAAAACAAGATCAATTAAAAAACGAATGATTTTAGGCTCATTATGCTCTATTCGAATGTCCTATTAAAAATTTTTGGGCTCTACTACTCTTTCACCAAACTTCAGGTCAATTAATCCCAAGTTAGCAGAACCCAAATCGAAAATCGGACCAAAACCGAAATTAGAACCCAAAACAAGATCAATTAACAAACGAAAATTTTTAGGCTCATTATGCTCTATTCAAATGTCCTATTAAAATTTTTTGGGCTCTACTACTTTTTTACCAAACTTCAGGTCATTTAATCTAAAGCTAACAGAACCTAACTGGATAATCGGACAAAAACCGAAATTAGAACCCCAAACTAAATCAATTATCAAACGAATAATTTTAGGCTCAATATGGCCTAATCAAATATCCCATTAAAAAATTTTAGGCTAAAATCGTTATTGACCAAACTTCAGGTCATTTAATCTAAAGCTAGCAGAACCCAAATCGAAAATCGAACCAAAACCGAAATTAGAACCAAAAGCAAGATCAATTACCAAACAAATAATTTTAGGCTCATTATGGTCTAATCAAATACCCTATTAAATATTTTTGGACTCCACTCGTTCTTGACCAAACTTCAGGTCATTTAATCTAAAGCTAGCAGAACCCAAATCGATAATCGGACCATAACCCAAAATAGAACCCAAAACAAGATCAATTAACAAACGAATAATTTTAGGCTCATTATGGTCTAATTAAATGTCTCATTAAAAATTTTGGGCTCTACTCCTTTATGACCAAACTTCAGGTCATTTAATCTAAAACTAGCAGAACCCAAATCGAAAATCGGACCATAACCCAAAATAGAACCCAAAACAAGATCAATTTTCAAACGAATAATTTTAGGCTCATTATGGTCTAATTAAATGTCTCATTAAAAATTTTGGGCTGTACTCCTTTATGACCAAACTTCAGGTCATTTAATCTAAACCTAGCAGAACCCAAATCGAAAAGCGAGCCAAAACCGAAATTAGAACCAAAAGCAAGATCAATTACCAAACAAATAATTTTAGGCTCAGTATGGTCTAATCAAATACCCTATTAAATATTTTTGGACTCCACTCGTTCTTGACCAAACTTCAGGTCATTTAATCTAAAGCTAGCAGAACGGTTTGGGTTCTAATTTCGGATTTTCGAATGGGGTTTGTTAGCTTGGAAATGATAAAGCCTTATCCTTTGTCTAGAATGAACGGAATGAAAAGATTTAAATGAGGCATTTAATTAGCCTAAAATTAACATTTAACTTTCCAATTGTTTTTAAATCATTTTTTGTTTTAGGATCTGCTGATTTTAGAAAAATTATAAAACTAGCAGAACCCATCGTTTTAGTTTGAATGGGTGGAGCCCAAAATTTTTTAATAGAGGATTTAATTAGCGTATTATAAGCCTATAATTATTGATACTATTTTGTAATGTTCTGCTGTATGTGTTCTGCTAGCTTAAGGGTCGTGATTCTGTCGTTCGTTTGAATGTTCAAGCTTTATTTATTGCATGGCTTATAAAAAGTTTAATACTCAGTACCAAGGGCTATTGTATGCTCCCCATGTTATCTTAGAAGAATCATTGTGGCCCATTTAATATTAGTCGAAAAAGAAATCACTCAAACAGGTGAAACAGGCGCGCCATACCAAATAATTTAAAAATTGAGATTTTGGGAGACCGCTTGGGCATGATATTTAGACGCAGTTTAATACTCAGTATTATACGGGTTACTTTATACTCGGGATGACATCTTAGAAGAGGCCCCGCGTCTATCATGATATTAGTCGAAATATAAATTACTCAAATAAGGGAAATCGACATGCCGGTCACAACTGAATGTTTTTTATCAATTTTGTCACAAGGAGCACAGCACTTAATAAAATTTCGATTTCTAACATCGTTGCTTTGTCAGAAAAAAAACAAAATGATGAACACATGGTAAAATAAAGTACAACAATCTTTTGAAGCAAATCTAGTAGACCGAATTAAACAAAATTTGCGTTTCATATACGAGTATTCTAAAACGATAGAGGACGCATCTATCGTTCGTTGTTTATCAAGACGCTCGGGAGTGCTACGGTCCACATTGCATCGTATTCTAACAAGAAATCAGTTGCACCCTTACCATGTGCAATGTGTACAATACCTTTTACCTGCTAACCATGAAAAAAGGGTGTAATTTGTTGGGTGATGAAACATGTTATAAAAGGGAGCCATAACTTGCACTATTAGGCTCGCATAAATCAAAAAAAATTCAGCGTGAAAGTGAACATTGTGAGCGGGAATAGTCGACGGAAAATTGATTGACCCATTTGAACTCCCGCGTTGGATCAACGGGAAGTGTATCTAAGTTTTCTACAAAATGACTTGGATGGATTACTTAATGACGTTTCTCTACAAACACGTGGAAATATGATGGCTGCAGCATGATGGAGCTCACCCTCCTACTATGCACAAGTAGTGAGACAACACCTGAACGTAATTTACGTTCAATACGATTACGTTCAATATTTACGTTCAATATTTACGTTCATTTACGTTCATTTCCAAGCCGCTGGACTGAAAGGAAAGGGTCCATTGCATTGCCACCGCGTTCTCCTAATCTAAATCCTTTACACTTTTTTCTGTGGGCTTATTATAAAGACCTGGTTTATGAAAGAGTAAACCAGACCGGGCGGGAGATGCGGCAACGTATAATCGAAACGTTAAAAATATTAAAAATAACGGCCATGCCGATTATGTATTTTGGCAAATGGTGGATACTTCGAACACTTATTATAATATTTAAAATTAATAAAACAAAATTTGTTTTATTTCTGACAAAGCATCGATTTTATGTTAAGCGCATTTTTTTAATAAACACGACTTATTTTGTGAAAAAAATTTATAAAAAATATTATGTTTCGACTGGCCCGGTGTGTGATACCATTTTAAAATCTGCATTAGAGTCGCATATTTTTCCATCAAACTTTCAACCCCATTTTTACTTTGGTTTTTGCAATTGTAATGGTGTTATTGTGATTGTTCTGTATATTGGTATATTTCAGCACTCTCGAATTAAATTCACAAATCGTAGGAAATTCTTCCGTTTAGCGTCACTATCTGTGTGACAAACGAATATGATAATCGACACTTACTTATACACAATCAACTTCCCAACCACCCCATACTTTCTTTCCTTTAACGCTGGATCGCGGATGAATTTGATTTTTTTTTTTTTTTTTTTTTTTTTTTTTTTTTTTTTTTTTTTTTTTTTTTGACTTATAGATTGGCTAATGTGTAAGAATCACAACAATCAGTTTCGAACAAATGAGACTATTGATTTGAAAAAATCAGTCTTCTCATCAGGTCGCGACGACTGATGTTGTATTACTACATTGGAATATTGTCTATATATATAGAACATAACATGTAGTTGTACTACTAGCGAATTACTGCATAGCGTACGAAATTTGATTCTTTCACATTTCCATCTATATTTTATCAACTAACTTTTCGCATTCACGAATTTTATTATATATTTTTACTTTGGTTTTTGCAATTGTAATGGTGTTATTGTGATTGTTCTGTATATTGGTATATTTCAGCACTCTCGAATTAAATTCACAAATCGTAGGAAATTCTTCCGTTTAGCGTCACTATCTGTGTGACAAACGAATATGATAATCGACACTTACTTATACACAATCAACTTCCCAACCACCCCATACTTTCTTTCCTTTAACGCTGGATCGCGGATGAATTTGAATTTTTTTTTTTTTTTTTTTTTTTTTTTTTTTGACTTATAGATTGGCTAATGTGTAAGAATCACAACAATCAGTTTCGAACAAATGAGACTATTGATTTGAAAAAATCAGTCTTCTCATCAGGTCGCGACGACTGATGTTGTATTACTACATTGGAATATTGTCTATATATATAGAACATAACATGTAGTTGTACTACTAGCGAATTACTGCATAGCGTACGAAATTTGATTCTTTCACATTTCCATCTATATTTATTTTATCAACTAACTTTTCGCATTCACGAATTTTATTATATATTTTTACTTTGGTTTTTGCAATTGTAATGGTGTTATTGTGATTGTTCTGTATATTGGTATATTTCAGCACTCTCGAATTAAATTCACAAATCGTAGGAAATTCTTCCGTTTAGCGTCACTATCTGTGTGACAAACGAATATGATAATCGACACTTACTTATACACAATCAACTTCCCAACCACCCCATACTTTCTTTCCTTTAACGCTGGATCGCGGATGAATTTGAATTTTTTTTTTTTTTTTTTTTTTTTGACTTATAGATTGGCTAATGTGTAAGAATCACAACAATCAGTTTCGAACAAATGAGACTATTGATTTGAAAAAATCAGTCTTCTCATCAGGTCGCGACGACTGATGTTGTATTACTACATTGGAATATTGTCTATATATATAGAACATAACATGTAGTTGTACTACTAGCGAATTACTGCATAGCGTACGAAATTTGATTCTTTCACATTTCCATCTATATTTTATCAACTAACTTTTCGCATTCACGAATTTTATTATATATTTTTACTTTGGTTTTTGCAATTGTAATGGTGTTATTGTGATTGTTCTGTATATTGGTATATTTCAGCACTCTCGAATTAAATTCACAAATCGTAGGAAATTCTTCCGTTTAGCGTCACTATCTGTGTGACAAACGAATATGATAATCGACACTTACTTATACACAATCAACTTCCCAACCACCCCATACTTTCTTTCCTTTAACGCTGGATCGCGGATGAATTTGAATTTTTTTTTTTTTTTTTTTGACTTATAGATTGGCTAATGTGTAAGAATCACAACAATCAGTTTCGAACAAATGAGACTATTGATTTGAAAAAATCAGTCTTCTCATCAGGTCGCGACGACTGATGTTGTATTACTACATTGGAATATTGTCTATATATATAGAACATAACATGTAGTTGTACTACTAGCGAATTACTGCATAGCGTACGAAATTTGATTCTTTCACATTTCCATCTATATTTTATCAACTAACTTTTCGCATTCACGAATTTTATTATATATTTTTACTTTGGTTTTTGCAATTGTAATGGTGTTATTGTGATTGTTCTGTATATTGGTATATTTCAGCACTCTCGAATTAAATTCACAAATCGTAGGAAATTCTTCCGAAGAATCACAATAACACCATTACAATTGCAAAAACCAAAGTAAAAATATATAATAAAATTCGTGAATGCGAAAAGTTAGTTGATAAAATATAGATGGAAATGTGAAAGAATCAAATTTCGTACGCTATGCAGTAATTCGCTAGTAGTACAACTACATGTTATGTTCTATATATATAGACAATATTCCAATGTAGTAATACAACATCAGTCGTCGCGACCTGATGAGAAGACTGATTTTTTCAAATCAATAGTCTCATTTGTTCGAAACTGATTGTTGTGATTCTTACACATTAGCCAATCTATAAGTCAAAAAAAAAAAATAAAAATTCAAATTCATCCGCGATCCAGCGTTAAAGGAAAGAAAGTATGGGGTGGTTGGGAAGTTGATTGTGTATAAGTAAGTGTCGATTATCATATTCGTTTGTCACACAGATAGTGACGCTAAACGGAAGAATTTCCTACGATTTGTGAATTTAATTCGAGAGTGCTGAAATATACCAATATACAGAACAATCACAATAACACCATTACAATTGCAAAAACCAAAGTAAAAATATATAATAAAATTCGTGAATGCGAAAAGTTAGTTGATAAAATATAGATGGAAATGTGAAAGAATCAAATTTCGTACGCTATGCAGTAATTCGCTAGTAGTACAACTACATGTTATGTTCTATATATATAGACAATATTCCAATGTAGTAATACAACATCAGTCGTCGCGACCTGATGAGAAGACTGATTTTTTCAAATCAATAGTCTCATTTGTTCGAAACTGATTGTTGTGATTCTTACACATTAGCCAATCTATAAGTCAAAAAAAAAAAAAAAAAAAAAAAAAAATTCAAATTCATCCGCGATCCAGCGTTAAAGGAAAGAAAGTATGGGGTGGTTGGGAAGTTGATTGTGTATAAGTAAGTGTCGATTATCATATTCGTTTGTCACACAGATAGTGACGCTAAACGGAAGAATTTCCTACGATTTGTGAATTTAATTCGAGAGTGCTGAAATATACCAATATACAGAACAATCACAATAACACCATTACAATTGCAAAAACCAAAGTAAAAATATATAATAAAATTCGTGAATGCGAAAAGTTAGTTGATAAAATATAGATGGAAATGTGAAAGAATCAAATTTCGTACGCTATGCAGTAATTCGCTAGTAGTACAACTACATGTTATGTTCTATATATATAGACAATATTCCAATGTAGTAATACAACATCAGTCGTCGCGACCTGATGAGAAGACTGATTTTTTCAAATCAATAGTCTCATTTGTTCGAAACTGATTGTTGTGATTCTTACACATTAGCCAATCTATAAGTCAAAAAAAAAAAAAAAAAATTCAAATTCATCCGCGATCCAGCGTTAAAGGAAAGAAAGTATGGGGTGGTTGGGAAGTTGATTGTGTATAAGTAAGTGTCGATTATCATATTCGTTTGTCACACAGATAGTGACGCTAAACGGAAGAATTTCCTACGATTTGTGAATTTAATTCGAGAGTGCTGAAATATACCAATATACAGAACAATCACAATAACACCATTACAATTGCAAAAACCAAAGTAAAAATATATAATAAAATTCGTGAATGCGAAAAGTTAGTTGATAAAATATAGATGGAAATGTGAAAGAATCAAATTTCGTACGCTATGCAGTAATTCGCTAGTAGTACAACTACATGTTATGTTCTATATATATAGACAATATTCCAATGTAGTAATACAACATCAGTCGTCGCGACCTGATGAGAAGACTGATTTTTTCAAATCAATAGTCTCATTTGTTCGAAACTGATTGTTGTGATTCTTACACATTAGCCAATCTATAAGTCAAAAAAAAAAAAAAAAAAAAAAAAAAAAAAAAAAAAAAAAAAAATTCAAATTTCAACCCCATCTTAAACAAAATTTTCAACAAAATTATAGGTTTAATCAAAAACCACCACAAAACCATCCCCAGCCTATGGATACATTCAGCTATCACTCCAACAGAAATCAAATTTCATCTAATAATAAATTCTTTAGACAAACAAGTTCACCTTAATTCCGATCCCAAGAATTATTCACCTTGGAGAATAACGATTCTCAAAACAATTCAAATTCATTAAATCAAATCAATCAACCACTTGAACTACAGTGTTACAATAATAACCATCAAATTTCTAATAGACACGGGAAGTAAGTAATCGTTATTGAAACAAATAAACCAGTTACAATTAGAACCGTCTTTAATACTCACTCCATGGACGAACAAGTAATTCTGCAAGGACTCACCGAGTTTAAAACCAACGAAAACCTCCAATTTCTAGTTTTCAAATTCCATAATTACTTCGATGGCTTAATCGGTTTAGAAACCATGAAACAACTTCAAATAAAATTAGAGTTCGATAATTCTACTCTTATAACAAAAAATAACACAGTAATCCCACTAATCTTTAAACCACACCTAATGTCGAAATCGTATAAAATTGGTCCTAGCAGTACAAGCAATTGTACATTTACCTGTAGATGTACAAGACGGTGACATTTATATTAAACCTATAAAAATTGAAAAACAACTCATTATCCCGGAAGGAATCTATCGTTGTAAAAACTGGTATGCATATATGAAAGTGGTAGATTTTTCTAAAGAATCAAACAAATTTATAATTGATAAAAACCTATAAAGGTTGAACCTCTAAAAAATAATATTTTAAACTTAATCCGAATAAATCACTTAAATAACGAAGAAAAGAAAACCATAACCAATTTATGTAAAAACTTTGAAGACGTATTCTATAAGGAGGGACAAGACTTATTCTTTACTAATCAAACTAAACACTCCATACAAACAACAGACAATATTTCTGCCTATAGCAAATCATATAGATACCCATACGTACATAAAGAGGAAGTACAAAAACAAATTGCGAAAATGCTAATCCAGGGCGTTATAAGACCAAGGTTCTCGCCATAGTCATCTCCAATTTGGATCGTTCCAAAAAAGTAGATGCTAGTAGAATATAAAAGTGAAGACTCTTAATAGACTATCGAAGGTTTAGCGAGAAAACGATAGACGACCGGTACCCTCTACCAAACATAAACGAAATCCTCGATAAATTAGGAAAGTGTAGGTGTTTCACTACACTGAAGACATGCCAAAAATAGCATTCAATGTAGAAAACGGGCATTATGAATTTGTGCGAATGCTGTTTGGTTTAAAAAATACCCCGTCCACCTTTCAACGGGTTATGGTCAATTTATTGCAAGATCTACAAGGCAAAATTTGCCTATGCTACATGGATGATATAATCATCTTTTCAACCTCACTTCAGGAACACCGAGAAAGTCTTACAAAAGTATTTACAAAGCTCAGAGAAGCTAATTTTAAAATCCAAATTGACAAATCCGAATTTCTCCATAAAGAGATTTCATTTTTAGGAAACTTAGTCACTAGCGAAGGTGTCAAGCCTAATCAAGACAAAATTAAAGTCATCCAAAATTTCCCTTTAACACGAACAGAAAAACAGATTAAATCATTCCTAGGACTCCTAGGATATTACAGAAAATTTATTTGTGATTTCGCTAAAATCATTAAACCCGACAGAATGTTTACGGAAGACAAATAAAATAGTTATAGACTCGAGATATATCGAATCCTTTGAAACCTGCAAAAACCTTCTTTGCAACGACCCAATTCTAAAACACCCTGACCTTTCGAAAACAATTAACTTGAGCCATATTATCTCAGGGACCCATCGGTTCCGATAAACCTGTTTGCTACGCAAGTAGAACTTTAACTTAGACTGAACAGAACTGTAGTACCATTGAAAAAGAGCTTTTGGCCATTGTCTGGGCCACACGATATTTCCGTCCCTATATTTATGGCTAACAATTCAACATTGCTGACGCTTTATCAAGAATTGAAATTAATTTAAACGAAAGTAAAGACGATACAAGTAGAAATAGTAGTAGTAATAGGTGTAATGATAATAGTGTTAATAATGACAGAGTTTCTAATGTTAGATCAATAGAGAAAAATGAGACCGGAAGTTTGCCGATTTCTGACCGACCTCTAAATGAGACCGCAAACCAGTTAGTGGTAATAAACGAAATAAATTCGAAACCAAGCGTAAAATTAAAAATATTAATTACAACGAAAAAACGATATAAAATTAAGCAAAATAATTTGAATGACGAGAACACTATAATTGATATCATTAAAAATTATATCGTACCAAGAAAAGTAACAGGTATAGTTACGGATAGTAACACGTTTCAAGTCATCGAATCGGTATAAAGTATTTTAGTAATAAAATTTTTAAACTAGTTAGTAGATGTAAAATGTTATTGGAAGACGAAAGTAATCAAGATAAACAGGAAACGGTTATTAGAGAGTCGAAGACAATACTATTTTCCCATTATGAAAATTTTAATATCAAAAATAATCAATAATTGTGACCAAAATTCAAATACGAACGGAATACGAAACCCTTAAAATTCGAGTTAACGGAAACACCAAATAAACCTCTAGAAATTATCCATTTTGATATTTATTCTGTCCATAACGAAAACTTTCTAACGATAATCGATAAATTTAGTGAATTTGCTAGTGCCTATTTATTGAATAGCAGAATTAGCTTAAATATTGTAAAGTCACGGAATTTCCGGTAAAATAATTGTAGATAATGGGGCCGAGTTCGAATTTACACAATCTTTCAGCAAAAAATTTCACGGGGAACTCTTCTGTAGAGAGATTCCACTCCACTTTAACTGAAATTATTAGAATAAGCAAAGTAAAACAAAACCAATAGGTAAGATAATGGACGAAGCAATAATAACATATAATAACGTAATCCATTCGTCGACTAAGTTGACCTCTTTCGAGTTGATTTCAATGCAAATCCTATGAATATTAATTCAAATCAGTCAACTAGCCAATATTATTTTAAAGATCACAGCACAAAGATCATTTTCAAGATCACAAATAAGCTAAACGAAAATAGGATAGATCCACCACGGTTTGAACCAAACGAACAAATGCTCGCACTGGAAAACAAAAGAAATAAACTAGCTTCAGGATTTATGCAACATAACATAGTCGAACATAATAAAATAACAATAGTAACTAATAGACGTAAAGTTCACAAACAAAAGGGAAAATTTAGAAGGAAATATCAAGACGAACTAGGTAGGAATAAAAATATAACCGAGCCTAACTCCAACGAGTAGGTGAAATTTTTCCGAACATTTAAGTTGAGAAGTGCGATAAATCTTATTTTAAAGTTTAGTTAGTAATAAATAAGTAATAAATAAACGTCCTTTCAGGTTTATCCTACTCAAAATAACGGAAGCACAGAAATTAGAAATACACGACTTGACAAACAACAGAAGACTGTTACCACTTAGATTAGAACAGAGTCCGAAATAAACACAGGCACAAAATAGGCTACAATACAAACCAAAACTTATCATATTGAAACAAACATTCAGCACATTATTTAACAATTTGGACTTAATTACCCAAGATGTAGACTAAAACGAGGACTTATTAACGGACTAGGATCAATTGTCAAGTCAATAACAGGTAATATAACATGTAGGTGATATGTAGGTTGACATTAAAATAAATAAAAATATATATGAGTTTCTAGAATTAGAAGCACATTTCAACCAGTCCAATATAATCTTTATCGTAAAAATACCTATTTTACATCCCGAACCTTTTTCCATTTATAGATAAAAACAGTTACCTATTAACAATACCTATACAATAGATAAAATTCCTATTACTTATACTCAATAAATATGTCCATCAATATATCGAAACACCATGTACGAAAGTTGGACAAACTAAGCAAGCGCTTCACCGGGAATGGGCCAAAATATCGCAGAGCCACTTTTATGCTGCATGCAATAGCTTTGCCGGCCGTTTGAAGGCCATAATCGCGGCTAAGGGTGGCCAAATCGAAAACGGCTAATGCAATTCGAAAATTTAAATACTTGTGATCATTTTTTACTTTGATTCAATAAAATTCATCAAAAAATAAAAATTCTGTGGCGTTCAGCCACCCTACCCTGTACATACTTGGGTTTGGACGAGAGAACATCGTCCTCCATAAAAGCTTGAAGTTTAAACGTTTTGATAAATTTTAATCTTTGTAATTTATAATAATAAGTATTCAAGAAATAAATTTATTTCGCATGAGATTTCTCTAAAAAAAAAAAACTAAAAGAAGAATAACTTTTGCACCATCAACAATTCGAAAAAACTTTACTTGGCTGTTTAAATGAGCCCTATTACCTTGCTTCGTTTGATCATTCAATATGATTTTTCTCACTCAACGTGCTATATACGGATTTTTAAAATGTTCACTTGCACTTTTGAGTTTGATTATATTATTGCTCATAAATTATTATTAATTTACAATTAAAATTAGTGAGTTATGAATTTTGTCCATTCAATAATTAGTTTTGCCTAATGTCATAAAACGATGTACTCGTAATAATGAAATTTACACTCAATTTTTTGAGTTGGTTTATAAGAATGTTCGGTTACTGGTTGTTCGCCATATAATTAGGTTTATAAGAGCAAAATTAATTAGTGGGTGGACAAAATCATTATAAATTATTCAACAGGTGGACAAATATAAAACATTATTGATTTATTCAAATTTGCAAAATGTATAGTTACGAGGGCGGATTGAAAATGAAGCTACCTAAGTAGGAAAACTAATTTTTTTTTTGCCAAAAACCATTTATTTCTCAACATAGTCTCCATTTAGTTCGACACACTTAGTAAGACGATATTCCAACTTTTTTATTCCATCTGAATAATACGATTTCGGGAACCCCTCAAAACACACGTTAGTTTCGATAATCACTTCTTCGTCTGAGATGAATCTTTGTCTTGCGATCCATTTTTTCAAGTTTGGAAACAGGAAAACGTCACTAGGAGCTAAATCTGGACTATAAGGTGGATGATCAACCAATTCGAAGTGTATTTCACGTAATTTTAGCATCGTATCTAATGCTGTGTGAAGTGGTCTGTCGAACTCGTTTTTGTTCGACATTGAACACACGTTCATATGATATGTTTACCATTTCAACAATCTCACGCAACTTGACTCGGCGATCATTCATAACGATATCGAGGATTTTCTTGATATTTTCTTCAGTAACCACCTCTTTTGGCCTTCCTGTTGATGGTATTGTTGCAGTGCTTCTTCGGCCGAGTTTAAATTCAGCAATCCAATATTTTACCTAGTAAACTGACGGAGCAGACTCACCGTAATATTTATCGAGCTTTTCTTTTGTCTCTTTCGCCGTTTTCCCTTTCAAATAATAGTGTTTAATCACTGCACGAAATTCGTTTTTTTTTTCATTTTTCAAGAAACACAAAAGTTGCTTACTTCAAACGACTACAACAAATAAACTAATCGATAAATTTGGGTGAAATTTTCACAGCTGACGTTTGACAGATCGCAATTTCTAAAAAATAAAAAAATTGTTGTGTTTGTGCTGCCATCTGGCGCTAGACAGTTTCATTTTCAATCCGCCCTCGTATTTACGAAAATTCTCATAATTTAACTCAAAAATGTAAGCTGAAATTTTAATATCCCCTACATAGGATAATGGGAGGGTACAAAAATAATTATTGGGCACAATGTACAATCAAGTAGGCGAACTTTCTTAAACTTTAGCTAAGGAGTTTACGTTAAATTTTGTTTTTCCGTATAGGGAAAAAACTCAAATATTTGGTGGGCAAAATCCATCCACATAATATGGATAATTTTAAAACATAACTAAATCTTTAAATTCACACTTAAACATGCTCTGTACAACAATTATATATGAAGCATCATAAATTCTCTACATTAAATTCTATTTTGGGACCTCTTACTCAAATCGCACTTAATTCTTTTAGTGCGTTCCTTTAAGTTTCTTTTGAGGGAGAAAATCTTTTAACGATAGTTAAAATATGGGAAACTATCTCAAAACTAACTTTTTTTAATTCGATTTGGGGGGATGGTACAAATTTTACTCATATTTAAAAGTTTTTGGAGGATTGACAAAATTTTTAATGAGGGGCAAAACTGGACAAAATCTATGACGTAACTGAGTTTTAAAATTTTGCACTTGAGGCTGGACATCACCTAATCTTGTGGCGATTTTTTCCCCAAATAAGACAGTAATGAGAAGTTGCTGAAACACATAATCACTTCAGCTCAGTAAAATTGCAGGTATTTGTATTTCTGAACGGTGTATCGTTGCATAATCTACTATTTAATGTTTATTGTAAATTGTACAAAAACATTGTGTGCATCTCGGACGCAAGACATCTTGCTGTTCTTACATACAATACAATACTACCTATTTTAATCTTTCTCAGTTAAAAACTATCCAACTTCTTTCACAAATTAGCTTGAAACTAGCCTTCAGACAAAATATGGATGACGCAATCTTATTGCTAATTTAAAACGGAATGTTCAACATATATTTTCTAAAAGGTAGTTACCGAAATGTTTCACCCTATAGAAGTACATGTACAGATTATATCATTCGCGATATTTTTATGTTGCTAATAAAAATTTCACGTTAGATTTACATTAACCAGGGTAACAAGAAGACGACATAGATTAACCTGAATTATAACTTCAACATAGCAATGCACCAACATGCAAAAAATGGAAAAATTTTGCTAGCAATTGCACAAAAAAATCATGAAAACGTAAAGCAAACAAAGATAAACGAAGACATATTAATGTTCATGTCTTTTAAAACGTATCTCTCTATCCAAGTCACGTAACATCCTAGAATATATGTACTCGTATGTAGGTAGGTACGTATAATTCAAATATTCAAAAATAAATATTAGTTTTTAATATCAAATATTATCAAAATATATCGTACACTGAGATCTTCGTATGCATAGGCAACAGAAATTCGTGTTTTCTTCGGCGTTCGGTTGGCACGGGATACGTTTCTTGAATCTTCATTAAATCTTTATACATTTGTATACCAATAAAAACGATGCTGCAAACTGTATCTCCAAAGGGAATAATACAAAATAAAATCTTAAAGTTATGGAAAAAAGTACTAAACGATTTTTTTTTGCCAAGTATGAAAACTTCTCAAATAAAAGCTTAAGAATTTTTCATTTTTATTTTTTTCGTTTTCTTCTGTGTGCTCTTATAAATTAAATTAAATTTTATTATAATTATTTTATTTATTTAACAAGAAAAGTATGTACAATTAAACTGAAATAATCTCTCTAAAGTTAATGATTTGCCACAAACGTATAATTTCGTTATTTAAGGTTTCACGTCCTGTAACGTGATGCTCGAAATAGGATCCAAAAAATAATTGATTTTCAGTCTCAATCACGCCGGAAATTTCGTTTTGGAAATCCCACGGTTTTCTAATTTTTATTCCAGTAGTCCGGGATTTCCGATATGATACTCCATAAATCACATAGATCTTATTAACCCTATTTTATTAGAACCACCTATTGTTAGAATCCAGGATTCACAGTGCACACTCTATATCAGCCATATCATAGAGACCTCGTAATTCAACCCTATTTTCACAAGCAAAAATTTTACGGTTGTGAAGTTTATCCGGAAAAAATTAATTGAATTTTTAATACAGAACATCTATTAGTAATTACACTGTTAAACCAAAATTTTGGCGAAATAACTATATTATAATAGAAAGAGACGAAAATAGGCGCCATATTTTTTTATTTTGCAGAAACGGTAGCAACAGAAAGAGTAAGAAATAATCTTGAAAAAACAAAATAAAACACATTAAGTCGTTTAATTGAGTTCGGCAGTGAAGTTTTTAACAAGTATACGTATATGATTCCAATTGGATTATTAAACTTCTTTTGTATATTAGTGTTACACTGTAAAAACGTATTTTTTAATGAGACAGATATAAATATAAAATCAAAAAGAGATGAGAAGTACTATTTCTTTCTAAACAATAGCACAAAATCCAATTTAGTCCTAAATTTATTACAACGAGTAATTACTTGTAACTTCCTTTATCTTTAGATTACAGCTCTTAAACTATCTTAAATTTTGCCTATTAATAAAAAGGTACCAAGGATTGTTCTAATCTGTGACAAACAAGGAAAAAGCAAAAGTATTAAACTGTCCATTTGCCATGTCCCTGCGGTTTATTTAACTTTCAATTTTTTGTTAAATTTGTATACAATGCCATGTCACCTGTTTGAGTAATTTAAATTTCGACAAATAACATCTAATTTCAACTAGAGGTTACAATAGCCCCATGTGCCATCTCTTAGCAGTCTCCCCAAATTTTTAATTTTTTATTTAATTTGTTTGGCATAACGATTTCACTTGGTTGAGTAGATTATATGTCGACTAAGATTGTGAGGGTCCTAGGAATTCTACTAAAACGTCATTAGGAGGTTACAGTAGCTCTATGTCTACTCACTAAGAAATAAACTCTCCATATCCCGTGTCTCAGTGGTCTTCCTAATTTTCAATTTTTGATCAACCTCCTGATGATGTTTTAGAAGGGTCTTGGTGATCTTCATAACTTAGTCGTCATATAAACAGGTTAAAATCGGTATGCCACACAAATTAAATAAAAAATTGAAAATTGGGGATGCCACTGGGACATGGCATACAGACTGTTTATTACTTAGTACATGGAACTATACTAACCTCCTGATGACGGCTTAGAAGAATCTCTGTGATCCTCATAATCTTAGTCGACATATAAACTACTCAAACAGGTGAAATCGATATGCCTGGTATATATTATCAGTGTAGCTCTGTATATTTAAATTCTGTAACTCGCTTTTTAGTACATAAACATATATTATGGTTAATATTTATTATCTCTCGTTCAATGTCATTGGGAAATATAAATTGAATCGCCAATATTAACGAATTAAAATTACGCACGCGTATTATAAATAAAAATCGACGATCTTTGTCTCTAAATGCGGGCGAACAAATAAAAATCCAGTCCATAGGCACAAAATTCATTGTTTTTGACAGCGTGGAAAATCACTTCAAAAGTATGTCTAAATTAAACGTTGAACTAGCTCTTAAATAAATTCCCGATTTTGATTTTAATTCTGATCAATTGCATAAATTTCTATCCTGTTGTGACGTAGTTTATAATCAATTAGCAGCTGCCGAAAATGAAAATTTTTTAAACTTGCTTAAAACTAAACTTTATGACTCTTGGGAAAATTTGAAACTTCAATTGAAAAATAAATTCCAGTCGCGATCCAGTGAACAACTACAAATTGAATTAATAAATATTCATCAACAACGAAATGAAAGCGTAACTGCATATGCCGGTCGAGTGGAAAAAATGTTATCAGAACTAAACGAGGTGTGCATAAATCAAGAAGGAGAAAAAACATCAACCACTATCTTAAATTTAAATTCAAAGAGGGCTCTTAAAGCAGTGTGAAGAGGAGTTAATTATTAATAGTCGTAGCCACATTAGCTTTAATCAAACAAATACTCGTGTTAGATGTCAACTCTGCAAGAAGAATGGGCATATTGCTGAAGGATGTTACAAGTTACACCAGTTCACAGCAAACTCTAATCATATCAGTAGAACTCTTCCTACTTACAACAATGTGTCAAATAAAACGAACGACGTTAAGCCTATGTTTTCAAATACATGCGTTGCTCAAGGAAGTGTAATTTGCGATTACTGCAAAATACCAGGACATCATATCAGTTCATGTCGCAAACGTCAATACGTAAACTCAAGAAACAAAATTTGCCAATCTACCTTGAAAAGTGAACAATCACCTTCTTCGGGAAATGGTTTAGGATCCGACTCAACAAAGGCAATGATCACTCCTGTTCGGCTCCAAGAAATTCCAAAGTAGAGTGTTCGAAATCAAACACTAATATTCTCGCAACTGAATCGAAATTCAATTTTCCACTTGATTCTAAGTTAGATATTAATTTAAAATCTTCTTACAGTAATTCTTTTAACTCTATGATAGCATCAAACTGTAATCCATATTCGTTAAATTCAAATCTTTATTCAATTAATTTCAGTTCCGAAAATTACGATAAAAAATACGTTCAGTTAGGCTTAGATACATTAATATCAACTTCTTATTTTTTTTCTGGTAGATACTGGTGCTGATATCAGTATAGTTAAACGAGCATTCATCAAGGAAAATACATTATGCTATCCCGATCGTAAGTGTATGGTGAAAGGGCATTACTAACTTGTGAGGCTAACATAAACATTTTAAATTCATTACTTATCCCACATTTATTTCAAATTGTTTCTAACTCATTCCCTATTTCTTGCGCTGATATTATCGGAAAGGATTTCTTATCAAAACATAAATCTAAGATTGATTATTCTAATTACAATCTCGAAATTCCAACCAAAAACGAAATAATTGTATTAAAACTTACTACGAATTCTTGTGTATCATTGCCAGGTCTTGTTAATACGAACGATTACGACGTGAAAATAGAAAATTTAGATTTATCGCTACAAAATTTAGATGAATTTGAAGTTTTTCATTTACGATCATGGTCCAATAATATTAGTAATCGGTTGGAAATAATTCAATCATCGCTTAGTCAAGATCACCTTAACTCGGAGAAGAAGAAATCGATCTTAAACATTTGCCGCAAATACAACGATAGCTTTTATTTGTCGGGTGATAAACTTATCGCAACGGATGTTACTCGTCATAAAATTCTAGTAGAACCTAGTCAACATCCTATATACATTAAGCAATATCGCTTGCCAGAATCAACCGAAAGTGAAATCAATAATCAGATTGCTCAAATGCTAGATGACGAAATAATCGAAACTATAGCAAAAGCCCGTGGAATTTTCCTCTCATAGTAGTAATGTCTAAATAATGTTACGGTAAATGATGTTTTTCTATTACCCAATATCTTAGACATTTTGGACCATCTCGGTAAATCAAAATATTTTTCTATCACCAGATATTTTTATATGAAGAAAAAACTCCATTTCGCACGTCTTTAGCCCATTTCTAGTTCAAGCGAATGCCGTTCGGGTTGGAAGGAACTCCGGCAACATTACAAGATAATTCATAAACCTGGGAATATGAATCTAAACGCGGACGCGCTCATCAGGATTAAAATTAATAACACCGATCGAGGATTGCATGTTGTTACTCGATCACAACAAAAGCAATTAAATGAAACGAAATTAGATCAATCAACTCTCAAACCTAATATCAAACTTGACAATACTAAAATAATACAATTAACCGACGATGCTGAAATAGACAAAACAATTCAAGAGTTTCATTCAAGTCCAGTTGGAGGTCATCAAGGAGTATTTCGTACCGTAAATGTATACGCTCTTGTGAGTTATGCCAAAAAAAATAAATGTAACAAAATAAATAAGCGAATTTTATGAGCGAAATGTTTGCTAACGTCTGCAAATTGTTAAAACCAGATAGATTATTTTAAAATTAAAAAGTGGATAGATAGATCGGACAATAGTATTGTCTAGTAAATTAAAATAAATTAATTGAAATAAAATGTTTAAAACTAAATAAATTAAAAGGAATTTTAATAAATAAAATTTAATAAATTTACAAGGTGTACAACAGCCATATAAATTAAATTAAAAATTTAAAATTGGGGAGACCACTGAGACATGACATATGAACAGTTTACTACTTGGGGCTATTATAGCCTTGCAACCTCTTGATGACGTCTTATAAGAATTCTCCTATCGTTTATGGTACAAATCTTCAAGATTTAAAAATTGAGAAATCGGGAGGACTTTATGGATTTAAGGGATTTCACTGAAATAAATAATTTAGAAAATAAATCGTAGCCTATCGGAAAATTCGACTACGTTAAAATGATAGCCTTAGGATAACAGATAAGCGCCCGTTCCAAGCGGAAAGTAGTGATATTATTTTTCGATCTTGTAATTCAAATTTATTTTTTTTTAATTTAGATAAATTCTGAATTTCGTAGAGTGTGTCTAAAAGTTCCGCTACGTGCAATTGCCTGCTTCCGGTTCCAACATTTGCACTTACACAGTAAATTATCCGACAAACTCTACGATATCCAGAATTTATGTAAATTAAAACTACTCAAAAACGCTCTTGTTTTATTTGGTTCTATGAGTGGAATTTTCCGATCAACCCTTAGATATCTAGAATTAATCAAAATAAATTTTATTCAAACCAATAAAATCGTCTTCATTTACCGCAACTAAATAGAATATCCCAACGCTCTGTTTAGAAATGGCAGTTAACTCATTTGATTTTGTCAACTAAGGCTAATCATAGGTGCATTTTCCGACAAAGTTTACGATATCTAGAATTTATTTTAACACAAATTACGTAACTAATAAAATCGACTTGATTTAGCAGAACTAAAAAGCATACCCCTCTCTCTAAAACTACCCATACCGAACGAATTGACTCAATTTATCGGAACAAATGTCCGGAAATGTCCGGTCGCTCACTTCATTATCTTATCTGTCTTCTGGATGTCGTCTAATTTCCACATAGTGGCTTTCTACACAAATTTTATATGCGCTGCGTTTAGAGATATTGAAATGTTATTTTCTGTAAAACAACATAAAAATGAAAATTTTCAAGGCTATTATGAAGCATGTAGAATAAACTCTTTTGAGTTTATTTTCTGGTTTTCACTCAAAATTCTTATAAGAATTTTGTTAACAGTGTAGTTACTAATACTTGTTTATTTTTGTTATTTGGCACATACTTCACTGCCATAAATTTTTGCAAATAACTGTATGAGTGATTTCTGGAAATAAACTTTTACTTTTTATCCGAAGCACTCCCTGCTCTATCGCCGTTGATTTTCCCGTCTTTCTTTACGCAATTTCTGCCAAATCGAAGACGTACGACTATAGGACCGATTTTAAATTACCATCTGCGCATTGCGTAGCTCCATGCCAGCCTATAGTACTGGCCATGGAAGATGGGTCGGCCCATGAGTTTTGCACGCCGATTGGGGGTCGTAGTTGTGTTCCTTTTAAACACAGATCGTAATCTGTTGATGAAATGTTTTTTTTGCATCCTGCCTCTATCGGGATTCGAACCCGGTACCTCCCGATCCCAACGCCAAAGCTTAAACAATGGCACCGTTGTTGGTCGGTAAACTTTTATTAATTAAATCACTTAAACTGGATGTACTGAACATTCTAAAAATATTTCATGACTGCGCCTACTTCCCATCGGTAAGAATTGCAAATTAATTCTTAATTTAATCCTTAATTTAAAAAACCATTTTGAACAAATTTTGTATGAGTGTTTTGTGGAAATCTCACTTATTAATTATGAGATTTGTTAAACTGGATGTAAGGAACATATTGACTAAGTTTGTGAGTCTGCATGCGCCCCATATTTCAACTCTAATTTCAAAAGATTTTTTTGTTACTGAATGTACTGAACATACAGACTAAGATTAATGATTGTACCTACCCCTATAATCCGCATTCGTCCGTAAAACTCTTTATTTCAATTCAAATTTGAAACAAAAATTGGAAAAATTTGTGTAGGTGATTTTGCAAATTCCACCTTAACAAATGAAGTCGTTTAAACTGGTTGTACTGAATATACGGCACACGATTCATGCTCGTTCGTAAAACCCCCTATTTCAACCTACATTTCAAAAAAATTTTGTTTAACAAATTTGTATGAGTGATTTCTGAAAATCCCACATTTTATTTAAAACAAATCTTTAAACTTGATGTACGTACTGAACGTTCCAAATGGCCCGTAGTAATCCCACCAGGATAGACGTATGGACCACGTTTCCTTCTAGTACATACTTCTTACCAGCCAGAATCGCCATTAAAATTTTCTTATTTAAACCATAAATTCAACAGATCATTTTTGAGACATTTTGAATAGGTGATTTCTGGAAATCCCATTTTTTATTAATAATATTTCTTAAATGAACAAAAAATTATTTTATCCAAACCAGTAACCAACAGCGATAAACGTAGAAAAATCATAAAATCAGTATAAATGATTTCATTAATCAAAATGGAGAGGTGTTATAATTGTGGCCAACACTCTACATTCTTTTACGACAAATTTACATAAATCTCGAATAAACCTAATACACCTAAACTACCTAATTCAAAATCCTCCTACGGAAGCTACCACTTCTGGTAAACAGATGCTCACCACATTTCGCATGGATTCCCAATTTATGGAAAAAGCTTTAGTATAAAGTTTTATTCTGAACAGTCAATCCATCTGGACTGTAGAAATGCCGAAATTTAGTGAAATAAAGTATTTTTCAACAAAACTCGTAATTTCCGGTAAATATTAAATAAGATCTGAACTTGATTAAAATTTGATTTACAATCTTTTTATTTTAAATAGTTTTTTCCTCAATGCTATAAATTTTTCAAAGTATTTGTAAAAAAACGTAAAAGCTCCTGTGAAATCTGCCACTTCCTGTCGGCCGATTTCGGTCAAAAATCACTAGAATCACCCAATTTAAGCTTAAGTATGAAATTTCATCCCGATCAACCAATCCATATAGGTTGTACAGGGACCAAATTTTTACTAAAAATTAGTTTTTTGACAAAATTCGTAATTTCCGCTTAAATTTTTTGGAAAATGATCTGGAATATGTTAGTTCTTTACCGTTTTTGTCGTAAATAATGTACTTTTCAAAATACAAGCAGAAACCCGGAAAGATCCTATTGAAGCTGCTACTTCCGTTGGAAAAACGGAAAAGCTCCAATGGAAGCTACCACTTTTCGCGGACCAATTTTGGCCTAAATTCACTGGATTCTCCAAATTTGTGGAAAAGCTTAGGTATAAAGTTTCACTCCGATCAATCATTTCATCTAGGCTGTGCAGAGGCCGAATTTTTGTTGAAAACGGGTTTTTGTCAAAAATCGTCATTTCCGATTAAATTTTGGAAAACTAATCTAGAATTTTTAGTTTATAATAATTTTTCTTGTAAATGACAAACTTTTCAAATTATTTGCAAAACACGAAAAAGATTCGATGTAAGCTGCCACGTCCGACGGATCGATTTCGGCCAAAAATCACTGGAATCTCACAATTTATGAAAAAAATTTATTTATGAAGTTTCACCCGATCAGTCAAACTGCCTGGGCTGTAGAGAGGAAAGAAACATTTATTGAAAAACAACAGTGCAAAATTTTTAAAGAATTTTATTTTGAAGTTAGATGGGGTGCCTACTGCACAATAACTTGGTCATATGTTCCGAAATCCCACTTTACCTCAAAAAATGCGATATGCTCAAATTTTGTCGTTTAACGCAAAAAATCGCACAATCCAAAATTACTCGAAAAAATCAGGAAACTGGAATTTCCAAAATGGGATTTCTGGCTCGTTTAACATCATTTGCTTGATGTCGTTGTCGATGTCTTTCTTGAAAAACCAGCTTTTCTTGATTTTTGAGGTTTGTTGTTGCTTCACTATCAACGTTGAGCAACAATGCAATTGTAAAACTTTTGGAGATAAATAAAAAAATTATTTTTGTCTTCTTAAAAATCGGTGCTGCTTGAATGGGAAAAGCGGTTTACCACCAAGCATTAATCGACAAGTGAAGTAGATATTTAAAACTTGATAGGTAGTCATCCGAATTTTTTTTCTTTATTAAATTTTCTGAGACACTTGGTAACCTCAATGATATCAGATTGCATAGACAGGTCGGAAACTTCATTTGGGAAGGTTTGATTCAGTTCTAAAAAAATGTATTGCTTGAAAGGCAGGAGGTGCTTAGTTGTCTGCTATACGAAGTTGATGAGGCAAACACGTTTTCCAAGCACGGAATAGACCGTTCAAATAATCCGAAGATGTTTTGACTTTCAAGTTTGTTATTAAACTATTAAATATAAAATTAAAATTTATGTTAGAGTGCAAATCGTTAAAGCGGTAAGAAGTTTCCGTATAGTTGGAAAACTTCGTGTGTAGCTGATACGATGATGGTGCTGTTCTTTCAAATGATGGAAATGTGAAAATCAAACGGTGTAAAGCGCAATATTGGAAGCTGAATTGACCGACAAGGCGTTAAATTTCAGCAGTCAAGGCATTAGATTGGAGTACTATGTAAATACCAAAAAAAGAAGCAGAATGAAACTAAGTAAACTCGAATCCTTGAAATAAAAAAGGTTACCTTTGGGCTAACCTCTAAAAAAGGTTACCTCTATTTGGCCGTAGATGTAAATTGTATGTAAATTGTATGCTTGATTTGTAGTACTCCAAGGCAAATTTGACTGTGCTAAACACCCTAAACCCGCAATTTGCTTAAAGATAACCTGTTTTTCTATTAAGAGGGACCTAGAACGATGTCATAATATATGCCACCTAGCTGCTGGATTATAAGAGTTTCTCGGAAAAAATCAGTAAACCGAACGTTCGATTTGTAGTAGGGATTAGAGGTTCGTTTCCGGTGTGATTAAATTTATTGCAAATTTGGTCTTACATTTATACGTAAGAACGGTGAAATCAATTATTTAATCGGTTGATCCCAATTAATTCTATTACAGATTTAAATGGTTTCAAGATTTAGGACAAATTTCATTATATTGAGCAGTATAGTGCAATCTACGGATAAACCCTTATTTGTTATTTTTTGTTAGAACAGTTTAGGGTAAAATTATCGAGAAGGGTATTGTTGCAAAATTAATTTACAATCTTTCAGTGCAGAATTATTTTTCTTGTAAATGATATGTAAAAGCTTTTATGAAAGCTGCCATTTCAGGTGGACCGTTGTCAGCCAAAAATCACTCAAATTTCTCATTTTCTGGGAAAACCTTAAATGTGTAGTTCCATCTAAATCAGGCAAACTACCTAGGATGTAGGGTAGCTGCAGACATTTAGTCAACACGGCACCACACACGGACACACACATAGATTGGTTAAATACTACGTTTTATAATTTCGGCAATAAAACGAATTGTAAACCTGGAAAAATCTAGAGTTAAAAATTTCTTTTCTACCTAATGGCAAGTAAAAATCAAAATTCTAGAGCAATCAGGTCTTCTCATTATTTCAACCGCATCATTCGGTTAGTAACAGATATGTACTTGGAACTAAAATTGGCTAATTGGATTAAATTATGGACAAACTTGAAATTTTAAGAACTTCCTCTATGGTATAAAGTGTTTAAACCAAAAAAATCCTATGACCTTTGCACACCAACAAAACCATTTCAATTAATTTTTTGTTAATTCGCCGAACTAGACTTAACGCAACCCCAAATTTTTTCCCGTAACATTTATTATTTCCCTAAATCTAAAAATACTCGTCGATCGGAGTTGTGAAACACGAACTTTTCATTAAATTTATTATTTTGGTTCTTTTTTATTTCACTGTTGAAATTTTTTTTTAATCAATAAATAATAATTTTCCACTTTACCATCAACAAAAACCGAGATTTTCTTTTTACGTCGTTTCACCTATATACCTTTACACATAGGTTGGTACTACACTATACATTGTGTACTCTGTGTTGTATGTATTAGAATTGTTCGAATACGCTTCTGAGGTAAATATACACAACTTTATTCGGTTTTCTAGTGTTTGCAGATTGGAAAACGAAGCCACAGAAGAAGACGAAAATTAATCCACATCTTTTTAATTACTAAAAATATAAATAGAATGTTACTTTTTTATAATAGGGTGGGGAGGGACGGGTGAGCTTCTTTCAATAATTTTTTCGTGTGTATTTGCAATTGTCTAAAAATAAATTTTGTTCTTTTCCAAATTTTCGTGTATAAAAGGGGGGGATACGTATTGGAAAATATATAGACGTAAAGAGTACTTTACATAGTGTATCGGGTGTAAAGCTTTTCCAAAATTGATGTAATAATAACAGCTGAGGGTTTAAATGTGTGTACGTAGTTTGGTATTAATTTGTAGCTTTTTGTTATTTTTATTATTATCTCTGTTATTTTATATTTGATCTCTCTTTACACTCCAGTATTAAGTTTTATTATTTTATTGCAATTTCAGATTTTACATAATTGAAACATTCTGAATAATAATCTGTATGTGCAATCACTTTTACCCAAAGGTGGGTGTTCGTGTCGTTGTAGTATTTAATATTTGTGAGCCCTCATACTACGAATATACTACTGGAAGCCAGGAAAAATACAGCAGGAGATGAAGAAAAACCGGATTGGGACAAACAAGCCGCAGATGCTTCATCATATGTACTATCAGATGAGCAACAACCAGGCGAACCTGATCCAAAGGTGGTTCAAGTAGACAATCAATAACACCAGAGGCGCCATAAAATACAACACGCAAAGGCTAAAATATTTCAAACAAATATTAACACCATACATCAAATCAAGGATGCGGTACAGCACTCAAGAACGTATTACGAGTTGAAGATCAAACTACTAACCGACTTATGGATCTCTCTTACCAACAATCATGTTGATTATTGGAAATGCCTTTGCTGGAGAGCTTGACAATGAATACTTTAGCCAAGAAACATACCAGAATATACAGCAAGATTATGAGTTTACAATCATCTATCTTCTAGATCAAATAGAAAACGTTGCGAACAAAGATTCTCCGAAAGTCAAAAAAGGTCCAGTATCAAGCTTCCGAGGAATAAAATACTACACTTCTATGGGGATTACAAAAAATGTACTGATTGATTTGAATGATTTGTCAAATGAAGAAAATAAGCATTACCTGTTATCAGTAATAAGAGGAGATCCAGCCAAACTCATTAACCACCCAAATATATTGCAAGAGGACTATCGCACAGCTTGGAATATTTTATGCTCCAGATACGAGGATAAACGGCTTCTCACCAATACTTACATCAAAAAAATTTTAGAACTACCAAATCTATCACCAGAATCCGCTCATGGTCTAAAGCTATTACATGATAATGTACTGAAATATTTGCATGTCATCAAGGACCAAGGAATAAATACAGATTCTTGGGATGCTATCTAGTTGAACGTCCTAATAAGAAAACTGGACAGGGAAACTCATCGCCTATACGAGACGTCATTGAAGAACCCGAAGGAACTTCAAACAGTCAAAGACTGTCTAGCCTTTCTACAAGTAAGGTTCCAATCTCTGAGGGCACTATCCCGAGATAAAACGTATAAAGAAAGGAAGTAACCGAACAAACAAGTTCATACATTAAGACTGTAAATGTTGCTGTACCTAGAAAACCAGATAAATGCAGCCTTTGCTGGGGAGAGCACAATCTACCGGAATGTAAGAAGTTCCAAAATTTACCACAAAACGAAAGAAGTAAGGCCGTATATTATAAACCAGTGTGCCGACGATGCTTGCTTCCAGAACACAAACTCCCATGCAATAAAAACGTTGTAAATTATGCTAAGGTTCACATCACAGCCTGCTGCATAGTAACAATAGCTCGCGATCTGCACCATAAAATATAAAACCCGCCAATACAAACGTACACGTAACACATGCATGGAATCGCAAATGCATCTTACTAGGAACCGCCTTAGAAAAAGCGTTTTCTGGTACTCGCAATGAACTGATTCGTGTGCTAATATATCCTTGGTCTCAAGCAACATTCATTACACAAGAAGCCTGCCAGAGATTAAAATTACCAAAAACCGCAGAGTATGCAGAAGTCGAGGCTGGAGTGGCGAACTTAAAAGTTGAATTTACCTTGAAGCCAAGACTTGCATCCAAATTTTGCTTACCCATAAGAGCATTAGTATTCAAAAATATAGCGCGAGATATGCCAGAACAGCCTCTAGACCCATGGAATTGGAAACACACCAAAAATCTGATGTGGGCTGTTCCAACATTTTACAGGTCCTGGCCCAATCGACTTATTATTGGGTGCGGACTATTATCGAGAAATTTTAATGAGTAATATAGCAAAGGCCGCATCCGACCAACCGATAGCCCAACAAACCAAACTAGGCTGGATATTCCAAGGCCATGCCGTGAACAAATATTCGCGACCAATCACAAACGTCTCAAATCTGGCCGCTACGGATAGTCAAGATTCCTTTTGACATTGAATTATATTCTGCCAACCCACTGGGATGCTCAAAAAGGGTCGCCATGGCGCGTTTGATACAAGTAGAAAAACGACTTGCTAAAAATACAAACCTTGGCATTCAATATAAGAAGTTCATGGATGAATATATCGCTTTGGGACACATGAAAGTTGCTGAAACAGCTACTGAAACTGGTTACTATTACCTGCCGCATCATGCGGCAAAGGATTTAAGCACAACTACGAAATTGAGGGTAGTTTCGATGGCTCTGCCAAAACCACAACAGGAACAGCGCTAAACGACTTTTCAACAGGATTACTTTTCAACAGGATTTATTATCCATACTGTTAAGGTGGCGGAAGCATAAATATGTCCATACGGCTGATATCGAAAAAATGTTCAGACAAATCGCCGTTGATGTAGATGATCAGAACTATCAACGTATTTTATGAAGAGAGTCTCCGCAACAAGAAATTCAGGAGTTTAAGCTGACCACCGTCACATATGGAACGGCAGCAGCAACTTATTTATCGGTGAAGCCACTACGACAGCTGGCCATCGATGAACAACCAAACTATCTTATAGATAAATTTCTATGTTTGTAAATTTGAATGACTTAAATTCTGGGCGAACACACTGGAAGAATCCTTAATCAGCCAAAAACAAACGGTGGATTTACGTTAGGGAAATGGGCAACAAACAACACAGTTCTCTTGGATCCATACCAGTGCATCTAAGGAATGAAAATCGATTGGAATTCAAGCTTGATGACACAATTAAAACTCTTGGACTACACTGGAATCCAACAGATACATTCGGTTTCATCGTCACTCAATCAGGCCTATCTTGGGACGAAGAACTTCCGTCACACATATCAACAAAATGACAGGAATTTAAAGATTCTTTACCTCTCCTGGAAGAAATATTCATTCCACGTTGGATCCATCCACAATATAACAGAACTTCATGGTTTCTGCGACGCCTCCGAAAAGGCTTATGCTGCTGCCGTTTACTTCAAAACTACAAATTTAGAAACTACTAAAAACTTACTTTCACTACCTCGTCTTGAGCTTTGTGGAGCGTTGCTGCTCACTAACTTAATGTACCAAGTTAAAGAAGCAATGCAAATTCCGGAAACAACTTCTTTCTTTTGGACCGACTCAATGATCACCTTATGTTGGATTCGAGGGCGTCCTCATAAATATAAAACTTCCGTGGCCAATCGAATGTAGGAAATTCAAACATACTCAAGTCCGTCAAAATGGCATCACGTTGGATCAACCGACAATCTAGCAGACTGCACACTAAGAGGGACCAGTCCGAAGGAACTAAAGAACAACAATTTATGGTGGACGGGACCAGATTGGCTACAATTTTCAACCGAACGTTGGCCACAACAAACTACTGCTCAAGAGGAAGCTACTTTAGAAACCTAACAATTGGTTACACTTGCAACATCAACAACAGTCAATCCGTTTGATTTTCAAACATGAACAAAATAATTCGCGTTGTTGGGCTCTGTCGACGGTTTATAAATAAATGTTTGAAAAAACAAGTTACCGGATCGCTAACTTTACTTTCTGCTGAAGAACTTAATGAATCTTACAACGACCTGAGTATCAAGAAAAAACAAGCTAGTAGTAGAGGAAGAATAACTAATTGTAAACTCAACTATGATACCCGAGACTCAAAGATAATGCCTCCAAAACATAGATTCACAAAGCTACTAATCAAAGATGCTCATCTAAAAACATTGCATGGAGGGATCCAGTTAACTCTGACACATCTTAGAAACAAATGTTGGATAAGGAACGGCAGAAGCACCATACGTGCGGAGATAGCAAAATGCATCACGCGTATTCGGTTCAATGCTTCAACAAAGCATCAACTAATGGCAAGCTTACCCAAAGAACGAGTGACGCCATCACGTCCATATACTAACACAGGAGTTGACTACGCCAGACCAATCTCACTAAAAATTTCTAAAGGACGAGGGAATAAGTCATACAAAGGATACATAGCAGTATTTGTATGCTTTACTACCAAAGCAGTGCATATAGAGATTGTCAGCGATATGACCAGTTCAGGCTTCATCGCGGCCTTTAAGAGATTTGTGGGTCGAAGAGGTCTTTCGGATTTACAGCGATAATGGAACCAATTTTGTTGGAGCCCAGGCACTGCTTGAAAAGGATAAATAATAAGCTCTACAACAAGCAAATTTTGACCTCCAGCAAATGCTAGCTGACCTTGGGATTCAGTGACACTTCATCCCATCGTCTGCACCACATTTTGGGGGACTTTGGGAAGCAGCAGTGAAATCTGTAAAATTCCATCTTAAACGGGTAATTGGAGACACAACCCTCACATATGAAGAGTTAGCAAGGGTTACATCACAGATAGAAGCATGTCTCAATTCAAGGCCACTTACACCAGTTTCATCTGACCTAAATGCGTTGATATTAACACCGGCACATTTTTCAGTTGGTGATTCACTAATAACTATCCTAGAATCGAACATGATGAATGAAAACATTCCTGTTACTATAAAAAATGGTTCAAGATTTTTGGAAACGCTGGGCAAATGACTACCTTACCGAACTAAAACAAAGAACTAAATGGGCCAGCAAATAACCAATGGTTAAAGTAGACGACATTGTCTTAATAAGGATAGGATCATTGACCTACATCGTGGTAGCGATGGTTTGACTAGGGTCACAGTAAAAGGAGGGAATGGTTCCATATTCAAAAGACCCATTACCAAAGTAAGTGTCTTATCGCTCGACACCGAGAAGTTGCAAACTAAATCAGCGAATGACTCCCGTACCAAGGTTCCTAAAGCCACAAAGGAAATTTGGGAAATCTCCGATTCACCAATTAGCAGTGGAAAATAATAGTTTAATTCAATCTCACATCCTACTATTCAGATTTGATGGCATACAGAAATCTGGCAAGGAACACGGATCAAAATTGCATAGAAACAGCTGAAGACAATCATCAGATACGCTCTGTAATCAACACTCAGCTCATGCATATTCTAACTGAAATCGAAGACAAGAACGCAATAGTTAACTACAGAGAAAGAAGAAGAAAACGTGGGAACCTAAATATCGTGGACAATTTGGCAAGTGACCTATTTGGAGTTCTAGATGACCGGGCTGCGAAGCACTATGAAGAGGAAATACAAAAGGTTAAACTAAATCAACAACACCTTTTAATGATAGCCAAGAATCAAACATCTATTGCTGACGCAACTTTAAACATTTTAAAACGAACTGATGAAGACAACAGACGTCATTGGCCAGTTATTATACAACAAATAAGTTCCGCATTAGGTGACATCAACAACAGTCAAAAATTGACGTATTTAACCTTTCATGCACTCCTCCTGATGCTCGACTTCAAAGACACTCAGCAAAAACTAATTGATGTCCTTTTAAATTCAAACAACAAAACAGTGAGCACTTCAATTCTACCAACAAATCAACTTAACAAGGCACTTCAAGAAATAAAACAGCATATGCCTCCAGACGTTCTGCTGCCCTCACAAAATGAAAACTATGAATTATTGAGGTGGTCAATATTTGATTTTTGAATTAAAAATTCCATTGATGAACACGGCGAAATATATATAAATAATAGTATTTAAACCTACACATATTCCTACAATCGAAGGAGTCTTCATTCAAGCATCAATGGACTATTTGGTTACCTCCATGCATCGTGATGAATATTACATGATGACAAAGGACGAGTTTAGCCATTGCAAGCATAGCAACAGCGTATATATTTGTATGTTGCTACATCCCGTTCATTCCGCATACAACAACAATTCTATATGTGAATTAGACTTTTGGCATCACAACAACCATTCAACTGCCACATTGTAAAAAAGGTATCGCAAAATCCAAGAGATACATGGATACAGTTGAGAAACAATAAGTGGCAGGCTACTATAGCGCGGCAGGCTACTATAGCCTGTGATGGAGATTTCGTAGCAGTATCACTACCACGCAATGGAATAATTTCTCTTAAAGGCGGATGCACTTTAAAGGAAGGGTCAATCCAAGCTAGTGAAAGCTAGTGAAAAAAATCAAAACGTAAATATAAAAAAAGATTTAAGTAACTCCTCTATTTATCTTTAACGCACAAAGATTGACACCTCATAATTTTTGTATGTACTATAGGTACGTCAATGGTGGTAACTTCGTATAAAAATGATTTTAGTGCTCGATTTCAATTAGAAAGAAATGCTGACCACTTTAGTTCCAGGAGCTTGTATCCAAATTATAAACTATATTTTCCAACATCTTTTAATTTCTACAGTAATTCACTTATTTCACTTGTTTACTGGTCACTAATTCGCTTTTACTTTCTTCACTTTAACTATGCACTTTTACTGTTCACTACTTGTCACTTTTACTTTTTCGACTGTCACTGTTCACTGGTTAAATTACAACTGTCGCTGCGTCCCAAATTGCTCGCACTTATATACTGATCTATCGCTGTTCGAGATTATTTATTGCACCCGGCGATGTATGTGTCGTATGGATTACGGCCGACATAACTGCCATAGGCACGCGGCAAGTTGCTGCACAACTTTGCCAGTAGTTGTCAACAAGGTGGATACACAATACTATCGGTATTTAGGTGAACAATTTTGCATAGTACATTCTCATTCACATTTAAATCCACTATTAAGGATCGGGTTGTACGTACATTATTGAACAGATCAAAAAGCTTCCATTATAAATTCTTAATTTTCGATTTAATTACATTTTTAATTAAAATTTAACTAAAATCTGTGAAAAATATTTACATTCTACAATATTGTTCCAGTTATTTGTTGTACGGAAATAGAATTTTTCATGGAAAGCGTTTTAATGTAATCGGAATAATATACAGCATGATCTGTAAAATGGTTCTATAGACAACAGGAACTCTTTTTTCCATATTTCATAGACCCATGCCATAATTCAGTTGGGTTCGAATAAAATTCGGCATACAATAGACGGGTCCCAAATTCCAAAATTTGCATGGTTTAAATTTCTTATGCCTTACTGTATAAAGTATTTGTTTTCTTTGATTTCAAAATATATATTCTTGCTCAATTTATTTTATGAAATTCATTCTAATGCACAGAAAGAACATTCATCCAAGTTATATGCGGATATGCATACATAACTGATAAATTTATCGTATTTGTCTCTAAAGCATTAGTTTTGCTATATACCTCCTGTTTATAAAATACTTCAGGAATAACTTTTTCGTTATGAATTGGATGGGAAATTCATAATGAAAAATGGTTGCTGTTGTAATTTTAGCTACATGGCAAGTCCATTACGACTACAACAAAAAAAATTATAAATAAAAGTAGAAATAATATTTAATGTGCATTGTTATTTTGTATTCCTAGTTTTTGAAAGGCATAAACATTATAAAAATAAGAATTATGTCAAGACTAAAAACTGTTATTAAATTTCCTGCTGCACAGAGACAATAAGCCGTGCACATCAGCCAGTGCATTTAAAATTTTATTATAAAAGTGTTCCGGTTTTGAATTAGTTTTTTATGGAGCTTTTTGTGTAAATATTGTAGAAAAGTTTCTCCTGGAATATGGAAGTGAACTGTTCGTTTTGTTAAAGTGGCATGCTTACAAAATAACGAATCTAATGTTCAAATCGGTGTAATACTCGAACCGATTGTAAGAAAAGAAAACGAAAAAATATTTTCTGCATGTGTTACAGTCATCGAACTTTAGTCTCACGGATATGAAATGCATTTGAATTAAATATGAATAGAATATGAATAGAATATGAATTGAATGTGAATTGAGCATAAAATTGATATGAATTGATTATGAATTGAATATGAATTGAAAATGGATTGAATGTGAATTGAATGTGAATTGAATGTGAATTGAATATAAATTGAATGTGAATTGAATATAAATTGAATGTGAATTGAATAAGAATTGAATATGGATTGAATATAAATTGAATAAGAATTGAATGATTGATATGAATGGATATGAATTGATATGACGTGAATATTAATTGAATATGAATAGAATATGAATTGAATGTGAATTGAGCATAAAATTGATATGAATTGATTATGAATTGAATATGAATTGAAAATGGATTGAATGTGAATTGAATATGAATTGAATATGAATTGAATATGATATGAATATGATATGAATATGAATTGAATATGAATTGAATATGAATTGAATATGAATTGAATATGAATTGAATATGAATTGAATATGAATTGAATATGAATTGAATATGAATTGAATATGAATTGAATATGAATTGAATATGAATTGAATATGAATTGAATATGAATTGAATATGAATTGAATATGAATTGAATATGAATTGAATATGAATTGAATATGAATTGAATATGAATTGAATATGAATTGAATATGAATTGAATATGAATTGAATATGAATTGAATATGACTTGAATATGAATTGAATGTGAATTGAATATGAATTGAACATAAATTGAATAGGGATTGAATATGAATTGAATATGAATTGAAAATGAATTGAACATGGATTCAATATGAATTGAATATGAATTGAATATGAATTGAATATGAACTGAATATGAATTGAATATGGATTGAATATGAATTGAATATGAATTGAAAATGAATTGAACATGGATTCAATATGAATTGAATATGTATTGAATATGAATTGAATATGAATTGAATATGAATTGAATATGAAGTGAATATGAATCAAATATGAATTGAATATGAATGGAATATGAATTGAATATAAATTGAATATGAATTGAATATGAATTGAATATGAATTGAATATGAATTGAATATGAATTGAATATGAATTGAAAATGAATTGAATATGAATTGAATATAATTGAATATGAATTGAATATGAATTGAATATGAATTGAATATGAATTGAATATGAATTGAATATGAATTGAATATGAATTGAATATGAATTGAATATGAATTGAATATGAATTGAATCTGAAGTGAATATGAAATGAATATGAATTGAATACGAATAGAATATGAATTGAATATGGATTGAATATGAATTGAATATGAACTGAATATGAATTGAATATGGATTGAATATGAATTGAATATGAATTGAAAATGAATTGAACATGGATTCAATATGAATTGAATATGTATTGAATATGAATTGAATATGAATTGAATATGAATTGAATATGAAGTGAATATGAATTGAATATGAATTGAATATGAATGGAATATGAATTGAATATAAATTGAATATGAATTGAATATGAATTGAATATGAATTGAATATAAATTGAATATGAGTTGAATATTAAATAAGAGTTGAATATTGAAAATGAATTGAATATTGAATATGAATTGAATATTAAATATGAATTGAATATTGAATATGAATTGAATATGAATTGAACATAAATTGAATATGAATTGATTATGAATAGAATGTAAATTGAATATGAATTGAATATGAATTGAATATGAATTGAATATGAATTGAATATGAATTAAATATGAATTGAATATGACTTGAATATGAATTGAATGTGAATTGAATTTGAATTGAACATAAATTGAATAGGGATTGAATATGAATTGAATATGAATTGAATATGAATTGAATATGAATTGAATATGAATTGAATATGAATTGAATATGAATTGAATATGAAATGAATATGAATTGAATATGAATTGAATATGAATTGAATATGAATTGAATATGAATTGAATATGAATTGAATATGAATTGAATATGAATTGAATATGAATTGAATATGAAATGAATATGAATTGAATTTGAATAGAATATTAAATCTAAATTAAATATGAATTGAAGAATTGAATAAAAATTGAATGGATTGAATATGAATTGAACGTGAATTGAGTATGAATTGAATATGATTTGAATATGAATTGAATATGAATTGAATATGAATTGAATTTGAATTGAATACGAATTGAATATGAATTGACTATTAAATATGAATTGAATATTAAATATGAATGAAATATGAATTGAACACAAATTGAATACGAATTGAATGTGAATAGAATGTAAATTGAATGAATTGAATAAGAATTGAATGTGAGTTTTTTGAATTATCATTGCAATTGAAATCGGCTATATGTTTAAAACATTGTTAACGTATAAATTCAATACGAATTGAATTGAATTGAATATGTACTGAATATGAATTGAATATGAATTGAATATTAATTGAATATGAATTTAATATGAATTGAATATAAATTGAATATGAATTGATTATTAATTGAATATGAATTGAATATGAATTGAATATGAATTGTATATGAATTGAATATGAATTGAATATGAATTGAATATGAATTGAATATGAATTGAATATTATTATTATTATTATTATTATTATTATCTTTATTTCAGTTAAAATACAAAATAGTTTATACATACAGTTGATTGTGTAATGAAATAAAGTAAAGCTCCTTTAGATTACAATCTGTGGTGGAGCAACAAAAAAATATTTCTTAAAACTATGTAATACAAAATCTTTAGTTGACAAAATTTACAATATCACATATTTACTAAATATATTAAACTTACACACTATCTTAAAATTATTGATTTGATTCTATAACTAAATATAATGTATTGTAATATTAAAAGTATTGTTCAATGTTTTCTATGGTGAGCAGCCATGATCGAAGTTCGCGCTTAAATTTGTGTTTACGTACAGGGTTTATACCTTTAATGTCGTTTGGTAGCATGTGAAAAAAGAACGGTGCCATATAAAGATAAAATCTTCTAAATTTCTCGCTATAACAACGAACATTGGCAAAGTTATTGGGGTTCCTCGTGTTGTATATATGTACAGTGCGATTGTGAAAACTATCACTTCGAATAAAAAATATTTTGAGGACTTGATAAATATAAAGATATCTAAATGGTAGTAAGTTTAGCTCACGAAACAATGGAACTGTTGGTGTTGTATGAGGGCGTTTGTAGATTAATTTAATAATTCTTATGAATTGAATATGAATTGAATATGAATTGAATGTGAGTTTTATTGAATTATTATTGCTATTGAAATCGGCAATATGTTTAAAACATTGTAAACGTTTACGCGCATTCTCAGCCAACTGAAAATCTTAATATCAAAATCCTTGTATGATCTAGAATGAACAGCAACTAAAATACCATAAATCTCCTCAAGCTTTTATTTTCTAAACTGATCGAATCAAAGGTTTAATATGATAATCTGACGTAGATTTAGAAACAGAATCGTCAGTACTCTGAGACAATGATAATGAGGGCGATGCGATGCACCTTGATCAACATAATTTACCAAAGATTGCAAAAATGTTTCCATTAATGCATCTGCACGCTCAGCTAATATAGTTAAACTAAGATTATTTTTAAAAAGAGCAAGATTTTCAATTTTATTAATTGAATTGTTCTCTGAATGCAGTTGGGGCATTAAGCCTAAATTCGTTCATTAATTGAGACGGCTTACAACATCCCAAGGTTAAGCCATGTAAAACAAGATTTATTTTCGACGGGTTAGAATCTCCAAGCATTCTAATGATTTCTTCTTTACAAGCTGCTCGGTAAAAAACTGTTTCACCTTTGTTCGTGTAATTATATCAGCCAAGATATCGAGTACTCTCAGTAACGATTGCAGATAATACAAATTTATTTTCCAGAATTTTAAACCAATCGTTGGGATTCTGCTGCTTATATAGTGGCTGTGGGGGTTTATAGCCCACTCTAAATAATTCAGAACTCATTCTACTAGCTCCAATCCGACCCGGTGTTATTTAATCTTGACAACATTTTGGTGGTTTCGGAATTTATTAATTCGCGTAATTGTTCGAGAGTATAAGACACGGTGTTATTTTTTTGAAATTGAATCATCGTACCAAGAGTGCAAGAGTGGAACTGTGCGAATTGAACGCAGACGTATGAAAATTATAATTGAAACCGTAAAAACCAAACATGAAAATTCCGAAATTTCAAAATTTATAAAATTTTCAAATTTTGAAACATAATGTGTAAAAAAATGAAATTATTATTCTTGTTTTAATTTTATGAACCGGAATATACGAAATATATGTTGGCCAACGGGTTATTTTAAATTGAAACGATGCGGTAGTTCAGAGAAACAGGTCAAGTTCTGTGAACTACCGTAACCACAAGTTTCACTGATGAAGCCAATTTCAATGTGCGACGGAGACCAATCAAAAACGAAATTCTCGAATATGGCGATGTAACGGGTTATCCAATTCGAGGTTGATAAAGTAGAAATCTGTATACCGACATCTGTCAAAGATAAACGTCAAGAACGCTGTCATTTATTTAGTTGACATTCAGCCATTTAAGAATATGGAGCATTTAACAATCGACCAACGCGTTATAATTATTAAATCTTATTATAAAAATAGTGATTCTGCCGTATCCACATTTCGCGCTTTACGAGCAGATTATGGTCGTCATAATCGTCCTACAAAGCAAACCATATTGAATACAGTGAATAAATTTGAACAAACTGGATCTGTTACTGATATTGTAAGGTCTGTGCATCATCGAAACATTCGCAAAGCTGAAAATATCGCTTCTGTAGCTGAAAGTGTGGAAGAAGATCCAAATTTGTCAATTCCTCGTCGAGCTCAACATTTAGGCCTATCTTATGGCTCATTATGGCGCATTTTGCATCTGGATTTGCATCTTCATCCGTATAAAGTCCATTTGACACAAGAGCTAAAGCCTGCTGACCATGGACAACGAAGAACATACGCAAATTGGGTGTTGGAAAAACAGGCCGTCGATGCTGATTTTTCGAACAAAATTTTCTTCAGTGATGAAGCTCATTTTTCGCTTGGTGGATACGTTAATAAGCAAAACTGTAGAATTTGGGGCTCAGAAAATCCACAATTGATTGTAGAGAAGCCATTACACCCGGAAAAAGTCACTGTTTGGTGCGCATTGTGGTCTGGTGGTGTGATTGGGCCGTATTTTTTTGAAAACAACCATGGACGAACCGTTACCGTCAATTCTGAGCGCTATGGCCGCATGTTAACCGATTATTTTTTTACGAAAATCGAAGATTATGATCTTGACGATATGTGGTTCCAGCAGGGTGGAGCAACCAGTCACGTAACACGAGCAAATCGAGATCTTTTGCAAGAGAAATTTCCTGGACGTTTGATTTCGCGATTGGCTGATGTCAATTGGCCTCCAAGATCCTGTGATTTAACGCCTTTGGATTTCTTTTTGTGGGGCTACGCAAAAGATCGTGTTTACGCAAACAATCCTCAAACTCTTGACGAATTGAAAACTAATATTCGTAAGGTAATGGCCGAGATACCGCCCGAAATGTGCCGAAAAGTCATTGAAAATTACCGCAAAAGAATCAAGGCCTGTAAGAAGTCCCGTGGAGGACATTTTAATGATATCTTGTTTAACTAAAAATGACAAGGATCAATCTGTAAAATGTAATAAAAATTACAATACATTCCGAATATTTTGTGTGTTTTTTTTAAGTTTACTTTATCAAGCTTGAATTGGATAACCTTGTATTTTAGGTACTGACATTATTCTTGGCCTTATAAAGTTAACGAAGCTCACGTGTTTCTCAACATAGATGGTTAACAAACTTTAAAACTGTATTCTAAATATTTAGCACCTCTTATTGATCAGGACAAACAGAACAGTTTGACTTGTTACCAGAAGAAATTTAATATCGTAATTTCCGTTTGGAAAGATTAATAAAATAACAGAACTGTAAACAGACATTGAGAAAAGTTGAAAAACGGAAATTTTGTTTTGTCTATTTTCGTCTCCCAGGTTTTTATTCCCAAGCGACTTATAAAATAAACCGACAAAATAAGTTTGGTTTTTTTTACTTTTTTTTATTTTAGCTCAGAATTTTTTTTTATTTTAAACAAACATAATAATTAAATTTTATTTTATGTTTAGTTGAAAGTATATCGAGTTATTTGTTTTATCGTATTATCGAACATGAAAATATATAATAAGTTGTTGGCAATTTATCGATGAGAAACATGTAGAAATATTGGAAACAAAAAATTATCACCTTTAAAGTTTCAATTTCCGGTTTCAATTTGTGGAAATTAAATGAGAATTTTATTTTTACGGAACGTCATGTATTGAATTAAAAATTAGTTTGTTCGTACGGTTAACAGAATTTTCTGCAATAAATAACATCGATGATTGGATTGTTGAAATTTTATAATTCTTTGGCAATTCTTAAATGTTCAATGTAATATCAAAGTACATATTTGGATTAGTCTTTATAAATTCCAATCTATATGCGGGTTGAAAGGGGCTTCTTTGTTATTCGCGGTAAAAATCAGGGAAATTTTTATTTTTTTTTATCGGAATTTGGGTTGTTCTGGTTGATAGCCAGATATTGCTTTTACATCTAGGTGAGGTTACCAAGGGCTTGACAATTGCGTAGCGAAACATAATAATTCGCTAAGGCATTGAGATTATACTTTATACGTAAGTGCAAAGTATTTTCAATTTTTTTGTAGTTTGGTCACTGCAGTAGTGCAGTCTGATGAGACGACCGAATTTTTTAAATTAAAAAATTCAAGTTTCATTAGTTCGAAAAAAAGCTTCCATTCCAACGTCTTGGTAACCGCACCTAGATATTTTTTTTATGATAATTAAAAAAAATTAATTTAATTTGTGGTAAATTAAATTCAAATTGCTGTTTTTTAATTAGCTTGTGTTAAGGTTGTGGGCTTTGTTGATTGCAAGCAAAAAAAAAGTTTAATTCGGAGCTTCCTCCTTATCTCTCCTAAACACTAACCTTAATGAAGGAAGTATAAATTTAAATTATTTAATTAGATAACTATTTAAGTTTTAATAGATTAAAATTTAATTCCATTTTTTAATTTTTGCTATTCTAAACTGGATTTAAATAGGAAAGTATGACATATTTTGGATATTCTAACAAAGATGATTTCTTTGATCTTGATCTAGTAGCTAGCTTGCTGAGTTTAACTATTGGTCGTTTTAATATTAACAACTCTAACTAAACCGTAATATCTCCGATTTTGAGGTTGCTTTCCGCTTTTCGCAATTTCACCCTTTGTTGAAGGTGATTGGTGACAAAATGATTAAATGCGCTGCTGTATGTTTTCATTTATTTCCTCCTCAGCACTTAGAAATTCGCTGAGCCAATTAAAAAATGGCGTTAAAACGTGAAATGATTGATCATCATCTGCTACTGCGTAAAGTGGCCGTGAATTTAAAATAACCAAGTAAAATGAGTATTTGTGAAGCATTTTGAAAAGTTTGTCTTCACATACTTGACAGCAGCTTGTTTATGGGAAACCTCCAAAATGTGGAGAAAGGTGGATTGAAGTGCTACCGTATTTGAGATTTTGACAAATGCTCTGCAATGGTTGAATTGTGTTTCTTATTAAATATAATTGTATGTACCTCATTCATTTTTCTCGCGGCTTCGGTAAAATTTGTACCATTATCGCTGTACATATGGGCTGGTGATTTTTTCCTCGACACAAATCTCTTTAAAGCAGCGATAAAATCGTCATTTAATAAGTCACTCAACCTCCAAGTGAATAGCCTTTGTATAATCATAGCCCTTGGAGAATCTAGCGTTTCTCCTTTTTTTCGTAGTAAGCTGCGTCGGGCCTGCATAATCGACACCGCACGATGTGAATGGTCTTGCCGCTTTCAATCTTGCTCGGTCAATCTTCAATCGGTAGTTCATGTGACGCATTTTTATAATTTTTCTTGTAGTGCTTCTTCCTCCAATTACCAAATACATTGCTGCATTGATAGGCCATGATAGGCCAGGGTGCAAATTTTGTACATATACTACTACTGAACATAACTGGACATATCATATTTTACTGAATATGTGTCGTTTTGCTAGAATAATCATTGCCATCTCTAAATGGCACCAAAGATAGAATATAGCTGTTTTTTTCTGATTTTTCCGCCTTTCTGCAAACAATCGGTTTCCTGACGAAATGAATCTCGCTGCACATATCGTATGATGGCGTTTCTGGAGGCTGGCAGCTCCCCTACAGTTAGATAATCTAAAATTATTTTAGCTTTAGGCAATCTAATCTCTATCTGTTATATGATAAACTCTTTTGCAGAAACACATCAATAATATTTTCTTGTTTTTTGGCATTAAAATCGAGAAGATTTTCTTTGCTTCGCGCCTCTTTCAGATAATCTGAATTGATATTTGATATCAATATTGATTATCAATTGAGGGGTTTTAAACCATTATGGACCCTACCACCATTGCTGCCAATTTACCAATTTGAATGAAAGTACTTCTCGAGGTGCGTGGCCAGCTGGATTTTCCTCAGTTCGAAAATGGTTCCAAAACTTTCGGGGTATCTAAAATGTGCGATGTAGATTAGCCACGAACGTTTCCCATATTGCTGGAAGACTCGGTAACCGCAACCAAACTTCGTCAGCAAATATGCTCCACATCATTCTAGCCTTGGGAGGAAGGAATATCTGCTTCTACTTTCATTTTGGATGCTATTAGAGTCATCTTCACCACACCATTTACATTCACTGTTCTACAATATTCTACAGAACCGTACGCGTTTCCGCATGCATCCGAAAACCAATATAATTCCACCTTGTCACTTTATGAAATAAATCGCTTAATTCGTAGACTTTCTATTTATCCCAGCTCACTTCGAAATTTTTTGTATATTTCTTACACGTCATCTGGAATTATCGTATATTCTCTCATATTCTCGTTTCTTGTGAATTTTAGAACATCGAAATATGCTCAGAAATGTTTGTCGTCATAATGAATGTTAGCTGAATTGGACTTCCACTTTTTCAAGTTTAATGCACCAGTTTGCAGTTCTGCAACTATTTCGCCTTTCAGATGGCGAACTTCTTCGACAGTGTTTACCCCGGAAACGAAATTATCTACATAGAAATCGTGCAAAATCGATGGAACGGTATTTAAGTTGTGCATGGTTCTAATTGCCAAAAAGCCTGGACTGACCAATTCAAGCGTGACAGTATTGAGCCTGTAATGCTTGAGTTCATCTGATGCCTCGCTTTTACATATATGCGTTAGAATTGCGGGTCCTTTTCAGCAACTAAAACTTGGTTGTACATCTTCTCAAAGTCGCTAGTCAATGCTATTTTGAGGTTTCGGAATCTCATTCAAATTTAGGTCAATTTAAAATAAAATAAAGGCTGAATCGCTTAACTCACTAGCATTGTTTCATTGAACGAAACTCCTGATGTAGTTTCCGCTGAACCATCAAACACCACAGAGTGATGAGGAAAATAAAATGATTTGGACTGCTCAATTTGATGCTCAGCTTCACATTCAGCTTCCTCTGAATTCAGTACATGCATCTTTGGAATTTCTTCTTGCTCGAAGAAACGCTTTATAGTATTCGCTGAGCCACTACAGTGTTATTATAGTGCAGTTTGGTTATATTGTGGTTCAGCTAGTGTCAGATCATTTAAAAAGCTGCAATCATGTAGCTTAAAATCAAAACTTGGGAGCCTATTTGGAAATTGCCCGATTACAAGTGCATTTATTTCTACTTCATCATTTGTAGTGTATAAGGATTTTAGTGTAACACAAGCCGAACCCCTCGTAGTGATCTTTCCAAATTCCAAGCCCGTTATTGCGATGTTTGCTTTTGACCTCGAAAGTTTTAATCGCTGCTTACATGCTTCGATATTGAATAAGGCTTGAGAGTCCGAGTTCAGCAACACTCCGCATATTTCTAGATTCCTAGGTCTATATTAGTAAAAATGACTAGAAAATGCGTATGGTTGCTGCTGCTGTTGTCTTCATTGCATCGTCGGTGTGCAGCGTTAGATGGTGTGGCATTTTCCGCATCTATATCTCGATCTGCATACCGCTTTATCTCAGTCACAAAACCTCGTCTCTCATTAATTCGTAGAAAAAATAATTGGTCACATTTACTGAGATATTGGCCTTGCGAGCATTTAAGGGACATAGGCTCTTAAATAATCACAAAGTTTCAACACGATCTCTGGTTGTTGGTTGTGACACTTTATTGACTTTTATGGCTTCCAACGAATCACACAATTCAGTTATGTGTAAGCCACAAAAACAATTATTTTTAGAATCGTTTGAAATCTACAATAGATTGTTCGGTAACAATCCATGAAGATGAAGGGCAATGAACACTTACTTCAATCTATAAATTGATTTCTTTATAATATAGATACTTGTATTGCTACCGCAGATGGAACTAACCATCTAACAAAAGGTTTTGACAATGCACCTTACAACTATGGCAACAAAACTAGTGTCATCTCAACTTTGGTTGTTCCGTCAGTCAAATCAACTCTCATTTTAGAAATCGATTTTTGGAACTTGTTTAATATTAAACCGTTTATTAAACAAATTTCGGCCAATCCGCCAAAGTTGCAGAATCGCAGCATTGAAAATTTTAAATCAGTCATTTCTCAGTTTATAATATATGATAGCGAAACTATTGTTAAAATCATGGTTTTATCCCATTTTATAGATACGGGAGAAGCTTGCCCGTGCTTATTACAAAACCGAGAATTTTAGGTCGGTTTAATAATACAAATTTACTTGTCGAGCGTTTGCTTATGCGACGCGTTTTGGCAGATTCCCTTAAAGGAATCGTCAAAAGAAAACACCGTGTTCTCAATTTTCTCACGAGGACATTATCAATTTCGAGTAATGCCTTTTAGTCTGCATAACGCGCCACAGACTCAGGCTAGGTTACTGGATCAGGCGTTTGGAGTGGATCTTGAACCATCTGTTTGTGTATACTTGGATGATATTATTATTTCTGCTGGATCTTTTTAAGAGCACATAAATCTATTGAAACTTGCTGCTGATCGTTTAACCAAGGCGCGATTACGGATATGAAGTACCTTAAATTATCCTATTCCAAACTCTCCTAAAGTGGTCCGACTATTACTCAGTATGGCGAGTTGGTAAAGGCGATTTATAAAAACTTTTAGTTATATTTCTTCAACTATTTCAGACACCTTAAAAACCGAAAAAAAAAATTCTTGGACAAAAGCAGCTAACGGTGCATTTTTGCATTTGAAATCGATGCATGTTACTGCCTCGGTACTCGCAAATCCCGATTTTGCAAAGCAATTTATTATACAAGCCGATGCTTCGGACGAAGGAGTTAGTGCTGTGTTAACGCTAGGAGAGAGGCTGGTTTTCATCCCGGTTATATCGCTTTTCAGGCTAAATTAACAACCCAACAACATGATTTCATTAATTTGGCTGTCTATCACCAAAATAACTAATTTCCCTGTATCGTATCGAAACAAATAAGATTTTCAAGAACTTTGGAAAATCAAATTGGAAAGTGGTTGTACCGATATGTGAGCAGGAAAGTATACGTAAATTATGTTACGATGACCCTATGTCGTCTCACTTAGGTATCTCAATAATAATTTGCCGTGTACGTCAACATTATTTCTGGTCAAGCCTTCATAAAACTGTCAAAGATTACATAAGCAAAGAAATTCCATAAAAACCGTTTTCTCCCTTGACTGTGGTATCTGGTACCTGTGATTATCTTGGGCCTTGTTAGTTTTAGCTGTATTGACAAAATTTATATCGTTGTTTGCTTTGAGAAACTCAGAAACCAAAACTATACTATTCGTGTATTGAAGCTTAGGTGTTTCTGGTATTTGGTTCACCTCGGACTTTAACTTCTGAAAATGATCCTCAATTTTTGTCAAAATCACCAGAATAACCCCGTCGTACGAGTAAATCAACTTATGTTTTGTTCTGTACGAGCGTACTTGACGATCATCGCGATTGGGACCGTGAAATACATAAGACAGCGTATGTCATACGAACAGCGCAGCACGAATCAACCGGATATGCAGCGTACTTTTTAAATTTTGGTCGTGAGATAAGTCAATTTGCTGATACAAAGTCGATGGGTAATAACAACGAAAGTTCTGATACATCACCTATTCAATCAAAAGTGAGATATTTAAGGGAGGAGTTTACGTAAGTCAACTGATACATATTTCTACCACTATAACTTAAGATGCAAATTCATTCAGTTTAATGAGGGTGACATTGTATGGAAGAGGAATTTCCAACTTTATGATGCTCTACGTCAATTCATGGCAAAGTTGGCACCTATAAAATTAAGTGTCGCATTAAGCGTCGAATTGGGAGTGACGTTTATTTATTGGAAGATTTCTATGGTAAAGAACGTGGAAATTTTCACACAACATATTTTAAAAGATTTGATATGATATGATATGATATAATAGAGGCGTACAGGACAGCCATAATGGCGATCCTAGGTAGGTTACCATAATCCTGAAATATCCTGAAATTTCAGCATCATGCGGGCCCAGGCCCTGCCTGCATCCTTAACAGATAAGGTTAATTAGGAAAAGATCTTAGTCGTACTTAAATATATTAAAATGTTAGTCTCAATTATATTCACACTGTAGATTAGATTCTGTTAGTTTATTAATTTGGGTTAGTTGCGGTTGAGGTAGCGGATACTAATATTCATCATATGTATTCGGCATCAGTCATAATAGACTGGTTAGGTTATTTAATTTATATCTACGGGTCATCTCATCATATAATGCTTGTAACCTAATTTTTCCCTAACTTCCCATCCAACACCATCTTACCGAAGGACTCCACGTTCGTAATGACTCGGCGGTATTATCATACATATGATGACCTAAATATTCCGTTGATATTGTAAAAAAAAAATTTAAATTCGGTATTGTCGTTCAGCTACGAGGGCGGATTGAAAATGAAGCTACCTAAGTAGGAAAATAAAAAATTTTTATTGTCAAAAACCATTTATTTCTCAACATAGTCTCCATTTAGTTCGACACACTTAGTAAGACGATATTCCAACTTTTTTATACCATCTGAACAATATGATTTCGGGAACCCATCAAAATACGCTTCCACCCATTGTTTCGATTGATTTTTGGTTTTAGGTGTGTAGTGGTGGACCCAAGTTTCATCAACAGTAATTAATCGACGCCAAAAATCAACAGGATTACGCTTTATCATGTCCAAACACCGCTGTAAAATGGTCTGTCGAACTCGTTTTTGTTCGACACTGAGCAAACGCGGCACCCATCTTGCCGATAACTTTTTCATATGCAAATGTTCATGCAAAATGTTGAACACACGTTCATATGATATGTTTACCATTTCAACAATCTCACGCAACTTGAATCGGCGATCATTCATAACGATATCGAGGATTTTCTTGATATTTTCTTCAGTAACCACCTCTTTTGGCCTTCCTGTTGGTGGTATTGTTGCAGTGCTTCTTCGGCCGCGTTTAAATTCAGCAATCCAATATTTGACCATGTAATCTGAAGGAGCAGGCTCATCGTAATGTTTATCGAGCTTTTCTTTTGTCTCTTTCGCCGTTTTCCCTTTCAAATAATAGTGTTTAATCACTGCACGAAATTCGTTTTTTTTCATTTTTCAAGAAACACAAAAGTTGCTTACTTCAAACGACTACAACAAATAAACTAATCTAAGAATTTGGGTGAAATTTTAACAGCTGGCGTTTGACAGATCGCAATTTCTAAAAAACAAAAATTTTTGTGTTTGTGCTGCCATCTGGCGCTAGGTAGTTCAATCAGAATTCAATCAGAAGAGATCGTCGAAAAACAACATTCCATAGCAAAAAGTCTTTGGATCGTTAACATATTGATTGTATTAAGTTTATGCTCAAAGCGTAAATAATTAAATAGACCCCCTGATCAAGAATGTTGCAATCAAAATCTTTCCTGACATTCTAGTATGTTCAATTTTTTTTTATTAATAATAAAAATGAATTGAATTATATTTGCCGACAACTTTATTGTTTTAAGTGAGGACTTTCGACAAAACTTCAATTTGTAGAATTAATTAAAGTAAGGAACGAAATAATATTAAAATATTAAAATAACGATAAATACAAACAATCAATTATTTGATCAATCACAGAATGCACGGCCAAGGCCAAGCAGGGATCACGGACACGCCAGGCCCATCTTACACCCGCCTACACACAACCAGATGGAGGGACAGAAAAGGTCACCAGACATGACAGACTCATCCCGGTCACAGACACCTAAGCAGTCAACGACGGCACATAACTCCGCCCTCTGGATACAAACAATCAGCAATCAAGATCCTAAAAAAATGTTTATTTGGAATTTCAGGAAATGAAACAAAAATTCACTACTATGAGTGACTAACCATTTCCTCCACCCAACTTCAGAAGCTATCCAATTATAGAGGAATAATACTAAAATTAGTTAATCTCTGAAATAAAAATACGGCAAATAGAAGACAAATAAAATATACGGTTTGTATGCATGCAGGCCCAAACAACGTAGACACGAAAAAACATCCCCACACAAATGCCATGGAAATTATATTTTGTTAAGATCTTCCCCGATCCTACACATCTACATCCTGCACATGCGGAGGAGAAACAAACCCCCAGTCATCCAAACATAAACTCTGCCTATCCACCCTCAATCCTGACAAACTGCTTTCACCCCCAAATCAATCCTCATTCAGAACTTCACCATTCCCCACTATGTAGTCCCTAATCCGATGATCACCGTACAATATACAGAACAAAACTTGTGCTCGTAGAGTGGATGACCTCGAGAATAAAAACGAACGAAACTCCCACTTTTCTTGCATACGAGAACCACGCTCTACACACTTTATACGAGATTGTTATTTTACGAGTAGTACAAATTAAAATAAAATAAATCTTGCTGTTGCTTTGCTTAACCTTCAGCCAAATTTGACCATGATCGAAGACAAATTTAAATAAGTAAAAGATAAAATCTTACTTTTCTTACTTTTTGGCCAAAACGCGATAAGGTATGGACCGCTTTTCTTAATCACCTCAATTATATAACTCATAGAATTTACAGTGGCAGAGTTTAGAAGTTCATATAAAAAAAAATTAAATAATGAATCGCTAACCATTCGCATTTTTTTCTGGCTGATTTTAAACGAATCTTAGTACTGAATTTTTGATGAACAGAATATTTAATCTATCTTGGAAGTACTTTCCACCCGTTTATCAATTCCGCCAATATTTCAGTAACGAAAGAAGCTGATTTCAAAGAAAGTTCTATTTAGTCTGTATGGGCACAAATTAAACATAGTTGAATGAAGATGTTAAATCTTTATCCAAATTCTCATGACAAGAAGATTTTGAAAATCTACCATAATTGTGGATAATTTGGATTTTACTGGTTAATTTCAATGTAAAGATAGGCTCAAAACTTTTAAACATATATAAAGTTAAAAATGATTAGTGACTAAACTCCTCAAAATGAATGGTAAATGTAGGTATTAGACAATATTGAAACTGTCAATTTCAAAAGTGAAATATTTCTGTTTTAATGAGCCAGCCAAACTTTGTATTGTAATATTTCGTCAAACGTCACACTGACCGTTTGGCGAAATGGGGTTAAACTAATGAGATCACTTAAGGCCTTCTTTACTTAGCCTCACTAGTATTTAATTAATCAATTCGCAAATTTTCTGAGAGTAAATGAAACTCCCTTTTTAGGTTTAGATTTTAGACCCATCACAGATTCTTAAGAAAAAGTTGGAGTTCGCAGTTGACTTAAAATATTAGGTGCATAAGTAGAAACTCGGCTCTGCAGTTGGTTGCATTAAAATATACTTGAATACAACATCCAAATTGCCCGCCATTTTGAAGACATCTGTCAAAGGAATTGATTAATTCGACTGTCGGTGGACATTCTGTGAGTCAGCCAACAGTAAACAGTGGTTTGCAAGATTTTGTGATGGCAATTTTGGTCTTGAAGACGATTCATGTCCAGATGCAGTAAAACAATTTGTAGGCGAAGAACTCAAGGTTTTATTGGATGAAAATCCGTGCCAAACATAAAACAAGCTTGCAGAACAGTGTTACTGTTTGTCTGGTGGGATTGGAAGAGTGCATGACAACACTCGTCCACATGCAGCAAAATCCACCCAGGAACTCATCTTCTCCTTAGCTGGGAAGTATTACAGCATGTGGCGTATTCTCCCAACTTGGCTCTGATTACCACTTATTCAGAAAGTTGAAGATATACAAAAATGGCTGGATGTTTAAAGCGTTAAAATCAATTTCCGGAATAGCCTGGATGTTCAGAATGTTGCAAAAGGCCTTCGGTGATAATTGTATGTCGCGAGCAAGTGTTTTTGATTGGTACAAATTGTTCAAAGAAGGTCGAGAACGTGTTGACGATGAACCACGTCTAGGACCGCCATCAACATCAACTGATGATCAACACGTTAATAAAATCAAGGAATTGGTGCCGAGAATCGACGATTAACAGCCAGAGACCTTACTGGCATCGTTGGAATATCGGAAGGATCAGTGAAAACGATTGGTTCCAAAATCACTCAATTTTTAGGAAAAACAGCGTCGCGTTGGCGTCTGTGAAACAATGCTTTCCGACTACCAGGATGTCATGAAACGTATTATAACTGGCGATGAGTTTTGGATCTATGCTTAAGACCCGGAAACAGACGATCAATCGGCCGAATATCGTGCCAAAAGTGAGCCGAAGCCGAATAAACCACGTCAAAGCAAGTCAAAAAACAAGGTGATGTTGACAGTTTTCTTCGATTATCGAAGTGTGGTGCACTCCGGATTCCTTCCGACCAGCCAAACTATCAACAAGGAATACTATTTTAGTGTTGTGCGTCGTTTGCGCGAAGCTATTTGTAAAAAGAGGCCGGAATTATGGGTAGATAACTCTTTGTTTTTGCACCACGATAATGCACCTTCTCATACTGCATTGGTTTTACGTGATTTTTTCGCCAAAATTACACCCATATCGTTCCACAACCACCGTATTCACCGGATTTAGCTCCGTGTGACTTCTGGCTGTTCAGCAAACTCAAACGACCGCTCTGGAGAAAACGTTCTGAGTCAATTGAAGACATTAAACGAGAATCGCTACGCGCATTGGATTCGATTCCGGAAATTGACTTTAACAACTGTTTCGAGGATTGGAAGAAACGTTGGCGCAAGTGTATTGAGGCCGGGGGGATTACTTTGAGGAGGACGACATAGATTTGGAGAAATAAATAAAGAATTTTAAAACTATGAACAAAGTCTTACTATTTTTTGCCCACAGTATTATGTGTTTGTTAAGATGAATACTAAATCAAACCAAAAAAATCTCTACACTCGAACTATTCAAGGAAACAATACTACGTCGAACGTTTGCAGCACAAAAAAATGTAATCGAACATAAAATTTATTTTTGTTCAGTATGCTCCAAAAATCGATCACTACAATGTTGCATTTTCTGCAATATCTAAATTTAAGATTTAAAGTTCTGTGTTTTATTTAAACGAATACCAGTTATATCAAGAACAATCGACAAAAGGGATGTTTCATCATCAGATTACGATCGGTGATGGAAATGAACACAACTATGATCTCCTGTCGGAGTATACAACTCATGTTCTACGTAAATTGGACATATAGCCGTACGTCCTCGATTTGGTAAGCAATGCGTAAGGTAGGACGTAATAAGCGAACCACGAAAGAGTTGGAAGTGCTTAGGCCCCAGAATAGAATGCATAGATTAAAACATAAAAAAAGGAAAGAAGAACAATCGAATGCATATTTGGATCTGATAAAGTTTGGAGGACTTTTTTCGTGATTACTTATGGTACAACCCTATCTTTAGATATCATCGGCACAAACATCCAAACAGACGTACAACTTTTGAACTCGGGGGCCTAGAACATCGAACAAACAAATATTTTTGAGCCTCTTCGAAGTTAAATTGCATTGTATATTACTTTGAGCAACACCTAACGCATTAAACAATAATGGCTTGACTAATCTTTGAACAGTTGTCGAAATGGTACAAAAACAGATCATTAAAATTTTTGTAACACAAATTTAAGTTTTCTAATTCTTTTCGCTTGCAATCGTAATTAATGTAAGAAAGAAATTAAAAAAACAATTTTAAAAAAGTAATTACAGAATAAATGAGATTTATTTCCTGCAGCAAATATAGAGAATTGGAAAATATGTTTTCACTCGTATAGGGTGAAATGCTCAATGAAATTATTTTGACACAGTTTTAAAACTAATTATTATTTACTTTTTCGTGATAAAATGATTTTCAATTGAAAAAAAAAAAATGTTTGAATGGAGTCAATATTCGCAACTCACTTTTCATCGCAAGCATATTACACCAATCAAATTAGTACCTCGGGGTATTAGATCCCTCCCCCTTCAAATATAATATTATTTGATTTTTGTCTAGAGAAATACATAAAACTCGAAAAAATATAAATTAAATCGTGAACTGAAAAAGTTTACCAATAAAAATTAGGCAACCAACCATAATCCATAATTACACATTATACGTAATAATAATGATTTATTATAACCCATATAAATATTTTGTTGTACCAACCTTTGAAACTTTTTAAATTGTTTTGAAAATTAATTTTACTTTTATCGATTTCTCTTCCAATTTCCTTTACATTTTCACAGTTGGATTAGAAATCTATATATATACCTGCGTATATATGAAATGAGGTAATTGTGATGATATGTCGTAAAATAGAATTAAGATTTTAATCAAACCAGCTGGTTTCTGCTCAGTTAATCAATGCTGAAATTATAAAATTCGAAATCGACATAAAAATGTGCGAGTCACACACCAAGATGTCAAAGATCGTCCTCCAGTTTCGATATCCTATTATACGAAGGTCATGATCTAAGGTATCACGCCAGTGAGGTCTTCCTCCATAATGTACAGGGTGGGCCATCTAACGTTTTTTTGAACTAGCGGTTATTTTGAGTATGGTATAAGAGTTATGTCACTTCTGATTTATCCTTCCGCCGAACGAAAATGGTTGTGTATTCGCTTGAACAACGCTGAGAAATATTGAAACATTACTTCGAAAATTATGGTAACGTTGCAGAATGTGTACGAAAATTGCGTGCGGTTTTCGGAAGAAACGAAGCGCCGGGAGCTCCATATGTGCATTATTTTGGAAATAAAGTTAAAGAAACAGGTTTGCTAATTAATAAACCAACACGAACCAAGCAGCCAACCACGCGTACACCCGAAAATGTTGATGCTGTAGCCGAGAATGTGCCTGAGTCGCCGGGAAAGTCAACTCGTCATCGTGCTCAAGAATTGAACATTTCACGCATAACATTGCGACGAATTCTGCATAAAGACCTTGGTATGACGTCGTATAAAGTTTAATTGGTTCAGGAATTGAATCAAAGAGACCACTCATTGCGTTTTCGGTTCGCTGAGTGGGTTTGCGATCAACTTGAAGAAGATGCCGATTTTGGCAAAAAAAATTATCTTTTCGGATGAGGCACATTTTCATCTTGGCGGCTATGTAAACAAGCAGAATTGTCGCATTTGGGGCACGGAGAGAAGCCGATACATCGTCAAAGAGTGACTGTTTGGTGCGGATTTTGGGCCGGTGGCATCATTGGGCCATTTTTCTTTGAAAATGAGCAAGGAGCCGCCATTACTGTCAATGGTGAGCGCTACCGCGCCATGATAAACGATTTTTTGTTCCCGGCACTTGAAAAGGAGGACATAGGCAACATTTGGTTTCAACAAGAGGCGCTCCGTGCCACACAGCACACGTTTCAATTGATCTTTTGCGCACTGTCTTCGAAGATCGAATTATCAGCCGCAAGGCTGATGTGATTTGGCTGCCTCGGAGCTGTTATTTGACGCCGTTGGACTATAATCGTTGGGGTGCCGTCAAAGGTAAGTGTTACGCCGATAAACCAGCAACGATTGACGCTCTCAAGAACAATATTTGCATTGCCATTGAAGACATAATGCCGCATACCATCGAAAATGTGCTCAAAAATTACACCGACCGTATGGAGTACGTCAAGGCCAGCCGAGGTAGTCATATGAATGAAATAGTATTCCATAATCAATCGGAAGGACTGTTCTTTAAAATGAAAAAATAAATTTAAAAAAATATTGAGAACTTTTTGTTTTATTGAATTTTTTAAAACAAAATTTATTTGGCCCACCCGATACACCAACTGTTTGTTGGTGGAATACTTTATTTATCATGTGTTGTTGAAGGGAGTACAGGATTGGCAGCATCCACGAAGTATTCTTAAATGGATACGGGCGTACTCTGAGCAATGTTTTATAGAACGAACGGTTGTGGTACCCAATTCCTTCGTAGTTGTGAAGCAGAATAGCTAATTAGTCAATCAAAACTATGCAATGGTACCAACAAAAGGAAATAATACCCCAGGTGGTACACCAATATCAACATTGGTAAATTCACTCTCTGTGCAGACGGGCCCTATGGATTCTGGGGAGGGTTATCTATGGAGAACATGAAATCCGTGCCAGAGGATATCAAATTTACAAATATTACAGATAAAGAAAAATATAAGCAACTCGGTAGCTGACCAAGCCGATGCTTTTTTAACGTTAAAACTAGATGTACTGCAAATAGCCGAATATAGTAAAACAACTATTGCCCTAGAAAATGAGAATATGGATCTCTTGGCGAGACTAGCGCATATGGAGAAATTGCCAAGCTAAGTAAAAAATTGAGTATCTAAGCGAGAAAATGAAAACCTAAAAATGAATTGGGATTCAAAAGAAGATTGCGATATAGGAAGCATTGAACCAGGCACTCATCTGTTCCACTGATGAAGATGAATTACAAAGAGAGACGGACTGGATATTAAAAAAAAAGCTGAATCGTCACCTGAGGCTGAGCAATTAAATGGTAGGGGACAATCTAGTCCAAAAGGTAGAAGATCTACCAAGAACATTACACCAAATGCGAAAAATCACCCCAACAATAAATATTGTTGGTGTAACCAGTTACCCAAAAATTCAGTCATTGATGAAATCGGTTACTGACAAAGACTATTAGGTAACAGCCCTAAACAATGACGTTTGAAAAATTAATACTTCGGACTCAAATACTTATAGAATCTTATCTATGAAATTGAATGCTGGAAAGTATCAGTGGTTCACGTACGAAAACAAACAGGCCCAACCTATAAAAGTCATGGCAAGAGTCATGACACTTGCTCAAGCAAAGAAATAATGGAAGACTTACAAAATAAAAGTCTTAAAATAATAGATGCTGTGAATTTGTTAAAAAAGAGAGAACAGAAATCTAGGAACGAACACAAATTAACAGTAAAAGGGGACTCCCTCTTTTTATGCTGGTATTTGACAACAAAGAGAATGTTCAAAACAGTTATGGAATAAAAGGAATCCTTCACATGAAGGTGAAAATCGAACTAATTAGGAGGCATCAAACCCAAAGGTATTGCGGCCGTAATCCAAGATATGTAAAATGCTCAGGTAATCATATTACCCAGGCATGTAGAATAGGGAGAGATGTGTCAGCCAAGTGTACAAATTGTAAAGGCTAACATGCGGCTAATTATCGAGGCTGTGAAGTTGCTAATCAACTATAAAAATTAAGAGATAAATCAAGAAATCAACCGCAAAATCACGAGAATGGTTCAAATATCAAATCAGATGGATCAAAACCCACAACACGGAGCAAATAAATTCACTTGCCCAGGTAGTGAAAGGTTTGGGTTCAACCAAGCATATGGGCTCCGAAAATAACCAAATTATGAAAAACATTATGAACCGCATTGCAGCTATTACAAAGCGGCTAGATGACCAAAGTAATCTGAACAACATGATACTTGATCAACTGAAGAAAATGCAACTCCCGCAACGTAATCCAACAAAAAATGTTAAGGAAAGGCATTATGCCAGAAATAAAAATATTTTTAAATTCACAAAAACTCGACATTTCCTTAATACCTGAGAGCCATCCGTTAAACAACGGGGTTATAACTTATATCACTCCATTCATCCAGCGGAAAGAGCAAGAGGTGGTTCGGCATTACTAATAAAAGAAAATATAAAACACCATTTAGAATCAAATATCGAGGAAGAAACAATGCAAGCCACCAATGGATCCAAATTAAACATAGACAGCTTACTGTCTGTGCAATATATTGTCCACCCCGGCAGAACTTGAAAAGGAAGGACTACCTTAAATTACTTAAATCGTTTGGACGAGATTTTATTATTGGAGGTGACTTTAATGCGAAAAACATCTATTGGGGATCTAGACTTACCACGTCAAAAGATAAAGAATTCTTCAAGCAGGGCGGACATTAAAATATGAATTTTACTCTGGCGGTTCTCCAACATACTGGCCCAATGATGGAGCAAAGATACCTGACCTAATAGACTTTTATGTAGCAAGAGGTATATCCCAGAACTACATTCACATTGAAGACAGTAATTCTCTAGTATCGGTTATCATGGCAGTCAGGTTGGTAATCCAAAGGGAGAGTGCACCCAGATTAACAAATTCAAAAACAAACTGGGATCTTTTTCGTGAAGTAATGGAGGAAAATATCAATCTTTAGGTACCGAAAAGAAATTCTCACCAGTTGGAAGATGAATTAGAACAACTCAATGAAACAATTCACTTTGCTGCTTTGGCAAGTACCCTCATTATACAATATAAGAAGAAGCTTAACATATCCTTCCCAATGGAATGAAGGTCTTTCATGTATGTTTTACAACAGTTTTTGGCAATTAAACCAAGTGAGTGATTAGAAACGGCCCAACTTCCTTTAACAAAAAAACAACGACTCAATACCATCACAGATTATAGACGAATAACTCTTTCAGACACAGGGTATCGAGTATATGCAAAATTCCTATTATCTAGGTTCGAAGAAATACACACTCAGATAGGATCATATCAGGCTGGATTTAACCGTAATCGGTCGACAGATGACCAAATGTTTGTTATACGGCGTGTTATCGATGAGGAATTGAAAACAGGAAAAACAATTTATATTCTATCACTTGATATAAAACAGGCCTTTGTTAAGGTTGATCTTAACAAAAGCAACTATTATTCTCTCTCATATTGGAACTCGCCATTATCTTGTTAATAGAATAATACGAACCTGTATGCACGAATTAACATCAATCATATGGTATAAACAAAGAACAAGGGCATTTCAACGTGGTATGGGGTTTAAACAAGATTGTCCCTTTTCACCTACCTTATTCAATTGAATATTGGATTCCGTTCTACAAACCCTCGCAGAAGTTATTCCAGGATTACGATGTTCACAAGATCAAGATCTTAAATTACCATTAATATTAGCCTATGTCGATGATTTGTTACTCGTTAGTAATGACTTAAACACATTGTATACTATTTTAGATGAGCTTGTTCCTCTACTTCACTAAGTAGGTTTAGAGGTAAATGAACGCAAATCTGAAATTCTCATAAGACCATTTAATGAAAATATTACGACCATAGCGATAGGTGGGTTAAACTTTCATGTTAGTCCTACTTTGCAATATTTAGACACTTATATAACTGCCGGACTAAGCCGTCCAGAGACAATCCGAAAATGATGCCGGCAAGCACATGGTGTTGTGAAAATGTTAACCAGATTTATTCGTGAGCACCGATTACATTTTCCTATTGTAATACAGATGTATAAACAACTAGTAACTCCTATCATGACATATGGTTTACGAGTTGCTGTTTTGACTAAAGCATGTCGTTTACGATTAGCACGTTATGAAAAAAGCTTTCTAATACAATTACACCAGTATTGTACTAATCGCCCTCTACGAATTTGTGTTAGAAGGGTTTTGAAGGGAAAGACAATCAATCGGAAAGTTACTGCATATCGATTATCTTATTGGGGCCACATTCTTAGAAGAACAAGAGGTCATTTATTACATGCAGCAAGGAAATTTACAAGAAATTACAGAAAAATTGGTAGACCTATTTTCACTTGGCATGATTCATTAAAACAGGATATCCAGAAAATATCAATTCCTGAAACCCGTTTAAGAGTTGCCGCAAATACAGGAAAATCTGATTTAAAAAAGGAAGTTGATTTAATTTATAACTCTGATAACCCTTCAACAAATGAATCCGATGACTATGTATACAGATCGAATTCCAATTAAATATTTATTATTTTATAAATATGTTCTCCAAACCCAAACTAACCAAAGCCTCTCCTTTTCCTTTCCTGGGATTTGAAAATATGAATTATGTGTCAATCTCTTATCACCTAGTCGGAGATCACCAGCCTTCTCGAGGCAACTCCTGTTTAAACTAATGGTGACACGATGGCAAAGATCGAAATCCAAACCACTATGACGAATAAACTCAACTAACAAAATACGGATACCAAAGACTACCAAAACTACCTCAGAGCATAAAACCATAAGAGGGAATCTCATCCCAGGCCGATTCGAAATCAAATACACGATTATCTATTTCTATCGAAAAACACCAACCTCCAAAAATAAATTTAAAACATATGTTCGTAAAATTACTGGCAAATTCTAAAACCTGTGTGAACTTACGGTATTCAGCTCTTTGGCTGTACAAAGAAAAAGAATGTCAATATCATCTAGTCATTCCAAAGCAAAGTCCTACGTGGAATAGTTAATGCACCGTGGTACATTAACCGTGGTACATGCAACGTGTTTATCTACATCAAAATGATGCATCGTATATTGGATGAGTCACACCCAATAAGATGATTTGTAAATCAGTTGTAATAAATAAATTAATCAAAAAAAAAAAATAGAAATACTAATAAAAGCACGGGCGCAACCCTATAGCCCTTTTACGTATTTTATGATAAGGAAAGTATTTCCCAAGTTTTATATTGCCATTTTCAAAATGTTAATCATAAATTTAATTTAATGTTTTAATTGATAAATATTTTTTTTGCTACTAAATATTATTATGTTATCAGAAGAAATTCGTGATCTGAATTTTAATATTTTCTTCAACATTTTCGTTTAAGATTTCTTATATCTATGATATATAGCTACGTGAAATGTTAGACATAGCAAGAATGTTTAAAGAAAAATACTTTAAAAATCAATATTTTTTACTATACGAGTAAATATTATATTTTGAAGAAGCCTCTAATTATAAAGACAAGTGAAAGTTTTGAACTTACATATAAAACTTGTATATAAAAAGTTTTCACCGAGAAAAACAGATTAAATTACTACAAGGAAAGCCGCAAAACCAAAATTATAAAATTTATAAACCAACAATGTAGAAAATAACCTTACGTAAGATTATTTGAAAACCACTTCAATAAATAACTTAATAACATGCAATATTACCAATGTAAAAACCGTGTTTAATTTTCTTGCCATTGAGGAGGATAAAAAAAAATCTGGAAAATTTTTATGATCCGTTTTACTAATAATATATATTACAGTATCATTTACCTTTATATAAATAATTAGTTTTCAATCATTCAGCTGCTATATCACAAGTATTTACCCATAAACAAAATTTAGAACAAAACAACACTAACACTTATAATTCACTAAATCATTAAGATTACAAACTTTTAAAATTTTGATGTTTTTTTTTTAACAAACTCGAATTTATAAAGCACAAATATATTTTAAACTAACACAATTTACATTTTAATTGATTTTTTATTTTAAATAAACAAAACTAAATGATTAATATTCACAGGCACACACGCACATAATAAATAAAATATATATTTAATTATTTTAATTTACAAATATTAAACACTTAAACGTTTCTCTAACTATAAATATGATATTTAATCGTATTTAAAAAAAAAAATTAAAATAACAGTAACATAATATTAAATAATTCACAATTTGGTAATATTAAAAAGTTGTTAATATTTTTATTGTAAACTAAAATCATTTTAACTGATTTTATTTTCTTAGTTTTTTTTTTTTTACTAAATTCTAAACCGACAAATTTCAAAACCGAATTTTAAAAACTTTTAAAAAATCGAACGCGAACGAAACCGATTTAAAATTATATTAAAATTGTATTAAATATGTAAAATCTATAAATTTATTTTTAAAAACATAACAAAACAGAACACAACAATTTTAAAAATAAAATTTAATAAATAATTTTTTAAAAATGATCATTTAAGTTCAACATACAAAGATTAACTGACACCATACTATCGTGCATGCAATCAAAATAATCACGACAAAAAATAGAAAAACAAATGAAAGAGGATAACCAGAAAAACGTGTATACAATAATATCCTAACGCATTTTGAAAGTATGCGCAGGCGCACAAAAAAACTCTACACAAAATATAAAAAGTTTGTTGCTTTTCTCGTGTAGACTTTTTAATTTCATACACACGGCACATAAATAAAAAGTTTCTGCAACTTATTATCAAAATACTGTTGCGTTTTACCACATTTTCCCGTTTGAAATATGTTTATTTGCATTTTCGTGCTTTGTAAGAAATTATAATTGCTGTAATTTCATTTCAATATAATTTTTAATACTTTATTGTCGAGTAATTGAAATGCAATTATTATTTAGTTACCATTTTGCATTTTATTACTTAACCTTAATGTTGCGACGTATGCAGGTACATAGTTGCTTTTTGTTACAGTTTTAATGTACGGAGTACAGCAAGCCGTGGAAACATTGTAATTTTACGTTAAGTGCAGGATAATTATGGAAATATGTAGTTTGTTAAACATTCCATTGCATGCTCTTTGAAGGTTAATTTAAGTTCTTTATATTAACATTGTAAACTACGCTTACATGCTCTGTTTGTGCGGTTGATTAGATTAGATTAGATTAGATTTATTGATAGATTGACATAACAATTTTAGTAGAGGAAAAGCACATATGGAAGCATAATAAATGAACATCAACAACAAAAAAATACTTCCATTAGGCATAAAAACCTCAGATGTTTTCAAAAAACAAATCCACTCCATGCTAATACCCTCCATGTTGAGCTCAAGCTCATTTGTTATGGAGGATACTGCAAGAAGTGAATGCTTACAAACTACATACAAAAACAATATAAATAAATATAAAAACATTATTATACAAATGTATTGTAATTCAAGCACGCCACGCTAAATAACTCGTTTTAAAAGATCTAAGCGACGCCGATCTCTTAATATCTAATGGAATAGAAGAAAAATACCTCTAACCGAAAACGAAGTATTTAGAGACTGATAATGAGGACGAAGCGTTTGACGTCCCGTCGAATTCGAATGATAAGAATTATGTCTCTGGTTTGAACCGCTGCTGATGTGTGATGATAGCCAGATATTTTCCCAAAATTAAAAGTGGATTTTTCCAATAATGTGCAGGTTAAGAATTTATTTTATTGCCAAAATATGTTAGGCAACTCGATCGATTATAGCGATTGCAAGAAGAATGACAATCGAAAAATTATAATTTTTTACAAATGCGAGATATATAACAAAAGTACATAATATACATACAAACAAATTAATAAATAAATAGTACATAATTAACATGAACTCAAATAAAAATTATATATAAGCTAATACGTAAGTATTGTAAAGGGTGATTTTTTTGTGGTTAGGATTTTCATGCATTAGTATTTGACAGATCACGCGGGATTTCAGACAAGGTGTCAAAGAGAAAGATGCTCAGTATGCTTTGACATTTCATAATGAATAGACTTACTAACGAGCAACGCTTGCAAATAATTGAATTATATTACAAAAATCAGTGTTCGATTCGAAAAGTGTTTCGCGATTTACGTCCGATTTATGGTCTACATAATCGACCAAGTGAGCAAACAATTAATGCGATTGTGACCAAGTTTCGCACTCAGTTTACTTTATTGGACATTAAACCAACCACACGAATGCGTACAGTGCGTACAGAAGAGAATATTGCGTCTGTTTCTGAGAGTGTTGCTGAAGACCGTGAAATGTCGATTCGTCGCCGTTCGCAGCAATTGGGTTTGTGTTATTCGACGACATGGAAGATTTTACGCAAAGATCTTGGTGTAAAACCGTATAAAATACAGCTCCTGCAAGAACTGAAGCCGAACGATCTGCCACAACGTCGAATTTTCAGTGAATGGGCCCTAGAAAAGTTGGCAGAAAATCCGCTTTTTTATCGACAAATTTTGTTCAGCGATGAGGCTCATTTCTGGTTGAATGGCTACGTAAATAAGCAAAATTGCCGCATTTGGAGTGAAGAGCAACCAGAAGCCGTTCAAGAACTGCCCATGCATCCCGAAAAATGCACTGTTTGGTGTGGTTTGTACGCTGGTGGAATCATTGGACCGTATTTTTTCAAAGATGCTGTTGGACGCAACGTTACGGTGAATGGCGATCGCTATCGTTCGATGCTAACAAACTTTTTGTTTCCAAAAATGGAAGAACTGAACTTAGTTGACATGTGGTTTCAACAAGATGGCGCTACATGCCACACAGCTCGCGATTCTATGGCCATTTTGAGGGAAAACTTCGGAGAACAATTCATCTCAAGAAATGGCCCGTTAAGTTGGGCACCAAGATCATGCGATTTGACGCCTTTAGACTATTTTTTGTGGGGCTACGTCAAGTCTAAAGTCTACAGAAATAAGCCAGCAACTATTCCAGTTTTGGAAGACAACATTTCCGAAGAAATTCGGGCTATTCAGGCCGAAATGCTCGAAAAAGTTGCCCAAAATTGGACTTTCCGAATGGACCACCTAAGACGCAGCCGCGGTCAACATTTAAATGAAATTATCTTCAAAAAGTAAATGTCATGGACCAATCTAACGTTTCAAATAAAGAACCGATGAGATTTTGCAAATTTTATGCGTTTTTTTTTAAAAAAAAGTTCTCAAGCTCTTAAAAAATCACCCGTTACAACGGGTTAGTATATAAATTGTATCTAATGCAAAATAGGTAAATGTATATAACAAGGTAAGTATATAATATAAATTGTACTGGTCAGGGATGTATTTATTATATGTATAGGGTTATCCAATTCAAGCTTGATAAAGTAAACTTAAAAAAAACACACAAAATATTCGGAATGTATTGTAATTTTTATTTCATTTTACAGATTGATCCTTGCCATTTTTAGTTAAACAAGATTTCATTCAAATGTCCTTCACCGGACTTCTTACAGGCCTTGATTCTTTTGCGGTAATTTTCAATGACTTTTCGGCACATTTCGGGCGGTATCTCGGCCATTACCTTACGAATATTAGTTTTCAATTCGTCAAGAGTTTGAGGATTGTTTGCGTAAACACGATCTTTCGCGTAGCCCCACAAAAAGAAATCGTAAGAAACGTATCCACCAAGAATCCATAAAAGAAACGTATCCACCAAGCGAAAAATGAGCTTCATCACTGAAGAAAATTTTGTTCGAAAAATCAGCATCGACGGCCTGTTTTTCCAACACCCAATTACATTGAACATTACATTATACATTGAAAATTAACTGATTTTGATAATTTTTAATTTATATTTGATTAAACTGTAATTTTAAATTGTACTAGCCGGTGCTAGTCGTTATCATTTCTCCCCCATCTTGAACACTCTGCTGTTCAATTTCTACTGGTAATGGACATAGATTTACAATGGCTCGTTTAATTGTTCCAGTTGAAGTTTTTATTGATGCCACTCGTACTAGGCCATCTGGACCAGGATGCAGCTCGATAATTCTTCCAAATTTCCATTTGAGAGGGGGTAAGTTATGATCTTTAATGATCACGATTGTACCACTCGGAATATTTTTATGTTGATTTTTCCAAAAGTACCGATGTTGTAGTTGTTGTAAATACTCTGTATACATCTCGACCAGAATTGTTTGTGTAAATGGCTGACCAATTCCCATCGTTTAACATAATTTATGGTCCCAGAATCTGTCTTATTTAATTCGGGTATTGTGGATAATGGTCGTCCGATGAGAAAATGACCCGGTGTTAGTATTTCCATGTTGTCATCGGCAGTGAGTGGAGTGATGGGACGTGAATTTAATATTGCCTCCACCTGTTTTATTAAAGTATTAAGTTCTTCGTAGGTCAGATTGGCGTTACCCATCATCCGTCGAAGATGATATTTAGCTGATTTAACAGTAGATTCATATATGCCGCCGAAATGTGGAGAACCTGGCGGCGAAAACTTCCAGATATCTTCAATGCTTAACGAATTGACTTGCTGTTGAAGTTCTGAATTATGAAGCATCTGATATAAACCGTGTAATTCAGAGTTGGCGGCCACAAAATTAGTCCCATTATCTGAGAATACTGAGAAATGAAGCAGCCGTAAGATCTGATACCAGCTCCAAATGGACAGCCTTTGTTGCAAGACAAACAAAAATGGCTAGATATGTCTTGGTCGGAACCTTGCCACGTATACGATAATGAATGTAAACCGGCCCTGCATAATCAATACCAACGTTATAAAACGGTGGTGCCGGATTGACCCTTTCTGATGGTAAAGCTGCCATTAATTGTTCTGGAAATTTTGGTCTTGCTCGACAACAAAGCACACATTGTTTATACACTCTCTTCGATAATTGTTTTCCGTTTATCGGCCAATAAGATTGTCGTACGGCAGCTAATAATGCTTGTGGACCAACATGTAGGTGCTTTCTGTGAATGATACTTATTAGAGTGGTTGTGAAATAATGTTTGCTTTGTAACAGAGCTGGATGTCGACATGTATACGAAATTGATGCAAATTGTAAACGACCACCCACTCTAATTATACGTTTCTCGTCCATGAATAACGACAATGATTTTAATGTGGAATCACGAATCACAAAGCCAGGTTGCTGTAATCCTCGATATTCTGTTGGGAAACAGTTGGCTTGCACTAAGCGTATTACTGTATTCAAACCATTTTGTAATTCTTCTACATTCAACGGCCCGGTTATCTTTGAATGTTTTAATCGACAATTATTGATGAAACGGAGGACGTAAGATATTGCATTTTGAATTGTAATGAACGAATTTTTAAAATGTAATCGATTCAGGATATCATCAACGGGTTCCACCCCTACAGTCATAACCGTCAACGTTTTTCGTTCTTCGATGATCTCAAGTGGTTGTGTGAATTCAGTTCTTGTGAATCACCCCAAGATTCAATTGGCGAATGCAAAAACTTAGGTCCGACCCACCAAAGATCGGTCATCATAAGCATCTCAGGAAAAACTCCTCTTGAAATCAAGTCGGCTGGATTTGATTTTGATTCTACATGCAGCCATTTACCAGAATCGGATCTCGCTTGAATATCGGAAACACGATTTGCAACATATGTCTACCACCTACATGATAGAGATCTAATCCAATGCAACGTTATCATTGAATCTGTCCAGACATAACATGCATCCACCTTGAAATTTATAACACCCAAAACCTTTTGCATGAGTTTGGCCAGAAGTTGCACTGCACACAACTCTAGCCGAGGCAAGCTAACCTTGTTCAGGGGAGCAACTCGAGACTTGGAACACATTAAATTAACGCAATAGCCTTCGAGGTCCAAGAATCTTACGTAAATGACGGCACCAAAAGCCTTTTCGCTGGCATCAGCTAAACCATGCAACTGAATTCCATGGTATTTCTCCTTACCGTTGAACAAATAACGCGGGACGGTCAAGTTCATCAACTTTGGGAGTTCACTAAGAAATTTAAACCAATATGTATGATATTTCATGGGAAGACTTTCATCCCAGCTAAGCTTAAGTGACCATAACCTTTGTAGTAATAGCTTCCCGACGACTACTATTAGGGCTACTAATCCAAGGGGGATCAAAGATTTTTGCAACTTATGATATGATGATTCTTTTCGTAAGACTAGACGTACTCGCAGAACCGAAGTTGACATTGATACGAAAATGATCTTGGACAGAGTGCCAGTAGAGACCTAACGTTGTTATGCTTGTCTTATCATCGATTAGATAACGACCTTCCCTATCTTCAACTGGAATATCGGCAAGAAGCTCTAGACTATTGGAGCACCTTTTACGCAAGGGCAATTTAGCACTTTGTAAGATCGATGTGATGTCTGATTTTAAACTGACTGCTTCTTCCAACGTGTCGGAACCATTTAGCAAATCGTCGACATAGAAGTCATTTTGAATAGTTTTGCTTGCTTCTGGCTGACTACATTGAAAGTCAAGGGCAAGCTGAAGTAGGCAACGTGTTGCTAAGTATGAAGCTGATTTAGTAGCATAAGTTACCGTCGTTAACTTGAATGTTTGAAGCTCATCGGAAGGGTTGTTCCGCCAAAAAATGTATTGGAATTTTTGATCAGTTGACTCGCGACGAATTTTCCGATACATTTTACATATATCAACACTAAATGCATACATATGAGCGCGAAAACGAAGTAGCACAGCAAATAATTCGTTCTGCACGACAGGCCCGTTCGTTAATAGATCATCCAGTGAATAACCACTGGACGTTTTTGATGAACCGTCGAAAACGACTCTTAGCTTAGTTGTAGTTGAATCGGGTTTAACTACCGAGTGATGGGGCAAATAATAATTTAATGATTCGATATTTTTAACCAATTTCATATGATTCAGTGTCTCGTATTCTGACATGAATGATTTGTATTCATTCTTAAGTTCTGGATTATTATTGAAACGATTTTCCATCAACAGAAACCCTTTCCTTGCCCAAAATAAAGAATCACCCAACAATGACGAACTTTTAGAGAACGGAAGTCTTATTATAAATTTACCATCTGTATCCCGACTGAAATTCTCTCGAAAGTGATTCTCGCAGTCCGAGCTAAATAATGAAGATTCATCCGTGTGGCATTCCTCGTCGTTCCAGAACCGTTCTAATAATTCATCTAACTGATTTGATTCAGAGGCAACTAGATGGCAATTACTTTGTTGCTGTAAAGAAACTGAAGTTCCACCTGCTACTACCCAACCTAATACCGTATTCTGAAGAACAGGCAAATCTTCACCAATTTTTATTTGCCCAATAGATTGCAATTTAAAGAAAATATCCGCTCCGAGGAGTAAGTCTACTTCATGTGACTCATAGAATGATGGATCAGCTAACTTGATATTTGCGGGAATTGACCATCTAGACGGGTCAATTCGACGGTTGTCTATCAGATATTTTATTCAATAAGTGCACTTCAATTTTTTTTGGCAGAAAACTGGTTTATTCGCGAATGGATAGTAATTGTCGAACTTTTCGACGAAGAAGTAGAAGCACAAGAAATACCCTTGATGTTGACCAACGACTTATGAGTTTTAACTCCTAAAACCTATATCAATGACTCTGTGATAAAATTCAGTTGCGTACCTGAATCGAGTAATGCACGTGCTGTAATTGACCGACCATCCTTATCAATAATTTCAACAAGTGCTGTAGCAATGAAAACAAATTTTGGAATGGATGTCCCAACCAATGTTGTTAGGTTTGGATTGCTCGGAGAAGTAGTTATACTGGTCAAGGATGATGATTCAGAGTTGATTTGAGATGGGATCATGATGCTAATTGCTGAATCAGAACTATTCGGATGCAATAAAGTGTGATGTTTTGTCTTACAAACTCGACATACATTAGTAGTATTACATTGTTCAACTAAATGTGATGACCTCAAACAAATTGTACACAATTTTAGCTCGGTTGCCACCTTTTTTCGTTCATCAACCGGCATTGCAATATATTTATGACATCGAATAATAGAATGACCAAATTTGTTACAAATGACGTAATTATATCCCGTTTATACTGAAAATGCTGTTCGTTTAAATGGTTTCGATTGATGTTGTTGAACTTTTGAATCATTTGCACTGTTTGATGTAGATGGCAGTTCCGATTTATGTTCAGTTATTTTGTGACTTCGAACTTGAATAAACTTTGAAATGTCATCGAATGATGGAAGCACATTTGGTAAAGACGCTTCTTTCCATTTAGCCTTTGTATGTGAATCGAACTTAGAAGTAATCAGGTACACTAGAAAATCGTCCCAATATTGTACTGGACGACCTAAGGTTTTTAGAGAACGAACGTGAGAATTGAAATCATCCAAGAAGTTCAACAATTTTTAGGAAGTTGGCTTATCAATCGGTTTAATAGCAAACAACGCTTTTATATGTTGTTCAGCAATTTGATTGGGTTTATCGAAACGCTCAACCAATAAACGTCGAGCTTCAACATAATTCGCCGCTATAAAATCTAAATTTTCGAAACATTTGGCCGCGAAACCTTTAACTGAATTTTTCAAATATTGAAATCTAGTTAAATCGTTTAATTTGGGGTTGTTATGCACATGGTTATCGAAAGCTTCGATAAATCCCTTCCATTTGGTAATCTCTCCAGTAAATGAATCCAGCATGATTTCTGGTAATTTCGGAATAAATGAGAGCTCCTCCGCAGTGTTGGCAATCGGAATTCCCTTCTTCTTCGCGAGATCTGATATTATATCTTCTAATGCTGGTCGCAATCCATAATATAATCGATCTACCTTGGTTCGGACCTTTGAATCTAACTGTGTTTCGTCTAATAATTCGTATTGGCTTTGATTTTTCTTAAAATTCTCATAATTGAGAATTAAATCATTAAGTCGAAGCTGAATCTGAGACCTGGGTGCAGTTTCCAATTTAGTTTCAACAAAGTCGGATAACTCAGAAATAAACTCATCGAAATTTGTCTTACACTGTTTGCACCGTTTTAATTGGGTTTCAGTCGCCATAATGAAACAGGAAAACACTCAAAACAACTAACACAACCACGAGGTATAACTAACACTTAAACCGTTACACAATGAGACCGTTATCTAATTAATCACGCGATTTCGAAATCACTTAAATAATGTGCGAGTATATTAATTGCACAACAAACACTTAAATAAATAAGTTAAAACTTGTAAATAAATCGATACTTAGCTGACTGCAGTAGTTTAACACGTATGATGAGATGACACCTGTGAACTCAAATAAAAATTATATATAAGCTAATAGGTAAGTATTGTACAGCGGGTTAGTATATAAATTGTATCTAATGCAAAATAGGTAAATGTATATAACAAGGTAAGTAAATATATAATATAAATTGTACTGGTCAGGGATGTATTTATTATATGTACATTGAAAATTAACTGATTTTGATAATTTTTAATTTATATTTGATTAAACTGTAATTTTAAATTGTACTAGCCGGTGCTAGTCGTTATCAGAGACCTACACAAGTTTATAGGGGGAAGTAAACGTAAATTTGAAGAATAAGACCTACTGAACAATAACTTATCAAATAAATAGGGAGGTTGTTTAGTCCTGAGAAGCTTAAAAATAAAAAGACAAACGCGAAGTTCAAAAAAATCAACTAAATTACAACCCAGAATCAAATTCAAAAAGGAAGAAATGTGATCATATTTCCTAATACTAAAAACAAAACGAGTACAAGCATTGAAACATCTTTGGAGAACATTCATATTCTCCTGAAGCATACCAAGCAAAACAACATCCCCAAATAGAAAATGTGGAAGAAGGTGCGAGAGGAACATACGCTTTTTAAAATTACTATCAGAAAACCCAACAACTTTATACAAACAACTAAGCACTCCAAAAACCGTTTTGCTAACCTTAATCAAATGATCACCCCAAGTTAGAGTTTTATTGAAAATTAACCCTAAATTTCTAACTGTATTAGAGAATGGAATTAAAGAATCACCGAGAAAAAATCCAGGAAAAGAGGAAGTATCTATAGATTTTTTATAAATTATAATAGACTGAGATTTATTAGCATTAAGAGCGATCCGGTTAGATAGTGACCAATTATAAATTCTTACCAAATCTTCATTAATAAGAGAAATATTAGAGTTAATAGAATCATTATCTAAGCGACTACTCCTATAAATGTGTACATCATCAGCAAAAATATGAAAAGAAGGAACCGACCCCTGAGGAACGCCAGAAGAGACAGGTAAGAAGTCGGAAAATGAATTGTCAAAAAAGACTGCCTTACAGCGACCCGAAATATAGTCTAAAATTAATTTAGCAGCAGAGAGAGAAAAATTAAAGTTTGAAATAAGCTTTTTAAACAAAATTTGGTGATTAATTGAATCGACCGCTTTAGAAAAATCCAATAAAGTAAGGCAAGTCATTTCTCTTTTACTCATACTACGACGAATATCATCACAAACATTCAGTAAAGCAGAGGTAGTACCGTGGAATCTTCTAAAACCCGACTGAAAAATACTAAGCAAATTAAAGCTATCAATATGATATTGAATTTGGTTTTTTACTACCAATTCAAACGCCTTGGACAGAGAACTTAAAATACTAATAGGTAGGAAATGGGAAAGCTCAGAAGGATTGCTATTTTTAGGAACAGGAATAATTTTACTTCCACTTCCACTGAGCGGGATAAAACGAGGTCGTTAAAATAAAATTAAAAATATGTAACAAGTATCTTGATACATTAGGAAAATACGCTTAACAAATTTTAAACTAACCATATCTAGACCAGTGGATTGCGATTTAACTTCCCAAATTGCAGAATGCAAATCGGCAATAGAAATATTTGCAAACGAAAAAGAATTTAGGGATTCTACGGGTACTAAATCAATATTGGAAATATCATGGGTGGAACTAGAATTACTCAGGTAATGGTTAAAATCATTAGCTTTAAAATTTACCGAAGCACCCACTTTGCAACTACCAAGGCCCAAATTGCGAACGTTACGCCAAAATATCTTAGAGGGAAGTGAGGAATCTAGCTTATCCTTGAAAAAATTTTACTTAGCGATACGAATTAAACTTACCCCTCTATTTCGAGATTGCTTATAAGCTAGATAAGACTAAGAATTAGGGTTAATTTTCCAAAGACGATATTTGGAAAAATGAACAGAAATAGCATACGAAATCTCTTGTGTCATCCAAGGGGGGGATCTAGGTCTAAAATAAACAGTAGTGAGAGGAACGCAATTATTAAATACATAATTAATAGAGGAGTTAAAATAGTCAATTTGGTCGGTAGAAGTACTAAGAGAAAAAATATTGTCCCAACGAATAGAGCCACAAATTGATGAAAGGTGAGATTCATCAATTTTCGAAAAATCCCTAAAGCTGAAACTTTTAGGTTTAGGACGAGAGTAATAATTAACAGAAAACACAAGGAGATCGTGATGAGAACCAATACCAAGAGACAATTGATTGAAAAAACAGATGGAATTATCAGCAGAAGCGACAACATGATCAATGAGAAAATAAGAACCACCACTTGCGGTTGCATAAGAGTATGTGGGTGCTTCAGTGTTATAAACTGAAAGATTAATGCTATTTAAGATATTTAAATAGCTACGAGAAAATAAAGTCTCTTGAGAAATATCAAAATTGAAATCACCCGAAATGAAAACCTCATCATACCGACAGGGAAAATAACTAAAAAGACACTCAATGTCTAAAAGCGGTTTTTTAAATTGAGCATACGACCTCTTGTTCATTTTAGGAGGATTATAAACCACACCAAAAAGGAATTTCCGCTTATTGACGAAGACATTTAAAAAAAGAAACTCAAAGTCAGAAACGAGTCTTTGAGAAATTGAGAGGGGTACCGATACAACATTACATTTAATATGCTCGTTAACATACAGGCATACTCCGCCATAATTAACTGGTGAATTAGCTCTATCACGCCTGAACAAATTATAACCACTAATGGACAACGCGGAATCGGGAATATCGGACGATAGAAATGTTTCCGATAAGCAAATGACATCAATTGGGACCCCATTAAAAGTATGACGAAGTTCGTCAATATTTAAAATAAGACTCTGGACGCTTAAACTAACCACATTAAGCAAATTGGACCTAGTCCGAAGCATGGATTTAGGTAAAATGGAGGGCAAAGAAATACTTTCGGTGGACATCGCGAATCGTGGCGCACTTCAAGAACAATACCTACATTAACTTTGTTTAAATAAATAATTAAGTTCTTCTTCAAAAACCAGGTTAACTTCAAATATCAAATCTGAAACAATACAAATAAAGCCAAATAATACGAGCAATATAAACGGTAATAGAGGAACGATACTTATCTAATAATAAACTCTTCAAACTATACTCGAGCTCCAAAACCCCCAAAAAATATATATAAAAAATTTAATGGGCAAAAAAAACTTTAATTTGCTGGAGTCGCAAAAAAACGATCTAGAAACATATTTTTTTGCATCCTATGAAAGGATTTTGCTACGTCACGTTAAACAAGGTGAACCGTTTACGAAACGTAAACGAAGATTACACTTCATACAATAATTCGCAAACGAATCTATTTTGCAGCTCAAGAACGAACCGTTTACGGTGTTCCTACAAAAAAGGGGTGGGCATTTTACATGTAAAAAACGTAAATTACATAAAAATTTGTGTAATTAACATAAAACATGTAAATAACGTAAAAACTCTGAAAAATAACTGAAAATTTTGTACAAATGTAACAAATTTTTATTGATAAGGGTTATACGCATCACAAATATCAATCAATCAGTTTATTTAGACGGTCAATCATAATTATTTTAGACTTTTAGTTATCTACAATCACAAGAAGAAATTCATTTGTGTATCTACACTGCCACCTGTGTTTGTCTTAAACAATCTCTAAAAAACGATTACTGACATCTTTAGGTATAGTTTAGCTACATATGAGAAAGATAATAATTTTTATAGTGTAATACGTGCCATCTAATATCAAATTGTAGCATTTTACACGGTTTCTTCGTAAATGTCAAACAATTGAGTAAATGTCACAAGGTAATTTTTAGTAAGGTAATTTTTTTCCACCACCAAAAAATCCATACAGTTAACATACCGTTTAATATATCTATTGATGTTTATTATGGAAAAGGAAATTTGATTCAACATCCAACTCTGGTAGTAAATCGGCCTAAAAAATGTTTACCAATGGCCGGTGGTTTATTTACTAGTCTTTAACCATGACCAAGGGCAACTGTAATTTCCTGTAAAACTTGCTAAAAATCTCGAACAAAATGTTTAACTCGTTTTGAATTTGGTCTTAGAACTTATTATAGAAGGCATTCTTGCTCGGCCGTAAACAACACATCAATCTCCCAAACATAGTAGCCCCTTCTTGTGCGAACAAGTAGAAAATCTGACTGAAAAATTAGATGCGAATAAATAGGGGCTCGATACGTTATTTCCAACAGTCTGTATATTGTCCAGGATGAAGTATTTGCGAACAAACACAACTTCACCATATTTAAACTTCTAGAGTTGGACCAGAATCTTTTCCCGGTTTTCGTTTATAATAATTTTTAATTTTCGAACACATTCCTACTTGATTCATGACCAGTCAAATCTCATAAAGAACACATATCTCCGCCACCAGACGAAATTCTTTCTAACTTTCGTGGCTTTTTCTTCTTTTGAATGTGTTTTAGCAGCATCTGCCTTGTGAACTGTTACCATCTCAGTTAAATGAATGAGCCTTTGGAAATGCTAGTTCGGCCAAATCCAAACAAATCTATTTCAGAGTGGTACTCAACGGAATTAGCAGCATCGAAATTGGAGACGAAAAATCATTTTGGCCAAAATGAGAGATTAAACCACAATGTTTTGATAAAAGTTGGCTAGGACGCCAACATATCGTAATCTAAAGTAATACGAAATTGTTGTTAGTTAAAAATTTTACCATTTTTTTATTGAAAAACTTACTTGTATTCATAAACCGCCATGCGTAACATTTCGTAAATCGGCACCATGTTATGCGATAGGTTGGGGATGAATTTTTAAAATTTCTGAACGTGCCAGTTCATTAGGAAGCAAAATTTCGTTTCCACTGTTGCTCTACACTGATGGCTGCTTCTTCGTTAGCTTCGGATAATGTGTTTCTTGTGCTCGGCCTTTTTTAATCTGTCGGTGTTTATTTTTTCCGATTTGTCTAGATGTGTTTTACAGCAACAGGTTTAATTTTAAATTATGATATTTACAGGTTGTTGGACAATGTAAATGTCTGCACCACTCCTTGACCTGACGTCTTGAGAAATTTCTTGTTGGTCATTACGTGATCTATTTGGTTCGTTATTCTACTTCAGATGATGTCCGTATGTGTATATTTTTGTGTGGACATTTACTGCCCGTTCTAAATTATCTGATTTGTGGCGCAGTAGTCGATGAGTCGTTCTCCATTATTATTACGCACAGAGACTATATTGCTTGTTTACCCACAAGATGGTTTATCAGGTCGGTTTTATATGTTCCAATTTTTGGATAGAAATCTCTCCTTCTTGTATTATTTTGATCATTTTATTGTGTGTCGTTTGCTATTGTGGCTTGTGGGTTCATATAACCCAGGTTGTTTCATCTACGTCTTTTGTTGGATCGTATCAATACTAAAAGTTACCAGGAGCGGAGTCTGTTTTCTGTCGTCAGCGGCCTGTACCGTATGCAGCCGGACAAGCAATTCAGGACGAGTTGCAGAGATTACAGTTTTTGGGAGTTATTCAGCCAATAGAGTATGCCAACTCAGCCACGCCTTTTGTTGCTGTCAAGAAACAAAACGGAGAAACTCGTGTGACAGCCGTACTGGAACCTGCTGACGTTTTGACGAAGTTTGCAGGATGCATTGTATTCAGCAACATTGACCTTTCTGATGCATTCCTACAATTGGACCTCGATAACGATGCTAAAAAGCTCATGGTGATCAACACACACGTCGGGCTGGAGTGAAGACAGCACCCGGAATTTTCCAACAGCTAATGGACACAATGCTTGGGAGTATGTGTACAGTTAAAGCATATCTCGACGCATTCGATGTCATCAACCGCATTCAGGATTATGGTTTCACCCTTAAGCTATCGAAATGTTCTTTCAGTGAGAAGTCCATTGACTTCGTACGTCAAGTACGAATGGACTCCTGCTCCGGATGAGGCGTTCAAAAGGCTAAAAAATGTTCTGGCAACAGATCGCGCATTAGCACATTACGATCTAACGAAGAAAATTGTTGTTGCCGCTGACGCAACTAGTTACAGAATGGGGCACTGCTATTATAATAATTCGAAGATGGTTCAGAGCGTCCTATCATGTATGCAGCATCGTCATTTAGCAAGACCGAGAAAAACTACGCACAGAACCAGTGAGAAGCCCTTGCACTGATGTTCGCGCTTAAGAAATTTCATCGTTACATCTACGGCCGGAAGTTCGAGCTACGTACCGATCACCAACCATTGTTAGAAGTTTTTGGATCAAAACAAGGAGTCCCTGTTTACTCTGTTAATCGTCTACAGCGTTTCGCGTTTGTTACGCTCGCCTATGAATTTGACATATACATCAGCACGAAGAGTTTTGCGTATGCTCATTTTATTTCAAGACTCATTAATGCGCAACCGAAGCCCGAGCCCGAAGATGCCATCGTTGCAATCATTCGAATAGATAGTCAGGAAGAACGCTTTGCCATCGAGTCATCGAAATCATTACCGGTTAATTTCGGAGCAATCCAAGCTGAAAGCGCAAACTCCGAGGTCCTGAAGCAGGTCGCTTATTTCATCAAGCAGGGTTGGCCTGAAAGGAGAAAGCAAATCACCTCGGAAATGCATGCTGCAAGCATGGCCGATGCTGAAGGTACCTTGGTTACGTATTCACATCGATTACGTCGGCCCACTCAATGGATTCTACTACCTGGTCATCGCTGATGCATTGAGCAACTGGCCGGAGGTTTTCAAGATGAGCAACACGATATCTGAAAAGACCGTTCAAAACTTGATGGAACCATTCGCTCGGCATGGATTGTACGACACCATCGTGAGCGAAAAGTTGAAGGAAGAAGGGAAAGTCGATAAAATCTTGGGAACATTTCTAATGAGCTATCGCTACTCGCCTTCGTATGCACTGGGGCTGAGTCTCCGTACAAACTAATGACTGGACATGCTATGACGACCAAGTTGGATCTCATTGGACCCTCTGTAAAGCGAGATGATGTGCGTAACACGAAAATGGAGCAAGAGTTCAACGACTCTACTGAGCAGGATGGAAGGAGTTTATTAGTGCCATTTATTTCAAGTCCATGCTGCGCAACATTAGTTTTGAAGGAACGTGAAGGAACTGTCAACTATATGGTACAAATCGGATCACTGGACTGGCGCCACGTGCGGTTTCACAGCAATCAGCTGAAGTTCCGACACGCCAAATCACATATCGATAACTTGTTGAATTTGTTCGAAACCACGCCGTTCCAAGAAGTTGTCGAGCCGGCGGTTATGCCTCAGCAACAGCAACCATGTGATGATCGTGAACCGTACAATGACAGTCATGTTAACCAAGCTATCGATGTCGGCTCAGACAATGAAGTCAACCGGAATGATCAACAGAAGGTGCAACTTCGCCTTACAACACTGGTAGTAAAACAGACTAGACCATCAGATCAATTATCAGATTTACAACAATAAGAAGTAGTTTCTGCTCCCGTAGATTTACATAATTACCTTAGTGATTAGGATTTGGCAACTTATTGTTATTTTCGGGTTGAAAGATTCAATAAATAAATAAAGTTGTAAAAAACATTCGAGATACTAATTCGGAGGTACATCATTCATGTTATCATATTGACGTATTTAGGCTGCATCAGTAACATGACAATCAATTTTGAAACCATATTTTGTGCAAACCAATCACAGAAAAATGACAACAAAATATTATTTTTGCTTTATTGAAAATGTTGATTAATTATTTTCCGTTTGTAATCCATTTAGAATTTCAATTAGAAAACTGCGGTGTTATTATGGTTTTGTTGTTTTAATTGGATTTCTTTCATGAGATTGATCAACATTTTTTTTTATTTTTTTTTTTTTTTTTTGATGACATGCACTCAGTAGTGGTTTACATCTATGGGAACTGTGGGGTAACTTTTACCAATTATTTTTCGATGGCACTCAAATCGTACTATAAAAATTTTCATATCAATTTTTTAGAATACAATTTCGAGACTCGCATCACAGTATTTATTTATTTCCAGCTGGGTAGGAAATACTGTCCCCATCATGTATAATGAAACTTGACTCATGAAATTAATTTTAACTTTGCGTTTTCTGTTTATTTTAAACTTTTAAAAGGAATTTTTGTTCCTCAAAGAACTCATTTTGTGTTTGTTTTATTTTTATCTAGCTTTGTTCTTATGCATACGTTTTTTATGTACCATGTTACGTATGTGAATGGTATATAGTTCCATAATCTATGTTCTGAAATAAATAAAAGATCTTGATAATATTCTCGTACATACGAGTACATTGTAAATAATTAATGTAGAACTTAGCAGCGTTGTGTACTCGAATCTTTAACAGGCAGAGTAGTGTAATTTTACGTACGAGTAATATAATATCGTACATGTACGAGTATATGTGCAAATATTTATTTCATGAACTTTCGGAACCATAGTCCATTTCTGGGAAGAGTATAGATTAGGGTAGATTAGGGTGGTTGTTCTAAAATACTGGCAAAGACAGGTTCATAGCCATGCTAAATTATTTTCACTCTTCACCTACTTGTGGCGTTTTCACACCTTGTATCGAAATTCATCATATAAATTGATTAAAATTGACTAGCTCTTGGTAAAATATTGTAGTGTGCGTCGGTTACAAAAAATTAGCTAAAAATTTTAACAGGCTGTTGTAATTTATTTAAAAGGTTGGTAGAGCTCGGTGGTGGAACTCCGACGTGATAGCGGGTAACAAATTAACCAACGGATCCTATTGCTAAATAACGACAATTATGGCCGCATATAACTAAAATAACCAACAGTCGCTATTATCATGAACACATGGTCAAGCAGCAATAACGAAAATTACGGCCGCTCTCAATTACGACCACTTTCAAATACGGCCGATTTTTTACGGAAAGAACGGAGCACCGGCAACTAACCAATGATTTTACATCATCACCGTCAACATGAAACACATACGGGCGTGATTTATATACGGCCTGTTGAAACACGGACAGGTTTTTATTTATGATTAAAATGTGTTTTAGCTTTTTCCGTATTTGTGTTTTCGGCATTTTCCCCATTTTTGCATTTTTGTTTCGTCGCGTTGTGCAAGATATGTACGATCCACCAATTACTCTATCATCGACCAATGAAGCAGACATGACATCAGCATCCGCAGCAGCGGTACAACAAAAGAGTCCAATGTTACGCTAACGGCCACTCAGCTGGATGGACTCATCAAGGATGCTGTTGCCAACGCTGTCTCGCGGATAAACGTAAATTCAAATCAAATAACAGAGACATAGCGTGTAAGTACTAATGTGTCTGCCAGTACTGAATTGATTGCTCGTGTGGCTTTCAAACCTCTACAGCCACTTCACTCACAAAATCCTAATGTGTGGTTTGAGACACTTGGGGACCGGAAGCCGTCCCAACTGTTGAGAGTTATGAAGTTAAATGCTGGTAACAATATGAACGAAGCAACACTTCATCAATTTTGGATGTAGAGGTTGCACCAGTCCTTGCAGAACGGGGTGACAACGTGCATAAAACTATGACTCAAGCACAAATAAATTCTATCGAGGTTTCTGCATCCTGCTCTACTAACCCAAATCCAACTTTTTCACTAAATAATAACCTTTCGGAATTTAAAAAACATTGTTATCGGAGATTTCGGAAATGATTGATTAAAGATCAAAATTTTTCATAATTCTTCATCTCGATCAAACTCGATCACGGGAAAACTCACCAAATTCTCGAAATTCACTCATTTTATGGTGAACCTTCGGCTGAGAATAATTTCATTTGCTTTTATCATAATCATTTCGGCAGCAGGCGTTTAAATATAAACCAAATTGCAAATTCTTATTTGATACGAATAACAATGTTTCAAAAAAATAAATTATCATTCACAATTGGCGGTGTGCAATGATGTAACTAAAACCAGCCGTCGTTTAATCTATTAAATTTGTCTTCAGACCAATTTTTAATAGATATAGGTCCAGATGACTCAGTCTTGCCAGCCCGTTTTATTCGGATAAGGGTTGGACTGCGCCGTGAGTTCTCCTGGGAGTTTATAGTTGCTGACGTGTCGATGCCTATCATCGGCGCGGATTTTTTGAGGAAAACTGGGTTTCTGGTGGATATACAGAGACAGAGGCTCATAGACCCGTTAGCCTCTTTGTATTCAAATGTGACCCCTTCCTCCTACGATGATACTACTGTATATAGGACCGACAAGTCAGCAATGGATCCAGGAGTTTCATTCACGGCAACATTAACATTCACAATGCAAGACATAACGACAAAATTGAATCGAATGGACCACTGGATGCATGTAAACCACGACGGCTGGTACCAGATAAATTGATCATAACGAAAACAGAATTCGAAAACATGATAAAACTCGGGATTTGCCGATGTTTTAGTAGTCCTTGGCCCAGCCCGCTACATTTAGTACCCAAAAAGAATGGAGAGTGGAGACCGTGTGTAGACTTTCGAGCACTAAAAATGTCACAATTCCAGACAGGTACCCGATTCCACATATCCAAGATTTTACATAACGTTTCGAGGGTTGCACTATATTCACAACGATAGACCTTGCCCAGGCTTACCACCAAATTCCTATTAAACCGACGGACATTCCAAAAACAGCAATATCGACACCTTTCGGACTATTTGAATTTTGTAGAATGACTTTCGGCCTTAGGAATGTAGCACAGTCGGTCCAACGTCTTATGCATTCAGCACTCTACGCGGATTTGACTTCTGTTGTGTATATTTGGACGACGTGCTCATTGCCTCTCGAAATTATGACGAATATCTCGAATATAGTAAAATTATTTTTACTAAATTAGAAAAACATGGACTTCTTGTAAATGTAGGTAAATGCATTTTCGCGAAAACCGCAATTATCTTTTTAGGCCATTTGGTAACTGGACCACAAACTGTTAAACAACGGAAACGCTTTTTAGGTATGATAAACTTTTATCGACACTCCATTCCGAGTGCCGCTACTGACCAGGAATTGTTGAACGACTACCTAAAAGGCTACACTAAGAACACTCGAGTTCCAATACAATGGTCAAGCGTTCGATAACTGTAAAATTAAACTTACAGATGCTACTTTACTTATTCATCCATCATCATCAGTATTGTGCCGTTTGCACACCTTGTATCGAAATTCATCATATAAATTAATTAAAATTGACTAGCACCTGAATGGTTAGTTGGGTATAAACCAACTACCACTACACCTAGGCCATTCGTTCCCCTAAGTTTCCGAAAACAAGTTTTCGATGCTTTTCAAAATGTTTCTCATCCTGGCGTCAAAACTTCCATCAAACATTACTTTTGACTCTGAATGTCATCTGGCCATCGATTACGCAAGACGTTCAGAAAATGGCTTAAAGTTGTGTAGCTTGCCAAAAGACTAAAATCTCTCGACATACAAAATCTTCAGTTAGTAACTATAAATTAACTTCCCAACGCTTTTCGATTATTCACATCGATATCATTGGTCCTTTACCAGTTTCTGATAACCAGCGGTATTGCGTTATAATGATTGATAAATACACTCGCATTGGATAGCTCGCTTTGGTGTTCCAGAGTTCATTGTTACGGACCAAGGCATGTAATTCGAATCACAGCTTTTTCACGAACTGGCTAACTTACTTGGTTTTGAACGCAAGAGAACAACTAGTTACAACCAAAATGTAATGGCACGATCGAGAGATGGCATGAGTCGTCAAATCAACCATTATGTCCTACTATCGATCTGATTGGGCTAGTGTTCTTCCTGCAATCTTACTAGGACTACGAACGACTTACAGTGACGAACTAAAGCTACTCCAACTGAACTAGTTTAAGGATGTACAACTCGAGTGTTGTTTTCCATGGAAAGGTAAACAATAAAAAATGAAATTTGAAAGAAATATAGAATTGAATTGAATTAAAATATGCATAGTCAACAATTTGATAGTCAACAAAATAATAGTGGTTTCCGGGTTGTAAATTATTTAAAAGTTTGGTGGAGCTCTAAACCACTAAATACTCATCGAACCATTTTAAACTCTCAACGAAGCGTAGAATATATTTGACATTCAGTTTATTATTGAAATGATCTATGGCACCATAGATGGGCGTTTTCGCGTCTTATGATCGACCCTCGTTGGTGCGGGCCGCTGTAACAAATTCTAATTCCTGTACAGGAAGGTCATTCGATATAACGATCGATTTTGTGTATGTAGGCTGTTGTAAAAATTACAGGGGCACCCCAATGTACACATCGGGATACATCACCAAATCTAAGGGTGGGATATTAAATTTGTGGCAAGGCTACAGTGGATTGTTTTTGGAGTGTGAACTACACCAACAAACCGTAACTACTTTGTGAAACCTTCTAGAATCGCCTCCAGTACGACAAACGACCTAAAACGGCCGCGTAGTTTTGTGGGTAATCAAACTACGCCAATGTTTGGCTATTAATTTGTATCAAAATTCCAGTACCAAAATGCGAAAAGCGTGGCACAACGAAAAATATGACTCCCAAAGGGTTGCATTCCTTAGGGGTTGGTTTTGGGCTATAAACTCTCCAACCGTGCAACAAATTTGTTATGAACTTGTAAAAAATTCTTGTGCTACCCTCACTGAACTGTGCCACAAGTGCTAGTGCAGCATTAGGGTCTTTTTTAACACCCTTCTCGTAAGAGTTTATGATGTTCCCGTTTCGCATGATTGAAATAAAAAAACTAAATTCACAATTTAAAAATATTTATGAAATATTTACACCACTATGAGTAGTGGCTAGTATCGAATGATGACATAAGAGGTGCTCTAGCCACCACTGACTGTTTGTTTATTTAACAAATTTGTTTTTTGTTAATTTTGTTGGTTTGTTAAAAACTTCACATCCGTAAAAAGAAACCATGAACCTTAAATTGCCGGTTTTTTTATTCTCAGCCGCGTGTAATAAATCAAACATTGACAACAGTGTTATGCGTCTACACGTAAATTGGCATTTTCGACATATTGGTGTCGAAAATAGCGTAGACAATTCATTTTGGCGTAGACAATGTCAAAAAATCGTAAAGTATGTACAATATACGTAGACAATGTAGATTATTGCTTTTTGCTGTTTTCCCCCATTGTTTTTCATTTCAAATTTACCACCTCACGTCTTCCAATTCAAATTGCGAATCTTCAAATATTGTGTAGAGTTATATTCGTAATCCAAGCTTTACCAAACATATAGGGGATATTGTGTACGTATGTTTAAAATAATTCAAGATATTTTCCAATTTTTTATTTGCAGTGCCATATTCATTTTTTGCATTAACCGCGCCACATATTGCGTGCATTACTTGACAAATGGGTAACTGATGATGTTCATTTTTTATTGTTGGTGATTTGTTTTCGATTTAAATAGGCGAACAAAACTAAGCGGTAAAAAATGTATTTTGAAATAGTCAAGAATTGTCAGACCTAAATTTACATTGAAGACAGTAATTCTCTAGTATCGGATCATTCCCCGGTTATCATGACAGTCAGTGAAATGGTAATTCAAAGGGAGAGTGCACCCAGATTAATAAATTTAAACACAAACTGGGGTCTCTTTCGTGAAGTAATGGAGGAAAAAATCAATCTTCAGGTACCGATAAGAAATTCTCACCAGTTGGAAGATGAATTAGACCAACTCGATGAAGCAATTCACTATGCTGATTTGGCAAGTACCCTCATTATACAAAATAAGAAGAAGCGTAACATATCCTTACCCATCCTACTTCCATTGGACGAAGTTAGAGAGTTGGTAAGAGAAAAACGACGGGCACGTAAGTCCTGGCAAATAACTTGAACACCGGAGAACTAAACAATTTAGGTAACAGCCCCAAATCTCTTTTAAATGTTAAAAAGAAGTGAAAAATGCATCAATCAACAGATATCTAGTTAGCCTAACCGGTGACAAAAGTTCTGATTATTATCTGTGGAAGGCGACGAAAGGACTCAACAGACCCAAAATACAAGTGTCTCCACTTAAAAAGAGGGATGGACCCTGGACAAGAGCTCCTAAGGAGAAGGCTGATCTGTTTGCGGAGTATCTCGAGGATAACTGCCAATCACTACCAAGACAAACGGTCTATGAAAATATAATGTCAACCCACAAGCTAAATGATTTTGATATACGCCCAATAACTCTCAAAGAATTGAAAGAATAAGTGAAAAGCAACATGAATGTTAAAAAAGCACCAGGATATGACTTGATTACTTGCCAAATAATCAAGGCTCTACCTGATAAAGGATTTCGTAAGCTATTACACATAATCAATGCAAGCTTTCGGTTAAAATATGTTCCATGGCAATGGAAAGTAGCAGAAGTAATCATGATAGTAAAACATGATAAACCACCTAACGACAAAAAATCATACGGGCTAAATTCGTTGCTGGCAATTATGTCAAAACTCTTTGAAAAATTATTACTAAAAAGATTTAAACCAATAATTGAGGAACAATTGAACAGATGCATAGAATCACCAACATTATTGAAAGAACGTTAGAACATAAAAAAATGTGCTCCAGAATATTTCTGGACGTCGCCTAAGTATTCGATAAAGTCTGGCACAATGGACTGGAATTGAAGCTGCATAGAGAACTGCCGAGGCAACTCGCCGTACAATAGGTGCAGGGGTTAAAATTTACTTTGACCGGGAGTTACTGGGTTCGAATTCCACCAGAGGCTGGATGCAAAGCGAATTTTCGTCATCGATTATGATCGGTGATGTTAATAAACACAACTAGGACCCTCTGTTGAAGTGCAGAACTCAGCGCCAAACCACCGCCCATGTCAGTGTACATGTTGACATGGAGCTTGCAATGTGCAGGTGGTATACTGTAATTGTGTGAATGGGTGGTGTGTGCGTGAATGAAAAGGGAGTATTAATTGACCTTCAAAGGACATTAAATCCATTGGACAGTTTAATACTTTCTTTCTTAAAAAAATAATAAAAAATTATATGCCATACTAAGATATTATTTATCCAATATAAGTGGTAATTTGGACTGGGTGAAGTTAGCCCAATTCGTACCATTAAACATGCATCCAGCTTTTAATTTATTCACTATGATGCTATATAAAATATGACCTGATTTTTGGCACAGGTGTTCACTGTTAGTACCACAACTCAAATTCATAGCCCCCTAATATGACAAATATTATTGCTGGGATCCAGCAGTTTACAAATTGGTTTAACTTCACTCAATTCATATGGACCTTTAAACATTCGAATTATGCAATATTGATTTTTCAAATTTTTTTTCGGCGAAAATTTAGTGCTAACTTCAGTACTCGTAGCATGACTCGTACAGATATGCGGGGGCCACGTGAAAATGGGTTGTGTGTACAATGAAATTTCACTGCCTACTGGATTTATAAGCTTCGTATTAATGTTGAGCCATTTGAGTAGTTTTATCGGAATAAAATTTGTACTATGTGACAGTTGCTATTTTTAATTGTTCCTTTAATTTATTCATTGGAGTGCCTTATCGCTCAAAGTAGCTTATTTTGAGAGCTCTGTATTTGGTTTAAAAATTTAACTCTGCATACAGTTATATTTCTTGATTTTGTGTACGCGGACAAAATTACGAATTAAGTAAAACACATTAATTAAAATTTTTAAATAAATTTATTTATTTCGGATGGTTAGAAAGGTTAAAAAGGAAGATTTTTATCTGCTTGGTTAATGCAATAGTAGAAGCCGAGACACTGCAAAAATATGGCAATCTGAACAATATTACAGCTTCTTAGCTGTTATCTTTAAAAACACATTCCCTACCGAGAACAACAAGATTCAACTACTCGAGCTTGAACGTACCGGTGATGTCACAGCGTTAATTCCTAACGTAAATAAACAAGTTATTGGTGGTTTTAATGGAATGACTTGTAAGCTAAAATGTCGAATCAGCAAAAGCTGAACTCTATTGCTCTTCCGCTGAAACTTTCATGGCCCAAAGTTTCTTCCAGTTCAGAGGTCATGTGTACAAGCAAACCTTCGATACTTAAATGGGGAAAACACTTTCCCGTTCATCGCAAACCTGTTTATGTGACACCTAGGAGAACACATGAAAACGAACTCCATTTTTCTCAGAATTATGCGACGATATGTAGATGTCGTGTGTGTGAAAAAATAAATTTATATAGAAAAATTTTCTTTACACCAAGGGTTTTAAGAGATAAGTGCTTTATACTAAGATATATAAAGTTCTACTTTATAACAGAAGTGATTGACCATTTCGAATATTTACAAAATTGTACTAACACAACTAAAGTATGTACGAAATCTCCATCTCCAACCATATCTAATATCCATCCCGATTTTATTATAGTTACCGTTTTCGAGGAACGAGTGGTCGGTTCGGCTTACAATTAAACCTGGTCCTCGGACAAGAATTACTTGCTAATTAATTACATTGAATAAGTTAGTTCAAAACCACCCCTATAACTTGCCTGAGGATAAATTTCAACCCAAAACGATTATTTATTTCAAAAACGTTAATTTAACCGACTTTAATAATTTTTTTAGACCAGACTGCCACCATATTTTAGAAAAAATCTTGCTCTTTAATACTTGTCGAGAGAAGGTCAACTTTATCCAGATGCGTAATAAAATATTTTTGAGTCAGGTTTCACGAAATTGGCTTCGAACGGTAAAAGTTTCAAGGCCTATTTAGAGGTCGAATTTATACCACGTTTAATATTTTTTACACCAGATCGCCACTAGATAAGGGGTTAAATGTTACGTTGTGCACTTTTTGAAGGGCAGATGCACCTTATCAACGTACGCAATAAATTATGTTTGACGCAGGTGAGACGGAATTCAATTCAAACGGTAAAGGCTTCAAATAGGTGATTTAAGGGTCGATTTGACCACATTTAATAATTTATTACACCAGACCGCCATCAGATTTTGAGTCAGATGTTGGACATTGTGATGGGCAAGTCCACCTTATTCTGGTGTGTAATAAATTATTAATTTGCGGGCCTTTTAAACCCTAAGGCTATAGAATTTGTCTTCTTTTCAACGGAACCAATACATTTACTGAGTCATGTATATTCGGATAGCGGAAATTCCGATGATCGGCGGAACTTTATGTATCGCCATAAATTGGCCAACAGGGTACAGAAACTATCGGTAATGTCAAATCGGTGCACCTTTTAATAGAAGTACTCATCTTATTTAATAAAAACAAAAAGTATACGATGAGAAAATTAAAAAGTATCGGATGAAAAAAAATCGTGGGATGAGACGTACGTATTATGTACATAAAATGTGAAAGTGTGGGATGAGTTTTAACACTTGTGCTTCTAGTGGTATTTTAAAACAAATCGTAGGACGAAAGTATTCGATAACTTCAAGGCGGTCCTTCCAGCCATAGTAACCTCTTACAAATATTTTGTTTTATATTTAATACGCACAGTGTTCTCCTAAATTTTCCGCAAAATTCATGTTTTTAATTGGACTGGATCTAGTACAAAGTGAAAATACACGTTCCAGCCTTAGAACCTCTTACAAATATTTTAGGACAAAGCAGTTTTAATGCTACATTGTGGTGTATAACTTTTTTACATTACGCCCAGTGCTCCCCTAAATTTTCCGGAAAATTCATGTTTTTAATTGGATTAGGTCTAGTTCAAAGTGAAAACATACATTTCAGCCTTACTAACCTCTTAGAAATACCTTAAGACCAAGCATTTTTAATGTTATATTTCTGTTTACAACTTTTGAATATTACATCCAGTGCTCCCCCTAAATTTTCCGGAAAATTCATATTTTTTATTTGACCTGGGTCTAGTACAAAGTAAAAACATACATTCCAGCCGAGGTAACCTCTTAGAAATAACTTAGGGCAAAGCATATAGGGTGGTTTACAACTTTTGCACATTACGCCTAGTACTCCCCTATATTTTCCGGAAAATTCATATATTTTAATTGAACTGGGTCTAGTATAAAGTGAAAACTCACATTCCAGTCGTAGTAACCTCTTAGAAATATGTTAGTACAAAGCACTTTTAATGCTATATTGTGGTATACAAGTTTTGCGCATTGCGCCCAGTGCTCCCCTAGATTTTCCGGAAAATTCAAGTTTTATAAATGTTTGATATTATTTAATTTATAACGTAATGTAGTTGATCTTCTTGTTTTAAATAGAACTGATAAAATAATTTAATAATATTTTACACTGTTAAATTACGTTGAAAAATAAATTTTGTGTTTAAGACAGTTTAGGAAAAACTTCACACAAATGCTAGCGATCCAGTTATATATTGTCTAGGGCTGAAGTTGTTCAAAACAAGTTTTATGTTTTTGTTGTTTCGATTTTGTTTAGACTAACCAACGGGACATTCAAGAGACTAAAATGAAAAATTGTTTCGTGCGCAAGAGACAGTTTTGGTTAAACAGTGAAAGTGGAATGTGCGTAAACTATGGTCGGGATTATTTCGGTGTTTTGCAATGTTTTAGTGGTACAAATGATCTTGTGATAGTGGCCATGCTATGCAAATTTCGTTTGTGTGTATAAGTGATAACGGTGATTTCGTTTTGTCTTGTTTGGTAAATAGTTTTAGCTTGCGTTTTAAATTGTTTTGTTTACTCGGACGTGAAAGTAGTTGTGAAAAAATTTGTTTGTGTTTGTTTGTATTCAAGTAGAAAAGGGAACAATTATAAGTTGAAAATTTACGGCTAAGTGAGTATTCCAGTTTTTTATTTAACTTCCATTTTATTCGGCCTAAACATTATTTTTTCTTCTTGCCCTTAACGACTATAACTACCCTTAACGACTTTGAAAGTTTAGATTCTTTCAAAGTCGTTAAGGGTAGTTTGGCGATGTTGAATATTTAGAAAATGGGTGGCTAAAGTGAATATGACGTATATATCGCCGAAATCGGATAAGATGAATATTTTTTGTAGATTTGGCATTGTTGGATTATGTATCTATGGCTTTTAGGAGGTCCAAGCCTAAAATTTCAGGCAAATTTTGACATTTCTCGAGAAAATATTGACATTCATAACAATGACAAATATTTTAATTGTTTTTGATATTGAAATTGTGAATTTATTGTAAAATTGCCACATTTTCCACGAAAATTTTGAAATTTTGCACATTGTTTCGAAATATTTTAAAATGTATGACTTGGCATTCGGCTATGATTTTTTATACAGTGGTCATTTTATGAATTATATTTTCTATAGTAATAAGTATAGATTTTCCCTTTTCCAAAATATTGTCCTCCTTGTAGAGTTCTATCAAATCTGTTTATGGCATTCTACTGTTTTCCTTGGTGGAGGAGATGAATGTTAAGCGGCTTTAAGGAGTTTCAAATTTTAGTAGGTGAATAACAAAACAAATTTTGAAAAATTTGGCGCTTAGGTATTACCCTTGCGCAGAGAAGACTAATGCTAAGCGGCTTTGAGGAGTTCCCTACATTTTTGAATTTTTTTGCAATCTTGGCATTTACATTTTTAATTTGAATGCATTTGAGTTTTAATGTTTTCCAGAGTAGTGGAGGTTTGGGACTGTAGCCTCAATTCCATTATCATCGCTATTGATCGCTATGATGTACATTTTCATTATAATTATCGACACTATTTGAATTATGATCATCTTCAGGATTTTCTTGAAAGTTATCTGGATATAGAAGATGTGATTAATTAAAACTGTACATTTGTTCCTTTTTCGAATGAAAAAAAACAAAACGGAAAATGTGGCGATTTTTTCGAAATTGTTTGCTTGTGCCAGTAAGATTTTAAAAAAATTTCATCTTACCAGATTTCGGCTATGTATACGTCATCTTCACTTACAGCAAATAGGTCAACAGGGTTTTAACAGAAAATTAAATAGTTTGAATTGGCAATTTTCTGGACAGGTATCTTGGTTGGCTTACCAAGTTAACCGGTTTGAAAATCTTACAAATAATCTTGGTTTTTATAAGATCAAAATTGAAATCTAAAGTAAATTCTTTTACAGTTTGGCCAAACTATTGTCAGACGCTATAATGTACGGGTATAAATTTACTGGAATCCTACAAGTAACTTTAAAAGTTCTAAAGAAACAAAATTATGGTCAAACTAAGTAGTGACCATTTCTTAAACAATTAAATTCAGACTCAAAACATAAAATTTCCCGAAAAGCTAAAATAAATTATGAAATATGATAATTATTATATGACGATTAAATATTGAGTTTTTCTGGTTGATGGCTTTCGCCAGATATTTCGTGTTACACCAAGATGATGTTACCAAACCGTTTGAGAGTCAGATCTCTTAGTGACCTACTAACCAAACCATCAGAACCAAATAAAAAGCATCAACCTGAGTAAATTTGAAGAATCATTACCAAATTATTCTTTAAAATTTCGACTTGGCGTGAACATGACGCAAAACGACATGGAGCATTTCTTCCAAAATGCCATCTTAAATTAAACAACTTCTTCAATAAGAACTTTCGGAGCACCCTTTGAACAAAAATTGCTACATTTTGATTTTGCAGTTCGCATTATAGCCAATAAGAGACATGACAGTGTCTGCTGTTTCAATAGACCTGGCTAAATACGAAATTAAAAGAAAACGATGAGACAATTTACTCAAAAAAATCGTACAAAGTAAACACTCGCAATATTGAAATGAGACACACACGTCATTAAAAAGACGAGGCCAACAGGAGTTATTTCTATAAGGTGGGGAACCCTAATGTAATCTCTGTGATGTTCGCTTATTGAGAAAACTGAGATTCACTCAAAAGTCATCCGGAGTCGGTTAAAGTCTTATTCAAAAACACTATACTGAGCAGGTTCGTAAAGAAAAGCCGTTTAATAGTTTAGACCTAAAAGAATTATCTTTATATACTCGTAGGTCCTTTTTTCAATTTTAACTTTCTCAGATCGATAGATTTTCAAGCAAACTCCTGAAGGTGTCAAACTCGAAAACTCGAAAACTAGTCGAACTACTCGAAAAGGACCATTGTTTGTTCTATAATATTTTTTCTCAGGATGTACGATTTTCGTGAAAATTACTGAACGGCCCGGTGGGGGATATTCGTGTACCAAAAATCGATTGCAACAGTTACAGATTTTAGGAAAATTCCATTACGACGTCCTCCGATGGAACCTGTTTCTTTTAATTTTTTTAACAGCTTATACGACTTTGATAAAAACTGCTCCAAGAATTGATGGATCCTGTTTTAGGAAAAGTTCATCTATTAGTACTTCGATGGGGTCCGTAAATTTTTTTCTTTATGTGGTTTAATTGTGAGCTGAAACGTCTTTAATGAAAATTACTAAAATAATGGTTTCGAGTAGCAGAAATTGATGGCGATGGGCCCCGATCTCGAGAAACTTCGTTTGTGAGGGTCTTCCGATGGGTCCGAAATTCCTTTGTTATTTCTTTCTTTCTAAGTTCATTTGGCTTTAATGTAAATAGCTAGACTTTTTGAGTACCAGGAATTTAAAACTATCGGTCCATATTTCAAGAAATTTCGTTTAAGGGTCCTTCGGTTAGGCCCGTATTATTTTTTTAATTTATTTTTCTGCAAAAACACATTTGACAAATATTGCTGAAAAAGGGTTCTCGAATAACAAGAATCGATTGTAATGGGTCATAATTACCTGAAATGTTAGATTCATAGGTGGGACCTATATTTTTGACTCGCATGATTTTAAGGATGACACGTTGTGTTGAAAGATGTAGCATCATATTCTGTGATGCTGCGCTATGTCAGAGGATGTTGCAATACATTTCGTGATGTTGCATCATGTGGATTTCTGAATGTTGCACGATGTTTCGTGATGTGATATATGCTGCACATACATAACTTCTTTCATCACATTTTATTATGTTGCGTCGTGTTGCGATATATGTTGATCTGTTAATTTGATGTTCGCTGTTATGTTGCTTTGATTTTGTTACGGTAAGATGTCTTGTGTATTCTTGTGCATTACTAAAAATCAATTGAGATGAGCCCTAGGTTCGGAATAAATTGTTTATGGGTTTTTTGAGTGTTACAATGTTTGGCCAACAATAAGTTATTTCTTAATTGATAAGGATATAGAACACAGAGTATATGATGCAAATGGGAGCCCTTGGATTGAATGATGCCCTATTTCAAACAATTAGTGTAAAAAACTAACCTATTATGGCTTAAACAAGCGTGCCGTAATTATTGTATTAATTAAATATTACAAGTACGTGAAGCCATCGAAAGTTTAGATTCAACAAAATACTTCCAAGGTAAAGTTATCTAAGAATAAAAAATCTTTCATTAATAAAATTCCCAAATGTTTATCGTTAAGTGTTTCTTGAATTTTGAAAATCGCACGCCAATGGACAAATCGATTTTATTGCCATTTTAATTCGTATAAATTGATTGATTTTAAAGAATGTTTTAATAATTCTACTTTATCGACGCACGATAAAAATAATTCTTTAATTTTGATAACATTCGCAGTAATAATAAATAACGTTTGATAAGATAAAGTTATCAAATCCACTATTACACAAATTAAACATATTTCAGTATTATTTCAACCATTAGTCGTAAAAATGCTTTTTTTAACGGTGTTGTGTATTTTTATGTGTCTAAAAATTTCACCTTGTGTCACATTAGAAGATCAAAATTCGTTACGTTTACCAAACAATACGAAACCACTACGATACGAAATAAAATTACAATCCAATATCCATACATCGGATTTTAAGTTCTCGGGGACGGCTTTAATTACATTCCAAGTGTTAAACGATACTAATGAAGTGGTGATTCATCAGCAAAACCTAAACATTTCTACCGTGAATCTATATATAGTGTATGACGGTTTTGCGAACATTTCACCGATTCCCATTCAAAATGTGGTTAATGGCACGAACAATTATACGATTGTAACTAATTTGAATTCTGCGTTGATTAAAGACAAAGTGTATTTAGTTCAAACGGTTTATACAGGCGTTTTAAATACGCAGCCATTTGGATTCTACGCAGCCCCGTATGTGAATGAACACAATGAAACTATTTATATGGCAATGACGCAGTTTAAACCATATTTTGCGCGACAAATGTTTCCGTGTTTTGATGAACCACATTTGAAGGCCATTTTTAATTTGGAAATAACTCATGGTAATAATTTTACAGCAATTTCGAATATGCCTGGAACCACAAATGTTCTGTAAGTTTTTACAATACCTTAATTTGTTATGGTACTAACATAATTTTAAGTATTTTTTAGTCCTGGTGGTTCAATGATTACAACAACATTTCAGGATACGCCGCCAATATCTACTTATTCGGTGTCGTTGATTTTAACGAATTTAACGAGTTTTTATTCAGCTGAAGATTCCAACAAAATATTGTATGAAGCATATAGTGGATCTGGAAAAAATGATCAACTAGGCATGTTGCCAGAAGTTAGCCAAAAAGTATTACCGACGTTTAGTAATACGCTGGGGGTTAAATACCGTTTAACGCAACTCGTCCAAGTAGTTTTTTCAGATTTGAATACGTCTAGTATCAGTAGCTGGGGTATTATCACTTATCGGTAAATTTTGTTGTTCTTCCTTTTTGTTCAAAATTATTTATTGCATTTTATTTTAGTGATTCATCGATCTATTTCAATCCAACTGATTACGTTTATCAACATGAAGAGATTATAATTAAGTTAATTACACGTGAAATAGCAACACAATTTATTGGGCATAGTGTAAGCCCGGAGTGGTGGAATTCTGATTGGTTGTTTGAAGCATTATGCGTTATTACTACAAACTCAGTGCTGAATATTGACTATCCCAGGTATAGAGCAATTGAAGAGGTTTTAACGAATGAGAAACAACGTATTATGATTTTAGATAGAAATGGTGCCATACCAATAATTGAATATGATATCGAAACGGTTGCCCAAGGTAACGATGTTTTGACTGCGGATGCGAATAGTAAAGGTAAATATATTACGGTTACTTCATATGATAAATTTAAGGAATTTTAGGGTAATTTAATGGTCTACCATTAGGTTAAAATCAGTAAAACGGTAGGAACTGTATATGCAGTTGAGGCAGTTCTAGTGGATAAAATTACAAAAAAGAAAATTAGGAATATGCTACGGTCAACAACTGGAAATTTGGTATAGTATTGATAACCAGGCCTATCTATCGCTTTGCAAAATAGGTGCAGTTTGAATTTTTAATTGACCCTATCGAACCAGGGGTGGTTTTCGTGCTAAGTGGAAACAGCTCTAATTCTATACACCCTATCCGATTCTATACACCCTATCCACTTCGTTAGTTAAGAGTAGTAGAGGTACTAAGCGTTAACAGATCAAAAACCTTATTGCACTGCCTTATATCGTGAGATCATAATTCGATATAAGAACAATCCGATATCGAAATATTTGATATATAGGGTTATCCAATTCAAGCTTGATAAAGTAAACTTAAAAAAAACACACAAAATATTCGGAATGTATTGTAATTTTTATTTCATTTTACAGATTGATCCTTGCCATTTTTAGTTAAACAAGACATCATTCAAATGTCCTCCACGGGACTTCTTACAGGCCTTGATTCTTTTGCGGTAATTTTCAATGACTTTTCGGCACATTTCGGGCGGTATCTCAGCCATTACCTTACGAATATTAGTTTTCAATTCGTCAAGAGTTTGAGGATTGTTTGCGTAAACACGATCTTTCGCGTAGCCCCACAAAAAGAAATCCAAAGGCGTTAAATCACAGGATCTTGGAGGCCAATTGACATCAGCAAATTAAATTTTGTTCGAAAAATCAGCATCGACGGCCTGTTTTTCCAACACCCAATTTGCGTATGTTAAATGCTCCATATTCTTAAATGGCAGAATGTCAACTAAATAAATGACAGCGTACTTGACGTTTATCTTTGACAGATGTCGGTATACAGATTTCTACTTTATCAACCTCGAATTGGATAACCCTATATTAATGAATCTGTCCATTCTTACTTCAGAATTTAAGGGTGGTATAGGTGCTACGTGGCAGCAACTCAAATATCAAATTGTATCGTGAGGTAATTCAACACAACCAACCTATGTGATATCGTAATATTTAATTTTGGAGTTTTTAATGAATTTGTCTGTTGCACTTAGTAAATTATGGGTGGTATTGGTGTTCTAAGTGGTAGCAGCTCAAAAATCATATTACACCTATATCGTGAGCTCACAATTCAATGCACCCTACGTGGAAAAATTTAATATTTAAATGAATTTGTCTGTTCTTGCTTCAAAATTTAAGGGTGGTATTCGTGCAAATTGGTAGCAACCCAAAAATCAAAATACACTAATATCTTGAACTAATTCGATACACCCTATCCGATATCGAAATATTTAATTTTGACATTTTCAATGAATTTTTCAGTTGCACTTGGTAAATTGTGGGTGGTATGGCACTAAGTGGTAGCAGCTCAAAAATCATATTACACCTATATCGTGAGCTCACAATTCAATGCACCCTACGTGGAAAAATCTAATATTTAAATGAATTTGTCTGTTCTTGCTTCAAAATTTAAGGGTGGTATTCGTGCAAATTGGTAGCAACCCGAAAATCAAAATACACTAATACCGTGAGCTAATAATTCGATACATCCTATCCGATATCAAAAGTATCAGAATTTAAGTTTTATTATCATTTGTGTAGCGACCTTTAGAACCAGAGAGTCTGGGATGGGCCTTAAGTTTTCAAAATCAAGCGCAAAATATCATTTTTAACTCTTGGTTTTATCAAAAATCGAACTTTGCTATTCTTTATTTCTATTATTCCGCTTCGATGTGAAGTGCGTTATACCACATCAGGTCTATTTTTTTAAGGACTCAATGTGATCAAATTGACCGTCCCTTATACATATAAATGATTTTCTATGAACATCGGTTCAGCAGGGGCCTTTGCACTTCGCTTTTTCATTATCTTCAAAAATTCTTTCCACAGAGGTTTTCAGAAGGTATTCTCGATGTAGAAAGCACGCCGGTTATTAACGTATATTGCACGCTTGTCTTTATTCAATTTTAATTGGGACAAATCTTATAACAAAATTCATTTTGCAAGAATTAATGACAAGTCTCTGTGAAATAAAAGGAATCGAGATCAACCCCTTCCGGCATGCCAGTATCACTCACCTAGCAGCAGTGTGCCCCTTCAAGCAGCCGTGGAAACCAGGGGTCATTTAACCTCATTAATAGGGTGTAACCTGTGTACTTTATGTAACCTATATCTTGATCTGCACAATGATTTACTCTTCCGGCCTCTTTCCTTAACCCTTCACTTAGAATTTAGATTTTTTTCTGATTTGCTATTTATTTGCATAAGGTGTACAGTACGGTGCTAAAGTTTTACAGAGCAATAAAAATCGAACATGCCTAAACGCAGCAACGTGCTATTTGTAGATCGAATCCAGTATCGATATTTTGTGAAAGCTAGCTTCTCTCCTAATAGAGTTCATTGTACATACCACCCCTCTCGGAGATACAAATATGGATGACCCCACAAATTTTAATAAATCAATTTTCTGTCCACGGTTTTGACGGCACATACAATTCTAGTTAAGTGTGAGACTAACATAATTTTCTTATATTTCCAGCAACCTTAATAATTTACATGATGATGCACGCAATACAAGAAGAGGTATTTCACGAAGGGTTAACTCAAATAATGACACAAAAGTAAGTAAACATGTTTACGTCGGCTGAGAAGTTGTTACTTTATGTTTGTATATTTTTAGCGAAAACTCCACAATCAGCGCACAAATTTTGTTTAATTCACTTGATACTATCGCACGTAGTTATGGAACCTTATCGATTAGCACGCCCTTACCAAATATGATTAATTCATGGATTAAACAAAAAGGGGTTCCTGTCCTTACAGTAACTCGCGATTATTCATCTGGATCTGTAACAGTAACACAAACAGTTTTAGGCTTAAATGGTGCGATAGACGAATCCATGGCCATCCCATATAACTTTTTAGTAAAACATGAAGCGAAATTAGATGCTTGGCTAACAACTCCACATGGATGGTTCGATTTACGAACGCTTATTATTGTGTTGCAACCAACGACTTACCGTACCTGGACAGCAATGGACTGGATATTATTCAACAAAAAATCAACGGGTTACTATCGTGTAAATTACGATCGCGATAACTGGTATTTATTAATAATGGATCTTTCGAATTCGGAAACGTTCTCATTGGTACACCATTTAAATCGAGCCCAATTAATCGATGATTCGTTCGTGTTTGCCAAAGAAAATTTACTGACGTACGACATTCCTTTAAATCTAGCAAGATCACTACAATTCGAAACGGAATATTTTGTGTGGCAATCATTTTATACATCTTACCAATCTTTAGAACAAATTTTATTTGAAACGGATGCTTATGATGATCTTTCTGTTTATATACATTACTTAGCTGGGAAGGTATTCGATAATTTCGAAAGCAGAAATTATCATGATGTCCTAACACACAAAATTTTGATTAATATTTTATGTCGGGCAGTCTATTTCAAATGCGGTGAAAAAGCTTCTGGAACTGTAATGGAATTTCTAAACAACGCAGTTGCATTGCCACAATATTTGGAAGAGGAATATTTAAACAATGGCATTCGATTTATTAGTGTACAGTCTGTCAACCAGCTATTTAAGATGGCTATGACGTCAACCGATGACGCTAAGCGTTCATTCATTTTTAACGGGCTTGGATTTAATTCGAATTCGGAAAGTATTGAAATGCTTCTGAGAGCAACATTTACAAATAATAACGAGAATATGGACGATATCGTAATCAATTTAACAAGCAACGAACGAAAAATTATTCTTCTGTCGATTATTAATAATCATCGGGTTGGTTTTAAATTGGCACTGAATTTTTTAAGAACCCAGCAAGAAGCTTACCGAAGGATTATGTACAATGAAATTCCAGATATATTGCAATCGATTTCGTATCGAATTGGAACAACCGATAGCTTTTCACGATTCCAGGCCTTAGTAGATCTATATAAAAATTTACAAACTCAGTCCACATTATACAGGTACTTGGAAAATGCAAAACAAAATATTGATTGGTTGAGCAGCAGATTAGATGAAATAAGGAAAAATCTCCAAGCTATAAATAATGAGAATAGCGATGCAAGGTCCTTGTACATACCGTTTACTTTAATATGCTTAAGCCAACTAATATTAAAATTTTTTAAAATAAATAATTAAATGTAATTTAACATTATTTTTTGATACAATGTTCCGTTCAGCCTTTATTATCAATCAACAACAGTTTAGGTTCATCAATCACTAAAACGTTTATAATTGACATCTCTATCCTATCTAAATTCGGGTAACGTTGACCCAAAAACCAACCCTTTTTTGTCATTTACCATTATAGGATTTCATTTTGGTACAAAATCAACAAAATATAGGAAACCATAGAGGCCATATCAAAGAATTTTTTTTTTTTAAATTTATAATTTTATTATTGACAATGGAAAATATATTATGGAATTTTTTTTAGTTATGATAAATTGGTCGTACACCCAGGAACACCCCCAAATGAATAATTCGACAAAACGGATCAATATCATGGATACATTTTAAATAAAGTCGTACGTTGTTTTTTTCTAATGATATGAATAGTTATTGAAAAGTGCGTTGGGTGCGGGGCAGACTCAATTCTTGTGTTAATCAAGTAACGTCGGAGTGGTATAGGTACTTGACTGTAATCTAATGTTCACTGATAAATCTTAGCGTTATTCTTTGGTTAGGTAAGGTTAGAGTGGTTGCCCTAAAGGACCGGCATAGACACAATCAGGTCCGTTTAGCCATGCTACATTGTTTTATATACTCACCTACTCAACGAACCATTTTCAGCTCTCAACGAAGCGTAGGATATCCTTGACGTATATTTTACTGAAATTTGTCAAGGCATTTAGGATGAGGGCGCCCAAGAATTTCAGTCTGCTAAGTGCTAGACTGAAATCTTGTCACCGCCGCAACGATACCTGCCTGATCCGTGACAGGTATATTTTTGGCCACATCTGCCAAGTTATTACGCATGAGGTACTATTGGACTAATTGTCGTTTGTTGTTCTTTTAGCTTCCACTTGACCCTATAATTTGCACGTACCCAGCAATATATCAAAATCCGCCCTGCATGGAAAAGTACAGCACGTTAAGCGTTGTCGGGCGAGTTCATCCGTCTTTTCATTATCCGTAATATTAAAATATCCTGGCACCAACATCAGGTGGATGTTGAATTGATATGCCATCTCGTTAAGATATCAGAGACAATTTGATGATTTGAACGTCCTTATTGCAGGCTGACTATCTGTAATAATGCGAATATCCCTTGCAGCAATTACTTTATACCTCAAACAATCAACAGGTTTGAGATGGTCGGTTGATCATCACATCGCGATTAGGTTAGCGTTAAAAACACCACAGTAGTCCGGAAGACGAAATGCAATTTTACATTTAATTCTTAACATAAAACTCCACCCCGCGTACTTTTGAACCATTAGTTAAGAAATTAACACCTTCAGTGTTAAGAAATGCTTCTCTTAACCAGCACTCTCTTGTGGAAATATTAGTCCTAAATCACTGGATCTTCCTGTTTTGTAGAACAGATGAGTGTTCTATATGGTTATAATTCCACATGGAGCTAGGATATCTCGAGCTGTGAGATGAGTTAGAATCTACAGTGCTTGAGTGGATGTGATCCTAAGAGCTAATAAACAAAGCAGCTGTTCGTCATACTTTCACCAAGGATTTTAGGTTGGTGAGAATATTGAAAGCTGGCCACCATTCAGTAACTTCATATAATAAAATGGGTCTAACAATTGAAATTTATAAACAAAGTACATTTTGGGGCTCTAAACCCCATTTGTTCAATGGTCTTTTTATAGGAGTAATATGTTAGGTTTCTGGCTTTATTGGTTGTCTAGAGTGAGACCTATATACTTTACTTTATCAATGAAGGTCAATTCAAACCCATTTTACCTGAGGGTTCATCGGCACCCAAAGTACAAACTCTGTTTTGAGTGAATTCACACTCAAACTGTAAGCTCAATCGGAGATACTGTCAAGCGCACTTTGCTCGCACCCTCTTGAGCTGCGCATCCTGTTAGGTTTAATAATAGATCATTAATGATCAAATTTCAAAGAAGATGGGATAATACCACACCTTGCAGTGTGCTTTTACTCACAAACCTGCTATTGGAGGGCCCACTCGTAGCCGTCACGACATTGCTTTTAAGCATTTTATCTACTCAGCACCTAAATGACTCATCCTCACATAGAGATAAAATTGGCTGCGTGATTGCTTCTGCTTTGACGTTGTTGTCAAGGGATTTCTCGATAGGAGCAATAAAGAGGTAAAGGACAGTTTTCACAGATTGCACTGCTATGAGCGATTTTTTTCGCCTTAGCTATAAATATTAGTTCACTCCGTTTACTAGGAATGTGACAAAGTTCTAGACTACCCTTGAAGATAAGTTCCTCCCAGAGTGAACTTAAGTCAGTCGTTTATTAGACCAATGCCATCGTGTCCTGCCGGCTTATAAGATTTAACGCTACTTAAACGATTTTACTCTCGATTAGAAACGATGCCTGCAACTCTATTACCCCTAAGCTTTTGTGGCGCTGATTCGGAGCTACCTAGGATGTGAGTTTGCAGTAGTAGCCTCAAGGATTCTGCACTAGTCATGGTTCAAGAACTATCTAGTAGTTGGATTAAAATCGAAGTAATAGGACATAGAGATTTTACGCCGCCAAGGTGCCTTAGAAGACTCCTGTATTTTACTAAAGTATAACCTCAGAACATTTGTTTTAGCATTTCTTAATTTGTATTTGTATGTTTCGAGTACTTCTTTGAAGCAGCCCCAGTCGTAAGCAGGTCCTTTCAACTATCACGGTGTCGAAAATTTAAATAGGATGCTGCTAGGACAAAACGCATCTTATATGGCCTTATTAAAGGCGTCGAATAGCTGGTCCACTAGGGCCTTAAGCTCTTGTATTAAATCACGGGGTTTGTAACAGGTACCGGCAGTGAATTACTTTCTGGAGCTATAGGTTTTTTGATGGGTTTTGTATTAAATTCAAATTGGAGATCAGAATGACCAGGAAAGGAATGATCCTCTAATACCTTCCAATTCAATAAAATATCCATAATAATATCTAAGACTAGTGTAATGTTGGCTTATCGCCAATATTGCATATAATTTCGTGACACATAGGTTAGTACTAAGAAAAAAAATCAAGGAGTAACGCATCTTATTCTTTTGGAAAATTGCTTTCCAATATTGTGTGATGTGAATTTGCATCGCTTCTCAGGATGACTCCAATTTTTTTGGTTTTGAACTTCCTTTAATAAGCTTCTTAAAATGACAGGCGGGATGTATTGGAAAGTGGAAAAGTGGAAAGTAAGCTGATATTAGCCAATAGATTTAGTCCATCCAGCTCAATACCTATTTTGAATTACTGAAATTTGATAACACAACGATGTTCGGATTATTTTTAGCAAGAATACAGGAACGAATTTTACCTACCATCCTCGCGTACAGCAGTTTATATTTAGGAGTTCTAAGTCCAAGAACCTGGTCACTATGGACCCAAGGATCTTGGACTAGGACAAAGTGTGTCCCCTCTGCTCTTAGTTTGAGCATGAGCACAGCCGAAGCTGCCTAAGAGTGACGGAGGTTAATCTGCAGGAAACTCAACTTTAGGTTTGCCCCTTTATTTCAACCTACACCACAGTTGCTACAGAATCGCCTTCTGACTGTGATTCCTCCAGCGATCGACAAAGTAATCCCATTGAAGTGAACATGTTCGTATCTGTAGAGAGTGTTTTTGTCTCTTTATCCATTTTCATGCAGTTCCGGTTGACAAGCGGAAACTGCCTTTTAGGCAGAGATCTATCAGTCGAATATTCCTGCTTTATTTCTATAATCATTTTATCTCATGAGAGTGACTCCAAATCCCTGTCCGTTCTCTTCGCCAACCATTTCTGGTTTTGTAAGTTCATACGAGGGTACCAGCCTTGTTTGTGCTCATGCCCCTAGAGATTGCATTTGAGGATCCAGCCTTATTTGTGCTTGAGTCCAATTTTTTCTGTATGACTTGAGGGTCAGACCTAATGTCTAAAGTCCCACGTTGGTTACGTATGACTTAGACACCAGGCCTAAAGGCAGAAATCACATCCACCTTCACCCACATTATCTCCCATGAATAGCGAAGAAAGAAATTTCCATATGTGCAGAGATCGAGAATACCCAGATAAGGCAGTTTGATCCTAAGGGTGCCAGGTATCTGGACACACCGCTAGAAAATGAGGTTTTTTATACTCAGGCTTGCCGGTTATCAGCACGAATACTTGCAAAAGCTTGATTCCCCCTTAACAGCTTCACACCAAGACCACCAGCGTTAGTTTTGCATGTGTAAAAAAAATTCTAAATCAACTCTGTGGAATATACACCGTACGGAATAAAATAAAAGCTTCCTTTATTTCATTTTGGAAGAACGGTCTAGAATGCCTTAAAATGTATTAAAGAACAGAATGTAGTCGTATCATCTTCGAATGACCTTCGATTAAGACTACACTTGAGAATGCCAGCAGGATCCGCTGCCGAATTTGGCGAAATCGGGAATAATCAAGTTCAACAATCAGGCTGCCACATCGTCAAAAGAACCCTTAAATTAGACAATAAACTGGAACGCTTCACCTTTTAATTCCGAGGAAGACTGTAACTTCGAAAATTGTTGCTTCCAACCATTCTCCGGCTTTCGTGGTGATCATCCGTAAGTACCGTTAGTTACCTTCTTGATAATGTACTGGAAAGGCGCAATTGTTTTACCTAGTAAGCAGCTTTAAGCCAACAAGTATAGCAAACTTCAAAAAACCTCAAGACGCTCCTTATTTCTCTCCCCATTGGTTTCTTATATATCCCGTCTACTTCAGTGTTTCCCTTGCTGGCTATATGAAGCGAACTCAAATACGAGTAGTTTTGGTGGTCAACCAGTTGATTGATCTCAACATTTACAATATCTCTCAGTATTTTGATTTGAAATTATTTTATGATATTTAGGTTGGTTGGTTCAATACAACCCAACAACTAAATTATATGTCCAATTGAGCTATAAAAATTTATCATTCGTCCTTCCCTCGCGAATAAAGTTACTCGCAATCGTAATTCGCGATAGGTGTTTGAAAAAAATTTGATTTTAACGTAATCAGGTAAAAATGTGAAATTCCTTCATAGCATTCAATTCTTCAAAAATCTTTACAGGAACTTCTTACAGTTTCACGTCTGCAACTTTCACACCGCCAACACATTTTTTAAAATTCAATAATTTTTCGTTAACGCGATTTCATCATATTCGGTTAACAAGTTTTCTTTTCTATCTACACTCTTCCTTGCACAAAAAATAAACTGCTTCGCTTCTTCGAATGCAAGAATGGTCGGTTAACCAAATTAAGATAATTTTGTTGTTTTTGTCCATGTAGTTCATTTAAAAAGCAACATTAGCTCCAAGTTATCTCAGAAAAGATCAGGCCAGCTAGGAATTGCAATGCTGGCCATTCTAAATATTTAAAATCACCAAATTTTTGCATCATCATTTGCGCAGACGTTCAATTTTGTCTAAAAATTATTTGTTCATTTACCAAATTTATTTTGCTCAAGATGCTGCTCTTGATTTTTATTTGATTTAATTGTTTTAGTTTGATAGCCCTAGAACAAGCCTTGACTTTGATATTTAAGTAAAAAGGTGCAAGCCACACAATGTTGTCGAAAACAGCGGTGCAACAGGTTTTTATAGCTGCGGATTCACTTAGACAGATTTGCCTCTACATGTTATTAGGTATTTTTCAAATTGTTGTTCGCATCTAAAATATTATGCCTTATCATGCTTTAATGTAGCCGTACTGTTATTTGTGGATTACTATCCCGTGTATTGCAAAACAATCGTTTAAATGTGAAGTAAGCTTTACTGCGTATAACGAGAAATGAAGTTTTCCTGGTTGACACTGAGACGATCCATCTCGAGTCTTGGGTCAGCATAGGTAGTGCTGTAATCTCTTCTAGTCGTTGCTGTGCTACATATTAAGAGTGAATGCTAGGAGATAAAAGTCAAGATCTCTGGCTCTATCTCGTGTTTGAATTACTTCGAAACATTTCTTCTGTTTGTTTGATCTGTTGATGTTCCATCCTGTTGATACATTAACCAATTATTTTCTAAGTACCCAGGAAGGTCAGTATAGCCTGATGTTCTCTGTTCTTGCTCTGTACAGACTACAAGTGAATCCTATCCTGGGATTTGTAAGGATTCCGAAAAAATTTTCCTCCAGTCGTGAAAATTTTAATCAGAATAGGATTGAATAAAACTCATTCGTTGACTTAAGTTATCCAAAATCATATAATTGGGAAAAAGAGCTATCGCCAATAAGCTAAGAGTAGTGAGATGCGATTTTTTAAGGTTAATTGTAGTGTTCTTAAGAGCTGCGATTGTATTAATATCGGTTTGAACATCGGTTAAATTTTATTGGAATCTGTCGGTATAGAAATGTCTTCTGACGTCTTTTGGTGATCGTAATATGGTTTTCACTGATTCACTTCAACTAATTTGCCCATTTTGTTTGGAATTCCAAGAGCCTTCATGTTTGGTTAAAGCCTTTTAAATAAGGACAGGCCGTGGTTTTTGATTTGTTTTCCAATTGTTTGTGATATGCTATTGTGTATGATGACTAATGCAGTCTGATACGCTTTGCTGATGTTTTGATCTGTTTTTAAAACCTGAAAGAGAAGGTCTCGGGGAATCAGCCTGTCGCAAACTTGTTGTAAATTTTATTAGTTTTGTTGATACCTCTATAGTTAATAATATATCTGTTCTTTGATAGTTCTCCAGCTCTTCTAGCTTCTTCATGGCTTGGGCCATTTCCGGGAGAGGATGGGATTGTTTGTCCTGTTTTGATGGATTTTGGAAACTGAAGTAATGTGATCAGCTTTGTTTCCCATTTATTTGGACAGTTTCGTCTGTGATTGTAATTTCCCATTGCACTAAGTCGATATCTTTATAGATATGCCAGGTTGTTTTATTAACAGCAATCGTTTCTTTGTCGTTTCGCTTAATTTTCGTCTTCTTAATTTCCTACTCACAAGTTAAACATTTTGTAACGAAACCCAAATACTCTGTTAACATACACATCATCAGAGCCTGCGTGGTTTTATCGTACCTGACTAAATCTCAGCGGCGAATATGCGGGGTTGGCAAGATTTGAGATTATACTAGATTAAACCACAGGCGACAAAAAACCGAATCAATGAACCATTTTGAGAAAATACAAAAATGAAAATAATAAACCGAGTGTGCCCATCCAGACATCGCCGGAACTCCACGAGTGACAAATGCAATGCCTGCAGTGAAGACCCATTCGAATGTTCCATCGGTTCCTTACGCAAGCACGCAAGTTTACTTATAAAACCGATGCCTTGCAAGAAATAGTTATGACTTTCTCACAGCACGAAATCCCACAAACTCAAAATTAAATCAAACATATGGCAAAATTCTGAATATAAAAATTAATCGAAACTCCAAAATAGCGGTAAACCTAAAGAAAGAGAAACAAATAAAAACCAAAATATGGAAGCAAAATTTATTTATTGACCAAACAATGATCACCATTTACGGTAAAGCAAAATATGACGTTAAAAAGTTATGGCAAAAATACCTCCGTGAAGCTAGCCCGAATTTTCAGCCCGAAATTTTAATTTTTTACTTATGGCAATACAACTTCTGTCATGACACAAAATATACGCAAATTATAACTATAAAGCAAATTAAAAAAACAAAATTTATTACTTACTTATTAATGCAAAAAACTAAATAGGTCATATAGAGGGTGGGCCAAATAAATTTATTTTTTTAAAAAAGCAATAAAACAAAAAGTTCTCTCATTTTTTCAAATTTATTTTTTCATTGTATAGAACAATCCTTCCGATTAATTATGGAGTACTATTTGTAACACTTATCTTTGATGGCAACCAAAAGATAATAGTCCAACGGCGTCAAATCACAGCTCCGTGGCGGCCAAATCACATCAGCGTTTCGGCTGATAATTCGATCTTCGAAGACAGTGCGCAACAGATCAATTGAAACGTGTGCTGTGTGGCACGGAGTGCCATCTTGTTGAAACCAAATGTTGGCTATTTCGTCCTCTTCAAGTGCCGGGAACAAAAAACCATTTATCATGACGTGGTAGCGCTCACCATTGGCAGTAATGGCGGCTCCTTGCTCATTTTCAAAGAAAAATGGCCCAATGATGCCACCGGACCAAAATCCGCACCAAAAAGTCACTCGTTGAGGATGCATCGGCTTCGCTACAATCACATGCGGGTTCTTCGTGCCCCAAAGGCGACAATTCCGCTTGTTTACATAGCCGCCAAGATGAAAATGGGCGTCATCCGAAAAGATGATTTTTTGGTCAAAATCGGCATCTTCTTCAAGTCGATCAGTCGATCCCAAACCCACTCAGCGAACCGAATACACAACCATTTTCGTTCAGCGGAAGGATAAAATTAACTCTCTGCTAAATCAGAAGTGACATAACCCTTACCATACTCAAAATAACCGCTAGTTAAAAAAAAATATTTGGCCCACCCTGTATTTAAAAAAATCAAAAATTATTTCAGAACTATACTCAGCTTGAGACAAATTTTATCGGGGATTACTAAGAATATAGTCTATTAAATCAAGCCGCATGTGTGATTCACGAGCACATCATGACATGTACCGTCGAAATCGTTAAGCTTATGACTACAAACGAGGAGATTTGTAGAAAAATTCTATCTGGAATTATCTGGATATAGTCGTTTGAACCTCGCCTCACAGGCGATTTACGAGCACTTGGCACATACCGCCGGATTCGTTGAAGTTTCGAGTACAAACGAGGAGATTTGTAGAAAAATTCTATTTGGAATTATCTGGATATAGTCGTTCGAATCTCGTCTTGCAGGCGGTTCACGATCAGGTGAGTCGCAATTCAAACGACTATATCTAGATAATTCCGAATAGAATTTTTCACCAAATCTCGATGTTTGTAGTCCAAACTTTAACAAGTCAGGCGGTATATGCTAATTGCTCGTGAATCGCCTGTGATTTGAGATTCAAACGACTATATAGAGAATTTCAGATAGAATTTTTCTGTAAATCTTTTCTTTCGTAATCAAAACTTCAACGAAGCCGGCGATATATGCCAAGTGCTCGTGAATTTCCTGTTGGTCGAGATTCAAACGACTATATCCGGATAATTCCAGATCGAATTTTTCTATATATCTCTCAGATTGTAAACAAAACTTCAACGAATCCAGCTGTATATCCCAAGTGTTCTTGAACCGCCGTGAGACATGAATCAAACGACTATATCCACATATAATTGTTCTACAAATCTCCTATTTTGTAGTCAAAAGTTCAACGAATCCGGCATTAGAATTTTTCTACAAATCTCCTCGTTTATAGTCAAAACTTCAACGAATCCGGCGGTATATGCCAAGTACTCGTGGATCGCCTGTAAGACGAGATTCAAACGACTATATCCAGATAATTCCAGATAAAAAATTTCTGTAAATCATTGCGTTTGTAGACAAAACTTCAACGAATCTGGTGGTATATGCCAAGCACTCGTAAATCGCCTGTGAGGCGTGAATTAAACGACTATATCCAGATAATTCCAGATTGAATTTTTCTACAGATCTCCTCGTTTGTATTCAATAGTTCAACGAATCTGGCGATATATGCCAAGCGCTTGTGATCGCCTGTGAGTCGAGATTCAAACGACTATATCCATAAACGTCAATTTTAAATTTCGGTTTGAAATTTCTTGCTAGACCCATGGTGGTCAATCACTTAATGCCAATTCAGTTTCCGCATTGTCGCTTTCAGTTTAGGTTTGGGCTGTCTAGGTTTTGCATCAATTGAAGAGATAAATTAAAATACTTAAAAGTTATATTTATAATTTTGTGCTGAATGGGCTGAATTTTATTGTCGCGACAGTGGTATTTTTTTCGGGCTGGGATATAAAATGTTCTCGATAGTTAAAGTTTAGTATTGCTAATGGGCTTTTCAACTATATATTGGGCTAGCTTCATATAAATGAAGAGTCTGACTATGCCACCAAGCATAGTAATATATCTTAAAAATACATAAAAGTAATTTTAAAATTTCGGGCTGAAGAATGTTATAAATGCCATGACTTTCTATCATGATACTGTTTACTGTCACGATAGTGACATTTTTTCGGGCTGGGATAGTTAACTCTCACGATAGTGATAGTTTAGTGTTGCTATCGCGTTTTTTCGGGCTGAGTATCGGGCTAGCTTCATATACATTTCAAAAATTATTTTTTTAATTGTGTCGTATTAGTAAATCGTTGTTAGTTACTATAATTCTGCCACGTCTGCTTCCTTGCGGTATATTCGTTCACTTGATTTTATTGTCCCAGATTGGCGTTTCTTTCCGAATCTTTCCTGATTACATCGTTTTCACGTTATTAACGGCTTCGCTCTCCAGCTGTTTTTCTCAGCTCACTTTTGTAAAGTCGTAGTTCGTCCATTTCCTCTTTAGGCTCAGAAACCCCCGGCCGGTGCATTCTTCTTATATGTACATAACCCCGATTTTGTTATATAAAAATTCCAAGCAGCCACTGTAATCAAATTTGTATGACGGAAGTAAAATCATATTTAAATTACTTTTCTCAAGAAAAAAGATTTTATCTTCAGAACATTAATTTTTTGTGAGATCACCGATCTACTCTACTACCGATAACTTGAGGAGTACGGTTTTATTATCTAATTACTTAATTAGTTTTACCGGACAAGTGGTGCAGTGGTTAAAGCTTCGGCACTTGGACCGGGAGGTGCTGGGTTCGAATCCCATCAGAGGCTAGATGAAAATCGAATTTTCATCATCGATTACGATCGGTGATGCTAATAAATACAACTAAGACCCTCTGATGGAGTGCAGAATTCCGTATCACGCGCCGACCCACCTTCCATGTCAATATACAGGTTGACATGGAGCTTGCAATGTGCAGGTGGTATACTGTAGTTGTGTGAGTAGGTGAAGTGGGTGGGTTGATGATGTGGAGTGAATGAGTGGTATCACAATGGGCCTAAAAATTGGCCTAAGTGTGCAGTAAGCAACCACTGAAACCTACTTAATTAGTAAACGATGACGCTTTCGAGATTATAGCAGCTAATTAAATACCTTAATAAGGGTTCCGCGATAATTTACTAAAACAGAATTCACCGAAAATTACAATTCACAGAAAAACAATTCACCGAAAACAACAATTCACTGAAACCAACATTTCACCGAAAAAACTATTCACCAATAAGCAACTCACCTGAAACTACAATTCGAAACTTGAAAATTATCAAATTTAATAAACTTAATAAGAAAGTCTTTAAAAATTCGAATAATTAAAAAATATTGTTCACGCTATTACAATTCAAAATCGTTAAAATAATTGGTTATGAAGTTAGTTTTTTAAATTGCAATTCGCTTAAACTTCGCTTAAACGGTTTAGGCGCTCCCCCCATATCCACATTCAACCCGACGAGGAGCTTTGTATTTCAATTTCGAGCCGCCGTATGATCGGGCATCTTTAATAGTGCCGGGCATATCAAATTGGAGTTATTGCCAAAGGGTTCAGTTAATTTAATTAAAATTATTTTAAAATACAATGAACCGTTGTAAAGGAATTAAAGTATTTTAAATTTGAAGATTTTTCTTTGCAGTAAAATTTGTTTCAATATTTTGAAAAATATGTTTCTCAGGATTCTTAGTTTTCGTCGTGTTCGAGAAGATTTAAGGTTTCGACTTTTCAGTACGACCCCAGTACGATTACAGAGAATAACTTCTAATAATAAAATATATTTTTTTGGTTGGAATTTATTATTAGAAATCAGTTAAATTCTGCATTTTAAAAGAACAATTGAAAGGTTCTTTAAAGAAATAATGGTTTTCGGTAATTTATAGTTAGTTTTCGGTAAATTGTCGTTTTCGGTGGTTTTTCGTGCTACTCTTAATAAGGTATGGTTGGGAAAAGTACCCCTTCATTCAGAGGTAAACATTTAGGGGTATATCCTCGAACCGGTCGCAAGCGTGTTAAGCAAGATAACACGGTTGAATTTCCAAATCGGTATCCACGATAAAAATGACAGTCGCAACTCGTTAATTTTTTAGATAAATTTAATACTGAACATAACCTCAAACTTTTTAATTTTGACGTTTGGCAATCAATATTTTTTTGTAATTTAAAAAAATATTTTTATCAAATGGATTTAATTGTACGACGCAGGCGAAACACCCGAATTCAACGGAAGATATTTTGACTGCGGCGAAAACGTATTTTTGTGCGGTATCGCTATATGAAAACACCGCAATGTTCATCATAGATGAATTGAGGATTTATTTAAAAAGGCCGACCAAAAGAAGCAAAGCTTTTCCATCTCATTTATTTGTACGTATATTCTAAGATTTATTTTGTTTTTCCATAAAACTAATATTTGAAATATTCTCCAGGTTTTAACATCTCTTAATATACTTGGTACTGGAAGTTTCCAATTTGTGGGTGGACCGATTTTATATCATAGTTTGGGCCAGTCTGCCGTTAGTAAGGTTTTTAAAGAATGTTTTTCCACCTTAATTCTACAAACGAGAAAATTTATAAAATTTTCGTGGAATAACGTGGAAATGGCTAAGGTAAAACGGGGATTTTATAGAATCTATGGTCCTAAATGTGATTGGTGCCATCGATGGACGTAGCTATACAGATACCGCTTGAAGTCTTATTATTCAATTAATATTCAGGCAGTAAGTTAAAAAGATTCAAATATTTTATAAGTAATGCTTGGTTATTAGGCGACAGTGGTTATATACTTCAGCATTGCCTGAAAATCCCAATCGCAAGCCCATCAACACCAGTATAAATGACGCACATAAAAGAACTTCCCTGTTGTTCTCCAAAACCGTTAGGAACAATAAAAGTTCTGAGTCCGTGAAATTTGGTCGTCTTGATCTTCTTTTGGGTATTTGTGATGGTCCTGCTTCCATTTTATAGACACATGTGTGATATGTATTTATATGTATGCACTGTATCGGCTATACGTAATATAATATTACGTAATACAATATAAAACACAAAATATAGGGTTTTCCAAGAGGAATGATATGATTTTTAAGTGACGTTTCGGTCATTTGTAATATGTCATGATCTGCCATTTTTTGATTCATTGTATTCAGTAATGTTTACAATTTCATCATGGTGAGATATACGCAAGAACAACGTTTACAAGTTATTCAGTTTTATTATCAAAATAATCGTTCTTCAATTGCAACATTTCGTGCGCTTTTGCCATTTTATAGTCGTAATAATCGTCCAAGTGTGCAATTTTGAGCGTACATTTTCTTTACATAATGTTGAAGTGCCAATAAGACAAAGATTCGCTCGAAGTAATGCAAATATTGCTGCCGTTCAGGCAAGTGTTGCTGAAGACCGCCATATGTCGATTCCAAGACGTTCTCAAGAATTGGGACTGTCTCAAACCACAACCTGGCGGATTTTGAGAAAGGATTTGGGTTTCCATCTTTATAAAATTGTAATCTCTCAAGAACTGAAGCCATTGGACCACCGTAAACGTAGTGAATTTGCTGATTTTGCCTTGGAACAACTTGAAAACGATAACGATTTTTTAAGAAAATCATCTTCTTCGATGAGGCAAGTGAGCCTCAAAACTGTCCATTCTGGTGCGAAGAAAATTCACAAATTTTCTGAATTGTCGATTTGCGATTTATATCGAAGATGCCAATTTTTAGTCGTAGGTCAGCCATATTGCGACGGCGCAAATTAATATTTTGCGACTGGGTCGAGGATATACCCCTTATTTGTAATTCTTGAGATTTTGCGTTTTTGACAGTTGGTCTGCGTAATTTAATTTTATTTCCAAAAATAATTTTAATTTTGAAATTTCGGTTATCTTCTGATATGTTCGTTAAAAACGAATTTTAAAAATAAAGTATAAATCCGTGTTATTTAAATGTGATTGACAATAAATTCTAAAAATAATATTAAATAATTCAGTTAGGTGGTTTTGGCTTTTTGAAAATTCTGTAATTCGTAAACACAATTGAATTTTTACGTTTGGTTATCGATAGGCATGATGCCCGACCAATATAGTCCCTTTACAAAAGGATGATCATAATGTGTTTCCAAAAATAAAATTAAATAAATTTAAAACTAAAGCGTAAATTAATTTTCAATAAACTTTTAAATTTAATTTTATCAACAAACCAAACCAGATAACTTTGATATCCAAAAACCACCCTTACCATGTTTATGGATGTTTTAGTAAACATAATGGAAATAATTTATAGTGTATGCAATATATACTCGTATGTATGGCTTTATTGATGGGCTGGAACCATAAAATACAGTGAGATAAAAGGATATAAATGTTGTTGTTGCTTCATTTTATTATTGTTTTATAGTTTTAAAATAAACATTAATTAAATTTTTGGAAAATAGGTAATATTGTAGAAAATATTTTGTATCCCTTTTCTGCGGTATCGCTGTAATTATGCACGTAATATGAAGCTCTTAAATGTAAATTAGTTAGACCACGGATTACTATTATTATTCAATGCCCTCAGCCAAAGTTTGATGGATATGGAAGTTTTCCTGATGGCTCTGTCGATGTTGCAACGGACATAGTATATATTAAAGTTAGCTGAAAGTATCCAGTCGAAAGATAAAAAACATCGATAATGCAGATAGTGTCTTCGCTGTCTCAGCCGAAAATCAACATTCTTCAGTCGAATGTCTTCAGCCAATTTGAATGTTTTATTAGGTGGAGTTTGATGTAAAACCTAATTCTAATTAAGCTTGTAAAATACAAATGTTTAAATTAAAACTATTTGCCACTATGGCCATTTATGGGTCATAAAGTTAGTAAATTTCGGCTGAAAGTATGATGGAGATACAGAGATGTAATTTTGTTTAAATCGCGCAAATTTAATATATTGAAAATGCATTGAATTGGCTAGGCAATAATGTTGCTTAACTTTGGCTTAATTGTAGAGAAGATCTGATGGGGACTCCGACCCCTGCATTCCCATAAGTATTTGTCCACAATTAGACCGAAGTTGACCAACATTACGGCCTGTCAGATGACCATAGTGACATCAATGATAAAGTATGTTAATCTGGAACTCCAAGTCATTCAGTCATTCAATCAGATAGTTTAAACTGGTTCCTCTTTTTCTCTAAGAAACCGGATTGTGACTATAAGAAAATGGGTGTTAAAGATTTAACAGCTACGGAGTTGAAATTCCAATTCCAATTCCAATTAACGCAGCTTAAACAATATTTAGTATTTAATATCCGGATAATTATAAGTTCGAAGAGGTATAATAGAGGAAAAACTAGATGGTGGAAGCAGTTCACCGACTTGCATGAACAACAATTGGAATTTTATAATTCCAATTTGAAATGGCTGCCAACATAAATGCATGGGATGAAGTGAGTCGTGTCGCAGAATTAATAGTAGCTCTTAAACAGGAGCAACCGAAAGTTACGAGTTAAGAACAGTTACAGTGAGATAATGAGGGCGCTGGATCGAAAATACGGAAGTGACCACAAGCACGAAATACTTCAAGAGTAAGCAATAGAGATCGAGCGACTAGTACATTTACTTAAATATATTCGCCGATTAATTGGAGGGAGCCAAAATGAATTCTTTCAATGATGGCATTTGGGATCTAGAGACACGCTGAGCGGTGGTTTTGTCACCGAACGCAACTTTCGCTGATACCATTGGTTGTGCTTTTATCAAGCCACCACTTAAAGTACGGTGGATTGAGATAAAGATCGAAGGGAATATTGAGCGGGCGACACCCAGATTCAAACCGGTGTGAAGTTTTCAACATTTATCAAAAGTGTAGCTACACAAATTAACAAAAAACAAAAATGTAGATACACAATTTAACAAAAAGTGTAGAACTACATAAAAAAATTGTGGCAGGGTTGAAATTGTTATAATTTTCACTAAATACAGTACCGAGAATAGAAAGTGCAACACCCATAAAAATGCACAAAACGATGTGTTTTGCCAGTACGACGCACGTTTAAAAAAAGAAGTGTTTTAGAAGTGGTTCTTTGTAATATAACACACATTTTATGGAAAAACAAAATCTCGTGCTAAATGGTTTTATTGGCTTTAAAGCCATTATAATTTTTTAGCATTTTTCAGGTAAAATTAAATTTCAGTTTCAAGAACAGGTAATAAATGTTGAGCCACTTTTTATTGTAGTTTTTTTTTATTTTTATGGTAAACAGGTGTCTTACGAAGTAATAAAATGTATATTTAATATTTAGTTGCCTCGCCTTTGCTGGCAATAACAGATGCAATCTTTGTTGGCATGGCGTCAATTAAATCTTGCAGGTACTTGAGGGTCAGTTCTTAATACCATACTTATTCGATGATTGAATTGAGTTTTTTGGATGATGACGGCATCTTTTTATTGATTTTCATCCCCATTACGTGCCACAGGTTTTCAATGGGATTCAAATCTGGCGAGTTTCCAGGCCAATCCAGAGTGGGAATTCCATTTTTCAACAACAAATCTTTACCCTGAAGAGAAATAATAATAATTAACTGTTTCTTTTTTTTATCGTCTTAAATATAAAATTAGTAAATGAAAAAAAAATATTGCTTACCGTTTTCGCTCGATGACAAGGGGCGGAATCATCTTGAAAAATCACAGACTTAGCACTCAAAAACTGCATTTCAATGGAAGGGAACAAATGGTACTTTAAGATTTTTTGTAGACTTCTGCGTTTACAGCTCCTTTAATAAAGGCCATTTCTCCAATTCCATGATAGGAAAAATATCCCCAAATCATTTGGCCCGCTGGATGTTTCACTGGATTTTTCAAGCACTGAACGCTCAGTCGTTCGCCGGATTTGCGCCTGACGTACTGGATTCCATCCGATCCAAAAAGGTTAAATTTACTCGCATTGGAGAATATAACTGTTCGCCACTCCTTTTGAGACGTAAGAAACAGTTTTTTTGCCGGGGAGCTGGCCATATATCCTTTTTCCCGGAGGCAGTTACGAATCGTATACACCCCGATTTCTTTGCCGGTTTCTGCGTTGTATTTAGCCCGAATAAACACAGCAGTTTTAAATCGATTGGCTGTAGACATTCTGACAATTTTGGAATCTTATCGTGCAGTTGTCTTCCTTTTTGGACCTGTTCCCTTTTTGCGTTCCAATTCACCAGTGGAATGAATTTTTTTTAAAAACGGCACATAGTCGAGTAATTGCATCCAATCTCAACAGCAATCTGCCTCGATGACATTTTAGGTGTTCCAGACAATGCCAGAATCCGATTTTTCTGAGCCATAGTTAGTTGTGTGTATTTGGCCATTTTAAACAAATTATAATTTTAATAACTTTCTCGTGCAAATTTTTTTCTCAAACTAACTAAAAAAGTTAAATAACGATTGTATTTATACCCAAAAAATAAATCAGCCTCCTACGATAATGACAAGGAGCAATTAGTACAATTTTACCTGAAAAATATTGGTGTTGCACTTTCTATTCTCGGTACTGTATATTCTAATCTAATCCGCGGCATATCACTGCGACCTTTGGGGATTATTTTTTGTTTAGTGTAAATGGAAATAATAAGATAAAAAGTGTAAACCGGGTCTTGTGGGTGTTTAAGGGCCATCAACACTAAATTCTAGAGATGACACCACAAATCTGAGTATACTAACAATAGACAAGGTGGGTCACACCTCGCGGGACTGTTGGGAGTAAAACCGACGAAAGCGGAGTAGATCACCATCTGGGATGTAGCTGAAGTCAAAGGAATAAAAAACATTGGCAAAGGACGAGAACCCAAATTTAAGGTCGTTAAACTCCAACGAGCCAGCTTAAAGGGGCTTGAGCTGATTTCGACAATGGATTGCTCCATAATCTCTATCTCAATTTGCAGATTAACCCGAAGTGGTGATTTTGATGGGAAAACTTGTTTGGAAACTTTAGACTAAGGCGGACTCACCAGTAGTAGCACACAACCGCGACAGTACATTCATCCTTGGTAAGAAAGTAGTAAAAATAAGAATTCGGATTACTATTTTTCAACATGAACGGCGACCAGTACCGCCGATACTGTCGATGAGGTGATTGTTAGACTTTTTGAGAACGAATAGCTTCGTGTGGAATGTTGAATGAGATGCAACTTTGACTCAGCGGCTTAAATGCAACAACATTCAGGCGGGTAATAATTGACCAGTGAGAAAAGCAGTCATCAAATACAGAAACAATTATTTGGGGAAGATTTAAGGGAAGTTCTGGGTTCACAAAGTTGTGAGTTATGGAAACTAATAAACCAAAATATGAAATAAAAGAAGTAATGATCAGGAAAGTCATAGTAATACCAAATAACGAAGATTAGAGTTCCAATTAGAGCTCATAATCTGTTGAATAAGTCAAAGACAATCAAGAAAATACCAGTAAGTAGCATAGTGAAATGCGAACAGAAAACTCCTGTGAGAAAAGTCAACAAAGCAGCACAAGAAGAACACGAAAGAAGTGAAGAAAAAGGAACGCTATTCACTATCACAAATCGATGACACATTAGACATATTATCAGGCGCTAGAATGTTCTTTACATTCGATCTTCAAAGTGGTTATTGACAGGTAGAAGTTCATGAGGAGGTTCGTGAAAAAACGTCCCAGCGACTTTTTAACGATTAAAGAGGCGCGTACTAAAAGGATTACGTCGGAGAACGTGTCTTATATATTTAGACGATATTATCGTAGAGGGAAACCTTTCGAAGAGCACGTGAGGAATCTAGCTGAAATTTTCGATTGAACACAATGCGCCGGATTAAATCCTAAGAACTGTTCACTCTATCGAATAGAGGTAAATTATTTTTATCGCAAAGTAACCAGCAATGGAATTCATACATACGAACTAAAAATTTCAACAGTAAAGGAATGGTCAAGACCAAAAATGTACATGCATAATTCATTGTTCAAGCTTCATTGGATTGAGTTTATATTATAGTCGGATTCGTCAATGTTGAAAAAGTGTACACGAATTAATACCTAACGAGAAGTTTATATTGGATACCGATGCAAACAATGATGGTATAGGCGAAGTGCTGTCACTATAGAATTGGATGGTCGAGATCACGTGTCGTTGCATATTCCTGAAAAATGCTACCAATGGAATGCGTGAAACATTTTCATAAATAGCTACGGCCTTGATATCGACCATTGAAAATGAAGGGCACATGATGATGTCGACGGATTGTCAAGGTGGCCATGTTAAGTTGAATGTAGTCACTGCGGGCAAATGGCAGGAAAGGTGAGGATATAATCGATATACGGCTTATAAAAACGTTACCCGATAATAACTGAATGAGTGAATCAATCCGGAAAGGGCAGTTACTAGACGCGGATTTATCAATAATATCGCTTAATAAGGAGGAGGATCGCCAACCAACGTGTAGTGAGTTTTCAGATATGACACTCTTAGTGAATATAGTGAAAGCTTATTGAGCACACAAAACGAATATGAGGGAGATCGGATGGCAAAGTTAAACAAATTTAAAAAGTGGTGCCGAAAAATAGAATTAATATAATACTTAAGTAACATCATAATAAAGTAAGTGCAGTTTGTCTCAGAATTAACAAAACATACACAAATATTCGTCAACGATTTTATTATTTTAGACAATCGGTAGTAGAGTGGTGTAGAAAATGTGATCAATGTGCAGTAGTGAAACGACCTACACGATAGAACAACAGTACAATGTCGGCGCCATTAGAGAGAATTGCCATATTTCAGCAAATGGCCGGAGGTTTATCGTATGCCCGATCAGGAAACCTCAACTATCGCTGAGGTCGTAATTAACGAATGGATAAGCTATGGAGTTTCGGTGGAAATTCAAAAATTTGTCGATAGTTCCAGAGGTGGTAGTTTGGATTTTGTTCGTTGCGAATAGGCTTAGCTGGGGGGAGGGGTGGCATGGGCAAACAATTCAGCGTGATCGAAAAAATTATTTAGCGAAAATTGCTCAATTGCTCATTTAATGTTCAGAAAAAACATAACCTTTTTGCAAGATTAGTGACATCTATGTTTAAGTAACAGCGTTAGAGGTAAATTTGTAACTGCTTTGTGGTATTTTTATTATTATTTTTTTCTTAAAGAAAGTATTAATTGTCCAATGGATTTAATGTTTTTTGAAGGTCAATTAATACCCACACAATTAAAGTATACCACCTGCACATTGCAAATTCCATGTCAACCTGTACACTGACATGGACGGTACGTCGGCGCTGAATTCTGCGCTCCAACAGAGGGTCTTAGTTGTGTTTATTAACATCACCGATCGTTATCGATGACAAAAGTACCGAAGCTTTAACCACTGCACCACTTGTCCGGTATTGCAGATTATAGAAGTCTAGAACAGAACCGTCGAAAATTTTATGGTATACGGTACGCGAAAGCTATCAGCGAAAAATTATTAGTGGTGTTTTAAGTGAAATAAAATTGTGTGATACACTGTAAATTGTGACAAGTGGATTAATATGCTAGTGAAGTTTATCCAAACTAATCCAAAAAATACAACAACAACTCACTTATTGTAACAGTATTGTTGAAAGTAAACATTCAGGCGAATTTATATTAAATAATTTAGAAGAGGTGTGATTTTTTAATTAGCCTTAGATACATGCCAAACTCATTCTAAGTATTTTCTAAGCATTAAACACGAACTTCAGTGATTTTGGTGAACTACTGAAACAAAAACGAGTGTCCCAAGAAAGTTATATGATTTCTAATGGGTCTGACAGAGTGTTCCAAGAGTATTAAAAATCTAAATATTTTAATGGGCCTTAGGTACATTTCAAAGTCCGTCTAAGTATTTTCTAAGCATTCAGCACGAGTTTCATTAATACTGGTGGACTACTGAAACAAAAAAGGGTGTCTCAAGCAAGTATTACGATTTTCTAAAGGGTCTAACAGGGTGTTCCATGAGTTTTAAAAATGTAATTATTTTAATGGGCCTTAGGTACATTCCAAAGTCATTCTAAGTATTTTTTAAGCATTTAGCACGAACTTCAGTAAGACTGGTTGACTACTGAAACAAGAAGGAGTGTCCCAAGCAAGTATTACCATTTTCTAATGAGTCTGACAGGGTGATCCATGAGTTTTAAAAATCTAAATATTTTAATGGGCCTTAGGTACATTTCAAAGTCCGTCTAAATATTTTCTAAGCATTTAGCACGAACTTCATTAATACTGGTGGACTACTGAAACAAAAAAGGGTGTCTCAAGCAAGTATTACGATTTTCTAAAGGGTCTGACAGGGTGTCCCATGAGTTTTAAAAATGTAAATATTTTAATGGCCCTAGGAACATTCTAAAGTCATTCTAAGTATTTTCTAAGCATTTAGCACAAATTTCAGTGATTTTGGTGAACTACTGAAACAAAAGCGAGTGTCCCAAGCAAGTTATATGGTTTTCTATTGGTCTGACAGGGTGCTCCATGAGTATTAAAAATCTAAATATTTTAATGGGCCTTAGGTACATTCCAAAGTCATTATAAGTATTTTTTAAGCATTTAGCACGAACTTCATTAATACTGGTGGACTACTGAAACAAAAAAGGGTGTCTCAAGCAAGTATTACGATTTTCTAAAGGGTCTGACAGGGTGTTCCATGAGTTTTAAAAATGTAAATATTTTAATGGCCCTAGGAACATTCTAAAGTCATTCTAAGTATTTTCTAAGCATTTAGCACAAATTTCAGTGATTTTGGTGAACTACTGAAACAAAAGCGAGTGTCCCAAGCAAGTTATATGGTTTTCTATTGGTCTGACAGGGTGCTCCATGAGTATTAAAAATCTAAATATTTTAATGGGCCTTAGGTACATTCCAAAGTCATTATAAGTATTTTTTAAGCATTTAGCACGAATTTCATTAATACTGGTGAACTACTGAAACAAAAAGGAGTGTCTCAAGCAAGTATTACGATTTTCTAAAGAGTCTGACAGGGTGTTCCATGAGTTTTAAAAATGTGATTATTTTAATGGGCCTTAGGTACATTCCAAAGTCATTCTAAGTATTTTTTAAGCATTTAGCACGAACTTCAGTAAGACTGGTGGACTACTGAAACAAGAAGGAGTGTCCCAAGCAAGTATTACCATTTTTAATGAGTCTGACAGGGTGTTCCATGAGTTTTAAAAATGTGATTATTTTAATGGGCCTTAGGTACATTCCAAAGTCATTCTAAGTATTTTCTAAGCATTTATCATGAACTTCAGTGATACTGGTGGACTACTGAAACTAAAAGGAGTGTTCCAAGCAAATTGTTTGTTTTGTCTAATGAATATCGTAACAGTTTTTACCTGTACATACAAATTCGAATTGGAAATGGAGATTAGTAATAAACCGAAGGATGAAACAATTTTCGTCATAAATATACATAAAATATATTATTTTAAATAAAACAATCAAATCTTACATCACAAATCGGGAAACCATTATAGATATGGTAACTAAAACTGTTGATACAACCATTGAGCTGGCCCCATCATCATCATCTTCATAAATACTATCAACTGCTGCTTTAATAGTAGAACCCGCTCCCTTATTCCAAGCAATATTTTGTTCGGCTGTTGTAACATAACCGGCAAAACGATTGCCTCCGTCGTTCTCAGCGTAAAGGTTCATCAATTCTTTCAACTAAAAGTACCGAAGAAATTATCATCAATAAGAATTGATATCATTAGCAACCTACTAAGCATACCTGTGAAAGTGTCTCTTCAGTTGATGTTCTACCCGCCAACGTACTAAATACTGTTATTATATTGTTGCCCCATCTAAATCCAATTATTCGAAAATTACCAATTCGCATATTCTTAAAATAAGTTTACTTACATTTGTTTAATAGTTACGGCTTCCGTTTGTAAAAATTGTAAAACTCGCCGGAATCCACTTACTTTACTAGCGGCAATTGTTGTTAATAGGGTAGATCTTTCCGAAGTAGTATAGTTAATTACGACGCCAGCGAATGATTGATTAGTAACCGTCAACAATGAATCCAATAAATGTTGAATGTTTTCATCAAAATTTGTGTGCCCAAAACCGGACATATATGTTGATCGATCGGTAGTCGATGTCATTGCCGATGCCCATACCCGTACGAAAATTGTATTATTCGCATTACGTAATCCATTTTGCAGAATTGCCGGTTTTAAATAGGATGAAACGATTAATTTGTTATCTAAATAGCTGATTAAAGCGGTAGTGGTATTTTCATGACATGCGGTGTAACCAACTTTACACGAAAAATTTATTAAATTAAATCTGGCAATGACGTCATAATACTTATCTGTAGATTTTTCGTTAATACTGTAGTAATTGTAACCTGTGGGTGCCACATCGATCGCCAATTTTAATAATTTCGCATAGCTTGATGTATCAAAAATCATTTGCTCTACATAATTAAAATCATTTATGAATGGTGTCCAGGTGAAGTAGCTGGTTTCATGTTTCATAATGTTACGAGCTAATCGTAGTGGAATGTCATAGCTTAAACGATTTGCACGGGCGATATTCATGGCGTCACCTAGCATTTGGGCTCTATTCAAATAATGTATTTTAAGAGCATCTTCTTTCTTGTCTACGAAATTTATTATGGCGTTCCAGTTATCAGTATTATAAGTTACACGATAGTATCCCGTTAGTTTTTTGTTGAATATAACCCAATTGGCGTTGGTCCAATTTCGATCCGCAGTAGGTTTTATGGTTTCTGATTCCTCAACTAACCAACCTTGGGTGCTTGTATTTTCATTAGCAGCGTCGCTTAAATCTTCATCGGTAATGAAGTTATATGGAATGATCCAGGTCAGATGGTCGTCGTCGGTTAACGTAGTGAGGAGAAATGCTTCTTGTTCTAATGTGATGGCTTTATTTGTGATATCAAAATTAACTTTTAGTACTGGAAATCCTCTCTGCGTTGACCATCCACTGAAAACACGATTTACTGTTAGTGTGGTAGGAATGGTACCAGCGGTATTTGCTTCAATTTGTAAAGCCGCAAACAGATAATCAGCATTTCCTTCTTTCCCTTCATGCTCCGTTAGATATCTAGTGAGTCCAGCTTTGAATGCATTTTCTCCAATCGCGTGCATCATCATTGTGATAACACATCCCGCTAAATTATTGTATATTTTTAATAAGCAATTAGCTATATATTTTGTCATAAATACACTTACATTTATCATATGCGATACTATCAAATAAGGCGGAGACTTCACTAGGACTGTAAGCATCAAATGTCATCGGACGAATATTCGACGCTGAGTCACTGATAAACATGCGTTGACAAACCTGAATTGTGAAATAATCTAGCGATTCGTATTCGGAATAAACAATATTTGGAATTAAATATTCAAATACTGTGGCAAAACCTTCATTTAACCAGAGATAGTTCCACCATTCGGGTGACACAAGATTCCCAAACCATTGATGAGCAAATTCATGAGCCACAACTTTGGCAATTCGATCCTTTTGGGTGTATGCCGACGCTGTTGAATAATAAAATAAACTCTCTCTGTTTCAAAAATAAAATTTAAAAAAAAAATTAACAGAGCCACTAAAATAATAAAATATTTATACTAACGCATATGCGACGAGTCCCCAATTTTCCATAGCACCCGAGGCAAAATCAGGCGGAGCAATTTGATCCATTTTTGGCATAGTCTTAATGTATTTAACATTTAAATATTCATCTAATGCCTCTAGCATTTTCACCCCAGTATCAAGTGTAAAATTTAGTTGATCTTGCCTAAGTGGAGTACCAAAAACGCGATGCAATACTTTTGTATTATCTGTTACAGGTTCCTTAAGATTGGCGACATATTGAAAATCCGAAACTACAAAAGCAACCAAATATGTGGACATAAGAGGCGATTCGATGAAGGTTGTTGTTTTATATAGTCCGTCGTCTTCCACTAATTTTTCTGGCATATTCGATACAGCGTTATAACTAGGACCGTGTTTTATCTGTATGTTGAATTTGGCTTTTAGAGCTGGTTCATCGTAACAGGGAAATGCATGTCGAGCATCGTGTGGTTCGAACTTAGTTGCAGCTAACCACTGATCCTCATTGTTTGCGTTAATATACGATGATCGATAGAATCCAACGTCTCTTTGATTATTACCCGCCTTACTGCCGCGTAAAGTACCCGTATAATCAATTCCAAGTCTATAGTATTGATTTATTACTAACGTTTCAGATTGTAGCGGAATTTTCAAAAACTCTGTAGTTGTATTATATTCCAACGCTTTTAATGAAACAACGTTGTTCAGTTCTCGAAACAGGCCATTTTCTAATAGTTCCACTCCTTGTAAGCTTACATCACCAATTGTAAGCTGCCTTTGATGTATTACAATCTGATTGGCATATGTTACGGCTCGTAAATATATTTGAACGTTACCAGAAAAATCAAATATCCCTCGATCTATATCCGTTGTAAGTGCAACATCGTAACGTACTGGCACAGTATCTTTTGGTAAGCGATACTCTGTTGATGTTGATGGAATGGCACGTGCTATTAGTTCACCTACTTTACCAGTTATTTCTGATGGTATCACCCCAAGAGCATTGGTGTAGTAAACCAATATTGTTAACCAAATCACAAATTTAAACATCTAAGAAGACAAAATTCACTTTACTAAATTTTTATGAATAACTAAGCATTTAAATTGGTTTCACCGAGTTAATATAAGATATTTTGCGCTAATAAACTATCTTATCACCTCGATTAACGTTTTTTTTTACATATACTTGGTAGTTATATTGTTTTATAAGTTGTATTTTATCATTTCTGTCCAAATGTAAAGTATAAATGTCGAATCATTTTTCGTTATCGTAAAAAGAATTGCCAATCAAATTTGCACTTATCATAATTCGTATTATAAATAATACAAATTATTCTGTCAGTTATTTATAATTTCGAGTACCTACCTATGTTTTACATACTCGGCTGTTTAAGATCTTTTGCGTCCGCATATCGAAATATTTCGTTTAACAAACAGAAAGATAATATTAAGCAGAGGTAATAAACAAGTTGTTTACCTTATCTTATTAATGTAAATCTATAAGAAACAACCGTCAAAAAGACAATAATGACGTAAGCATCCATAGAGTTTCTAAAACGATTTTGAGGTTAAGGCGTCGATGAAAATTGATAAGACAGTAACAAGAGGACTTATAAATTGTATTATTTTACGACACTGCATCATAAAGTAATTAAAAAAAAGCTCAAGCACTTATTGATAAAAGTAAGGAATTAGCACAGAGTAAATAATTATAAAGACAAAGCAACGCAAGACAGTATTACCACAGGCAAAATATAATATAAAAATACGTCTTACCGCCATATGGATGTTACCATCAAATATATTCGAATCCTTAAAATCATTACAATTATAAAGAAACTATTAAAGTTAACTGAAAGACTTCACCTGAAAATGTCGATAATGCAGATTCGGGCGAAACCACACACTAGGTATCGGTAACGCAGGAGTAAATGATCAACATTGACACACAAACTTTAACTCGTTGGTAATGCAGATTGTATCGATAAAGAAGATTAACTTAAAAATGTCGGCAATACAAATTTAAAAATAACAAATAAATCATCGATTTGCAAGCAGAAAAATGTCAATAACAAACATCTTTACAAAAACCATGCAACAGTCACGTTTGGCTGATGAAAGGTTTGTATATCAAGATGAACGCCGATTTAGCTGAAATAGTTTGATGTTTGGGGATACTGTTAAAGTTAGCCGACTCGCTCTAGCCGAAAAATGTCGATAATGGAGATTCGCCTGTAACAACTAAAATTCATCAGTCAAAAAATGTCGATAATGCTGATTCGGCTGGAACAACTAAATGCCGATAATGCAATTTAAAACAATATGGATTATCCGCGAGTAAAAGTCGGAAGACAGATTCGTATACATAGCCAGCCTAAAAATGTCGTTAAATCAGATAAATACATTTCGCGTTAAACAGTAATTTATTCTTAAATCAAAAATGTTTAGTTCGTTGCATTAAATGCATTAAAACTATAATACAAAACTATCTTACTACTGAGACAACCCGAAGAAATATATAAAGCAAAACCTCAAAAATTTCAGGTCAATTTTCATGTTGGGAGTCCGGGAAAACTCGATTAAATATATCGCACACACAAAATTTGAAAATTGAAAATTTCTAAAAATTGACCGTTTAAAGTGTCGTGGCTGGAAATGGATTCAAATGAAAGGTCCTAGTGAGGTTCATTCGTGGAAAAAATTTCAGGTTATTCTTCATGTTGGGAGTCCGGGAAAGCTCGGTTGAATATATCGCTCACACAAAATTTGAAAATTTCGAAAAATTGACTGTTTAAAGTGTCATGGCGGGAAATAGATTCAAATGATAGGTCTTTGTGATGCTCACACGTGGAAAAAACTTCAGGTTAATCTTCATGTTGGGAGTCCGGGAAAACTCGATTAAATATATTGCACACACAAAATTTGAAAATTTCTAAAAAGTCGACCGTTTTCAGTGTCGTGGCTGTCCAACAAGAAAATTATCCTGAATTTTATTCCAGGTATGAGCACCACTATGGCCTATTATTTGAATCTATTTCCAGTCATGACACTTTAAACGGTCAATTTTTAGAATTTTTCAAATTTTGTGTGTGCGATATATTCAATCGAATTTTCCCGGAACATGAAAATTTTTTTAACGTTTTTAAAATGATATTCAATTGTAGAAGGCACTTCATTTTAAATTTTTTCTGGACATGTCACTATAAATGCATTTCCCATTTTACCTCCCCAAACATCTAATAAAGTACTTAAAAAAATTTGCTTTGGGTAATTAGTTTTAAATGTTTCAAATTAAAAATTCTTATTTTATTTTTTGTTGTTGTTTTTTAGGAACAGCAAAATAAAAATTTCTATAATAATTAATTGATTTCCGAAATAAAACTTGTATCTGCATTATCGGCATTTTTCGGCTGGAGTTTTCGATGAACATGTTACCGACAATTAACGGCTGTCATTTTCGTTTGATTAGTTTGAATCTATATTATCGACATTCTTCGGCTGAACTTTAACAGGGTTGTTTGGGGTGGGTTTGATGATGTTAGGTTGGTGAAATGTTCCTTTTCCAAAAACCTCACCATCCCAGATTATACCAAATAACCGGTATCTGTCTGACTATGGAAACTTTATAAATTATGACTCTAGATAGATTTAATTTCCAGGTCTAGAAGGTTACGGTTAAAATTTCCATTTTCCCTTATTTTGTCGATAAAATCGTTCACCATTCGAAAATTTTTAGGAAGATTGTTACGACACCTTGAGGGGTCATAACATTGTTTTATATGTAATCTTGTTTTTGAATGGCTTTTTCCTGATGGCATTGTTTTCTGTAGTACAACAATAAGCGGGACCTAACCGAAGGTCAAAGGTACCGATTTTTTTCATTGGTTTTCATTTTTTTTTTTTTAAATCCAAATTAAAAATTGTTTTAAATTTAAATGTTAAATTTCAATTTTTATTTATATTTTCAATTTTTTTGAATTTTCAATTTTTATTAAATTTTATATTGGTGTAATCGAGCGCCATAGCGGATGCGCGGCACGCGCGAGGAGGTACACATTTCTGTCTGATTTATTTTTTTTTTCCTTTAGCTTCGGAATTTTCACGTTCGACTCTGATTTTGTTTTTTTTTTTTCTTGAAAATGTATTTAAATAAAAAACAGTTCGGCGTAGGTTTCCTGGCATTCGATTTTATTTTTTTTTTCTCCCTCATCGGCCTCAATTCATTTTTCCGTTATTTTCCGGGACATGTTACATATTTTTTTCTGTGTTTTCATTGATGAAATGAATTACTTAATTGTTCGGATTGGTATAATGGGAGGGGGGTCTCATTTCGTGTCGGTTCCATAGTTGCAGGTTGGATGGACACACTCATTACTTTCCTCAAATTTCGTCCGACATAATTTTGGTGTCATTTATATTTAGTTTCAGCATTTAATTTCATTTATTTATTTTATTTTTGTGTTCTGTTCCACGGTGTAGGCCAGGAATATGCAAGCCCCAACTTCCCCACGACCCAAAACCCTGAGATCTAGTCATCAAAATCACCGTACGAGAGGGCTCTGCATATTTAGATGAATCTGCGGGCTGGTTTCGTGCCATCCCGTAACAAGATTTTGGTCACAATTTTTTAGTGGGTATAACAAGGTTAGAGCGGTGAAATTGCGATGGATTTGTCCACATGTTTTGTTGATACAATCGTAAGTCATTTGGGACTTTAGCCGATGATCATTTGTAGATTTTGTTTATTAGTTGGGTTGGATCTGTTGAGATTATATGAGTGACACTTTGATTTTCTCAATATTTCTTCATAAAATCGTTCGTAATTACTATCAAATCGGCATAGTCAGATTGGTGTCTATCTGGCAAAATCAACTGATGGACGATTTTATTGACAGAAGTAGGAGAAAAAAAATGTAATGCTTATAATCTGATCCGATCCACGCCAAACCTATAATCAAAATCTATCGAATTGACATAGTCAGTTTGGTGACTATTTGGCAAAATCTCGAATTATGGACGATTTTATAGACAAAACTTGGGGAAACTCAATATTTCACCCCTATAACCTCATCAGATTGATGTAATCCAATACTTATCATCAAAATCCACCTATGTTCATGAGCCTTCGAATTGGCATAATATGATTGGCCATAGAATTGGCGTAGTCAGATCAGTGTCTGTCTGACAATTATAAACCGTTGAATGCTTGATAATTATTATACTTCTTTATCGACAGTTTTCGGCTGCATGAAACGGATATGGCATTTTACCCCTATAACCCGTCAGGCACACTCAAACTTATAATCAAAATCTACCTATGGTCAAGTGTTATCGAACTGGCATAGTCAGATTGGTGTCTATCTGGCAAAATCTCGAATGACGAGCGATTTTATCGAAAAACATGTGTCTATTAACGTTAGCCAACAGTTTCAGCCGAAATATGATAATGTAAATCTATATTTGCTATCTCTGCTTGATATACAGTTCTACTAACACCTCCAAATAATCAGAATACAGCAAAAATATATCAGGAGCAATATAACTTTACCAAAATGGTCCAAATCCTATGACATGTAAATTACGATAAATTTACAAATTTTAGAAGCCAAATTAATAAAGCGTTCTGTATTTTTTAATTTACCCATTTTCTCATCGATCCTACTATGGTCAGTAGATAGGTTCTATTGTTAGAGAGCCCAGGTGGAATTTGACTTGGGACAATTCTGATGGTAGGGGGTGTAATGTGGTGTAATGTACCAGAAAATTTCGAAACTAAATAAATAAAATGTTCTGTAATTCTTCTATGCTTATTAGATAGGTCATATACCATACTGTTAAAGTTAGCCGAAAGTAGCCAGCCGAAAGTGAAATTCATCGATAATGCATCGATAATCGTAACAAACAACAAATAAAATTCAAATTCCGACATTAATTTATTAGTTTCACATGCATATACTAGATAGGTGTGAAAAAATTCCGGGTTTTTTGAAAAATGAAAAATGGAAAATTTCAATAGAAGTATAAAAAAATGGTTTATTCAAAGCATTGTCCTTCGCTATATACATATTTTTGGCATCTCTCTGGCAATACATGAATACCACGGCAAGTGATAATCCAACGAGGCCAGGTCTGGCGAACAAGGCGGGTGTGGTAGCAGATCCTATATCAGCGTTTAGACGGTTTTCTGGGCGATAAGAGCACGATGGCATGGGTCATTGTCTTGCTGCAATATCACTCGTTCGTGTCTTGTGTCCCACTCTGGCCGTTTTTCGGGCAATATGCATGGTTTAGATTAACGAATTGTGGTACGTAGCTCATAGTACACGATTCCTTTCTCGTCCCACCAAACGCAGAGCATTATTTTCTTTCCAAAGCAATTTGGCCGCCCCGTATAGATGTTGATTCTTCGCCAGGTGAAAGCCATGACCTTTTGCGATTGGAATTCTCAAAAAAGATCCACTTCTCATCTCCCGTTCCATGTCGTGACAGCAAAATTTCGCAAGTGCTCTTCGTTTTTCTATCCCTTTCTCAGTTAACTAATGCGGCACCAATTTTTCCTCCTTTTTAATTTTTCTCATAACATGTAAACATTTAGAAATACCTTGGCGAGTCGTGTAAAATGCTTTCGCAAGTTGATCTTGCGTTTGCGTATCATCTTCATTCAATAACGCTTGCAGCTCGGTGTTTTCAAATGTTTTTGGTCTTCCGGAGTGCTTCTTGCCCTCAATGTCGAAATCACCACTTCTAAAACGTTTAAACCAATCTTCACAGGTAGTTTTAGATGGTGCATATTCGCCGTAGGCTCCCTCAAACAAATTACGTGCTTCAGCTGCCTTTTTTCGAGTTGAAGCAGAAAATCAAAGCTTCCCGCAAATGCTGTTTGTTCGGTACAAAACTCGACATTTTTGTTCTTAAAAAAAATATTTTTGCGTTGCGATATGTGCTGGTATTACAACTGGTTATCGTTAACAACTGTCCACACTATGAACAAAACACAACTCAAACATAAATGACAACTAGATGCGTCGCTAGCACCATCTATGTGTGAAACCAGGAAAATTAGATGCACTACATGACCCAGTGAATTTCGTATGACTTAACATTCATTCAATTTTAACTCTTTATAAGCGATTATGAACCTCAATCAACCTTCCAACTTCAATTCATTGAAATCGGCAATATTGGCCGCACTGTCTTTTATTTACATGGAAAAGAAATGAGGATAACATTCAATGCAACGCTTTGTGGTAAACTACGTTTTTTGTTTTGTTCACCGGCCTTGTGATTTATTGACGGTCATCGCGCATGCCAGAAGCACGGGGAGTTGAAGCCTTTTGAACTCCAGTGGCAAGTCCGTTAGAATCATCGGGATTAAAACATCCTATCCTTTGTACATTTCCTTGATAATCGTCGCCCCGATGATGCTATTCATAAAAGCTTTTTCATAGCCAGTCTCGTACCATTGCACGGTCGAGGTTGTTTGATGTTACGCAACATGATGATGACTGAGCATACTTTCAATTGCAAATCGTCAGGTGGTAATCCGGGCAATTCCAGCGAATTCAAGAATTGGATGGGATAGTTGACTACTTCGTCCTGGTTGATAACTATGTCAACCGAATTGAAGGAAAACTGTGAGACTGAGATCATCGGCAACTTAGTTTTCGGTGCCAATATGATTCATGTACTCAGCAAACACGTCGAATGAGTCCTGCCATTACCAATGTCCAACAATTGCTTCGAAAACACAACTGCAGTTCGATCTTTTTGCAAAAACACCCGCATGTTAATCGTTAATTGGAGGGTCTTCACATGCCACCACAAATTTTATAATTTCAAGCACGCGTTTAGTTCCTGGAATAATAGAAAAATGTATTGATTGCCACGAAGGTATTTCAATGTTCTGTCCAATGCCTCCAGTGTCCTTTGGCGGGCCATCATGCATTTGTCCCAAACAATCAATTGGGATCTTTGCCATGGCGCTGTTTTTGGCGATCTTGCAAGTTGGCGACTCTTTGATTTACATGTTCAGTGGCAATTTCAACGTAGAAAGTGCAGTTCGTCCGTCTTCTAAGAAAGCCACTGCTATTCCAGATGAAACCAATACCAGGGCAACTTGATGCTGTGATCGAATCGACGCCAATAGCAATGAAATTAAGAACGTTTTACCAGTCCCTTCAAGAGCACCCAGGAAGTAAATGCCAACAGTTCCACGGTTCACAGCTTCTATCAAAGGGTCGTACACAGTCTTTAGTTGTTGATTCAATTGTCGAAAAATTGTACGAATTGCTTCGGCTAAAGCCTCAGTGTCGTATTGTTGTTGTTTTTGTAATTCATGGTTGAATGCATCGTGCTTTAAACGATTAGGTGATATCATGTTCACATACGACAACACTACGACAATGCCGGATTGTTTGGTGACGCACACGACGCAAAACATTATCAAATATGTCGTCCTTTTATTTCACCCTCAAATCGTTTGGATTCGAAGGGTGGTCCCCTTCAATACGATAATCGCAAGTAATGCGTGAATTTGATGCACTGATGAAGATATGTTCTCGAGCAACTGTAAGTGTTGACACGCCTTACGGTAAGTCGCACACAGATGCCCATTAACGGTTCTCAATTGTTGAAGCGACGTCGGACCACGAACATTCACCAACGACAATCGAATATAGTAACGTACGTCGTTATTTGGATCCACAGTGTATAGATGCGAGCCGTACACCCCCCACTCGATCCCCGTTTTCCATATGCACTGAAAATGTATAACTGTAGGGTGTCTTTCGTGGATCGCAAAGTGCTCCAAATCACCTCGTTGCTGCTCACATACCGAAACATCTGATCTGATACGTTTGCATTTCTCACACCGAAAACACCAACCTCGCTGCCTTTGTTCATATATTTTCATATGCACTTGATCGACTTGACGGAGTCACTGTATTCCACATTGATGTGAGCCTCAAAAGCCTTGTACAATATCGGTGAAAATCCCACAATCCAACGATTGTCCACGCCTATTGTCCGCAACTGATTGCCTACGATACAATGGATATCCGCCATTGCTTGTGATGGAGTCGGAAATCAGGTCTTTCGGGTATCGCTTGGAACACTTTTCGATCATACAAGGTGATTCGTTATTGAAAACTATGCAAGATCCATGGATCATATTCTTAGTCACCACTGCATGCAATTTCGAATCAACAGCATTAACCACGATTTCGGCTGAGATGATGGAATCGATTGCACCCGATCTGATTTTTTGAACGAACCAAATTAAAATGTGCGTATGAGGCAGACTACGTTTTTGCTTACTCAACGAAGTACATCCAACAATGATCGTGGCCATACACACAGCGCATTATGATGAAATTCATCAGAGATTTTGATTTTTTTTTTAAATCTGGCAATTCCTTCTTGACTTCGATCCATTGACGGGTTACAGATGAATGTTTTGAATAGGTCTGAGTTGCCATTTGTCTAACATACTACATTGCATCTTGCAAGTACTCGTGCATGTGGCGAGGGCTTCCGATGTAAGTGGTCGGTAAAATTGTCATTTTTCCCACTTTGTTTGCATCGTTTTAGGCAATAATCGTATCGTGGAGATGAATGTATTCCTCAGATCGGAGCCGACATTAACCACAGCCCCGGCATCCGATCCTACACAATTTTGAACAATTTGATCAATTCGTTGATTAAGCGTTTGCAATTCTCCAACAATGGCTAATGTTATCATCTTGTAAGAATTGATGGTTCGGATCCGGCAGCGCTCCTACAAAATAATATATTTGGCCTTCAATGTGCAATGGTGATGTGAAAGTGACTGTGCTAAATGATTTCAATGTGTTTTCTGATGCAACTTCGAATGCAGCGGAAGAAAATTGTGTTGTAACTACCTTGAAAGCGCCAAACGACGTCTTTTCGATGTTGTATATTTGGATGTTAGCCAGGAAATGGGTAGAATCACTTCCTGTTCCCGAAATCAATGAGCGTGATGGCTCTGGTGGCGGGACCAGTTGGGACAATTCCACTTTCCCATCTGCGCAACACAATCTGTTTCGCCGCTGAATTTAAATGACTCACAGAATGTTCACTCAAACTTGAATTAATCAATTCCATAGCTTGAGCAGGATTTTTTTTTTCATTTGAAAACAGAATGTAATGACGTGAATGTTGCTCTTCGACATCCATCTCTTAAAATTGATGCACACTGAACGACAGCTTGTAAATGACTGAAACTTATCTCATAAAAACGTCAATGCCTAAGCTACATATATCGAAAACGGCGGGCGATTTGGATGCGTTCAAGAATATTTTGATGCAACCAACTTCAGAGCCGAGTTTGGTGCATACGACGGTGGTAAATAGTCAAGATGCAAATAAGACCTAAGAGGCGACGCGAGAATTATCCGCTTTATAGTTAGTAAAATTAAATGAGTACTTTCATTTAATTTCATTGCAATCAAGAAAGTGGGCCAAGTACTCCTCTTTAACACGGCACACGGCTATCACGTAATCAAAATTATTATATACTCAATTATTGGTTTGATTTTTTTTCTTATAAATTAATTCTTTATTGTTATATTTACATAATTAAATTTTTTTTTAAATACCAATTATTTAGAACAAAGCCTTAATTTGAACAAAAATAAGGGCTACTATAACTAAAACTGTTGAAACAATCACTGAACTAGCTCCATCATCATCGCCGCCTCCACTTTGAATAAGGTTGTCTAATGAGGTTTTAATCGCGTCACCTGCTTCTTCGTTCCAAACAATATTTTGTTCGGCTGTTGTAGTATATCCAGGGAAGCTGTTATTTACATCATAAGTTTGGTACAGTGTCATCAAATCTTTCAGCTAAAAATATAATTTTAGTTAGTCGTGTTAAATAACTATGTATAGGTAGTAAATAAACTTACCTCTAAAAGTGTCGCTTCAGTTGATGTTCTACCAGCCAATGTACTAAATAGTGTCGTTATGCTATGTTCCCATCTGAAATCGATTGCGTTTTATTGACGAATCATTACCAATAAAATAATTTTTTTGCAACTTACATTTTCTTAACAGTGTCAGCTTCGGTCTTCAAAAATTCTAGGACACGTTTGAATCCGCTTAATTTACTAGTTGCAATTGTTGTTAGAATCGTGCTTCTTTCTGTAATACTATAATTGATTGTAACGTCAGAGAACTCAGCACCATCTTCTTCTAATAGTGAATCCAATAAAAGTTGAATATTTTCGTTTGAATTGGTGAGACCGAATCCAGCGATATATGTCGAACGATCTTCTGCTGTAGTACTTGCCATTATTTGTTTCCATGTTTGTAAAAATAGTGCACTATTGGCATTTCGTAAGCCATTTTGTATAATGGCCGGTTTTAAATATGACGAAATAGTTAGGGATTTAGATGAATCGTCAACTAACGCGGCAGCTGTATCCTCAAGACATTTACTGTAGCCTACGCTACACATAAAGTTCACTAAATTGTACCTGGTAAGGACGTCGTGATATTTATCAGTATCTTCATTTTCATTTATTGTGTAGTAATTGTATGCCGCTGTTCCTGCATTTATGGCCAATTGCAACAATTTTGAATAGCTCGTTGATTCAAACATCATTTGTTCTACATAACTGAAATCGTTTATGAACGGAGTCCAGGTAAAGTAGCTGGTTTCGTGTCGCATCATATTTGAAGCTAGACGTAATGGTATATCATAGCTTAATTGATTTGCGCGGGCAATATTCATGGCATCACCTAATAATTGAGCTCGATTCAAATAATGGATTTTCATAGCGTTTGCCTCTTCGGCTACATAGTTAATGATTGCATTCCAATTTTCGGTATTATACGTTACGCGATAGTAGCCTGTTAATTTTTTATTGAATATTAACCAATTGGCTGAACTCACATCTCTGGATGTTGTGGGATTTATTGTTTGGAAGGAAGTTGTTAACCAACCGTCCGGTGATGTATCTTCATTAGCTGTTTCGCTTAATTCAACGTCTGTGATAAAATTGTACGGAATGGTCCAAATCAAATTTCTTGGAGACGTCTCCGAATCGATGAGGAAGGCTTTTTGTTCTAACGTGATTGCTTTCGTTGTTGGATTAAACGTGACATTAAGTAATGGGTAGCCTGCTTGAGTTGTCCATGGGCCAAACACAGAACTAACTGTTAATGTAGATGGAATAGCTTGACCTACTACGTCCTGAATAGCACTAAAGAGATGTTCAGAGTTCGCTTCTTTCTCTCCCCGTTGCGTCAAGTATCGCGCCAAACCGGCTTTAAATACGTCTTCTCCGATAGCGTGCAAAATCATTCCAAGTACACAACCCGCTAAAATAGTTTAAAAAGTTAGTTAATTTAGTTTTGTTTTGTAATATTAAAAAAGCATTCAAAATATTACATTTATCGTAAGCAATGCTGTCAAATAATCTTGAAATTTCAGTTGGACTGTGCGCATCATACGTCATCGGACGAGTCGTTGATCTTGAATCGGTAATTAATACACGCTGGCAAACCTGAATTGCGAATGCATCCAATGATCTAAACTCTGGATACGCGATTTCGGTAATTATATACGAAAATAGAGTAGCAAAACCTTCATTCAACCAAATATAGTTCCACCATTCGGGTGATACGAGATCTCCAAACCATTGATGGGCAAATTCATGCGCGACAATTCCAGTGATTCGATCCCGTGTATTGTACGGCGAGTCCGCTGAATAGTAGAAGCGGCTTTCACTGTTACAAATTTACGTAATAATATTTATTAAATTAATATTTAGATTATAAAATTGATTGAAAAATGTTTACTTACGCATATGTGACGAGACCCCAGTTCTCCATGGCACCAGCAGCAAAATCGGGAATAGCAATTTGATCCATTTTTGGTACGGTATCATAATAGTTCACACCTAAATAAGTGTCTAATGCCTTTAATATTTTAACGCCAGCTTCAAGTGTAAAATTGAGTTGATTCTTTCTGGCTTCGGGGCCAAACACTCTGTGATACACATTGATATTGTCGGGTTGAAGCATATTTGCGACGTAACCGAAATCCGAAACTACAAAAGCAATTAAATATGTCGACATTTTGGGTGTCTCATCAAAGATTGTTGTTGTGTATGCTCCATCGACAATTGTTTCTTTCGCTGGCATATTCGAAATGGCTGTATACGTTGAACCATGTTTTATTTGTATATTGAATGTTGCTTTAAGTGCTGGTTCATCGTAGCAAGGGAAACCATGTCGAGCGTCCGTCGATTCGAATTGAGTTGCAGCCAACCACCTTATAATGATAACGATATATTTATGTTGTACGGTACCGATCATAACACTTTTATAATACTTACGTTTCTTGATTATTTGAATTGGTATAAGATGATCGATAAAATCCAGCGTCAGATTGGCCGTTTCCTGCCTTCCTTCCCCGTAAAACACCTTTGTAATCAATCTCAAGTTTATAATAATTACCTCTTGTTAATGATACACCTTTCAAAGGGATTATTAAAAATTCGGTTGTTGTGTTGTATTCCAAATTATTTAATGGCCAATTATAACCGGAGTCAACAAATTCGTTATTAACCATATTCACGTCAATTAATGTGGTGGTAAGTATTGTCAACTCGCGGTGGTGGATTACGATATGATTTACATCCTCTACGGCTTGTAAATATATCTTAACGTTACCAGTGAAATCAAATAGTCCTTGATCTATATCAGTTGTAATTGCAACGTCGTAATGAATTGGTACCGTATCCCGTGGTAAGAAGTAATTGTCTGTATTGGGTCCATTATCTTCGTCATCATACATCGCGTCTAATGTATCCTTAATCGTGGAACCTGTTGAAGAATGCCATGCTACGTTTTGTTGGGCTGTCGTACTATATCCACTGAAACGATTTTGAGCATCATTTGCTTGGTACAGCGTCATCAATTCTCTAAGCTGGGCAAGTGTTGCTTCAGTTGATGTTCTTGTAGCTAACGTGCTAAACAGTGTTACAATATTGTTTCCAAATCTAAAATTAAAGTAATATTAACAGTTTATGAATTAATCAATTTAACACGAACAAATACTTACATTGCTTTAATGGTATCAGCCTCAGATTTCAAAAGTTCCAGAACTCGCCGGAATCCACTTACTTTGCTTGACGCAATTGTTGTTAAAATAGTAGTTCTTTCCGTTGTGCTATAGTTAATAGTTACACCATCAAACACCTGACCACTTGGGGTCAACACTGAACCAAATAGATGATTAAGATTTTCTAGATGATTAGTAAGACCAAATCCGGACATAAATGTTGAACGATCGGCTGCCCAATTAGCATTTGACATTATTTGCTTCCATATTTGTACGAATAGTTCGTTATCTGCCCCGCGTAATCCATTTTGTAAAATTGCCGGTTTTAAATAGGTAGAGACGGATAGCATACTTTCCACGTAGAGTTTTAAACCAGCAGTTGTTTCTTCGTGACATTTTGTGTAGCCAACTTTGCACATAAAGTTTACTAAATTGTACCTGGCAATGATGTCGTAATAAGTATCTGTTGATTTTTCAGTTGCAGTGTAATAGTTGTATCCTGTTGGTGATATTTCAACTGCCAATTTTAATAGTTTTGGATAGTATGACGTATCGAACATGTATGGTTCGATATAATTGAAATCATTTATGAACGGAGTCCAGGTAAAGTAGCTGGTTTCGTGTTTCATCATATTTTGAGCTAAACGTAATGGTATATCATAGCTTAAGCGATTGGCACGTGCAATATTCATGGCATCACCTAATAATTGGGCTCGATTTAAATAGTGTATTTTCATTGCGTTTGCAGTCTGTGCCACATAGTTAATAATGGCATCCCAATTATCTTTGTTGTACGTAACGCGATAGTAACCAGTTAACTTTTTGTTAAATATAACGAAATTTGCTGAACTCCAATCTCTTGCTGCAGACGGACTTATTGTCTCCGATCTACTAACTAACCAACCATTCGTGGTTGTATCGTTATTAAATGCATCGCTCAGTTCAACATCGGTGACAAAATTATAAGGAATGGTCCAAATCAAATTTTGTTCATCAGTAGGCGAATCAAGTAGGAACGCTTCTTGTTCTAATGTAATCGCTTTGCTAGTTGAATCGAATCCTACTTTTAGTATTGGGTAACCTTTTTGAGTTGTCCAAGGCTCAAACACAGAACTAACATTTAATGAGGAAGGCATTACATTTGTGGCTTCTGCCTGTAAAGCACTAAAGAGATGTTCAGAGTTCGCTGCTTTCTCTCCCCGTTCCGTCAAGTATCGTGTCAAACCGGCTTTAAATACATCTTCTCCTAAAGCATGCATTATCATTGTGATAACACAACCAGCTAAAATATACAGATTTTGTATTAGTGCGAATATAAATAAAAAAATTAATTAAATTACATTTGTCATACGCAATTGAATCGAATAATCTAGAAATTTCATTTTGACTAAAAGCGTCATATGTCATCGGGCGAGTTGTTGATCTTGAATCAGTAATAAACATACGTTGACACACCTGAATTGTGAAATAATCGAGTGCCTTGTATTCTGGATAAACAATACTTGGTATTAAATATTCAAATACTGTAGCAAAACCTTCATTTAACCAAATGTAATTCCACCATTCGGGTGACACGAGGTTTCCAAACCATTGATGACCAAATTCATGGGCAACGATTTTTGAAATTCGATCCTTTTGAGTAAAAGCCGATGATGATGACAAATAAAATGCACTTTCACTGTTTTAATAATAAAATGTACAAATCAATTTACCTCCAGTTAATAGGAACTTTCATAACAATTACTTACGCGTATGTAACGAGACCCCAGTTTTCCATAGCACCGGCAGCAAAATCAGGTATAGCAATTTGATCCATTTTAGGTACTGTCGCACTATAATTGACATTTAAATATTCATCTAATCCTTTTAATATTCTAACACCAGCGTCCAATGTAAAAGCAAGCTGATCTTTTCTGGCTGGAGTGCCAAAAACTCGATGAGGTACTTCGTCTTGTTCGGGGTCCGATTCGATATATACGAAATCTGATACAACGAAAGCAATTAAATATGTTGACATTTTGGGCGTTTCAGCAAAGATTGTTGTTGTGTATGCTCCATCGATTATTTTATCTTTCTCTGGCATATTCGAAATAGCAGTATATGTTGAACCATGTTTTAACTGTATATTGAAAGTAGCTTTAAGTGCTGGCTCATCGTAACAGGGGAATCCGTGCCGGGCATCGGTTGATTCAAATTGTGTTGTGGCCAACCATCTATAATTATTAATTTAAGAAAAAAAAATTATTTGTCTCTTTACTATTTGTCATACTACTGAAAAGAACTCCACATTAATTTTTTGCAAGTAACATCAATTTACGTTTAAACCTAGATGGGCAGTCTAATTTTATTTATATATTTACACTTTGCCCAATAAAGTTAATATTAAAGCAGTATATGACAGTTGTAATGCCATCTCAAACGGATTATTTCAAAACGCTTTCGTTACATCACGTTACGTCGTGGATAAGCAAATTAAAAAATATGTATCTAGTAATACACCTAGAGTACCAGGCCATACAGCCTGATACCTCATCAAATTTATGTAGAGAGTTTTTTTTCTGAACTACAGATGGCAGTAATGTTTGCAAAAAGTTATTCAGCTGATATAATAAATTAATTTTTACCAATGATCCGTAATATAATTTTCAGTTGATATATTGTTGTAGAATTTGACGTTTGACGAAAATAGTATATAAATAATGTCTCATCATTTATTTGATTATACGGCCATCTATATTCAAAGATTGGAGTCGTCGACATAAAATGACGTCATTTAACAAAAATTTTAAAGCAATGAAGTCGTTATTATTCTAGGTGCACTGTATCTAGTCGGTAATGCAAATTTGATGCTGCAGATTTATCATTCTAAGTACAATGATCGAAAAAGTCGGTAAGAAGAATCATTTCAATAGTCAAGATCTACTAAATTAGCCAGTCGAAAATCGAATAGTCGATTTACAGATTGAGTCTAAGAGAATGATTTATAATCAGCCAAAATAAAGTTGAAATGACTGATTGAAGTAGAGGGTCTAAGAAGTTATTTTAAAATAATAAAATGGTCCCGAAAATTTGCATAAAACTATGGTTCCATCGAATAGTCATATGAACTGGAAAAATCTTGTTTAGCAAATTCTGTGAAGCCGGACCATTTTGTCATTATAAAATGAGAAAATGCAAAATTAAAAACCCTCTTACTAATAAACCACCCGATTGTATGCAATTTTGCGAAAACCTATACTTTATCGAATAGTCTGCCTCGAATAGTTGGTAACCAACTGGCAAAATCTTGAGCTTGTGGCCATTTTATCCTTATAAAAAGCTATAAGAATAGATAAGCTATAAAAACGTATTTGTGGATTCGAAGAACTACACACACTACACAACGCGAACAAATAAAACGAATTGGTTAAGATAAAGAATTTTAAGAGTACTCTAAGCAATGAGTTATAGAATTAACGCCAATAGGTCCGAATGTTGCCAAACAACAACAAACTGAGGGACGTGCTAAAATGGGACTCCATGACACTACATTCCATAATAAAAGAAAACTGCACTCTAGGGAAGTTAAGACTAGTTTTAGAGATTTTCGGCCGAACAACAACAATTTATATACGTAATTATGAATATATCACATGGACTATGGCAGAACGCAGTAGGCTGTGCACCACAAGGTTTAAACCCCTTGGTTGATGGTCTAATCTGTCAAACAACACTCAATCTTTGACAGGTTAAAAATTCAAACAAATTGCAGAAAAATGCCAATGATATAATTCATCACATATAGACTACAACTCCTCAGCATAGGGTACCCAGAGGAAGGCTTGGGTTCTCTTGAGAGGCAGCCAAATTTACAATCTTCTGAGGCTGGCCCAATGGATTCTTGGGTATGGGCCACTCATTGTTATATCCATTTGAACGAAGCTCCAAATTAGCAAGATCGCAAAGATCTCCAACTGGCAATATCTTTCAGTACAAGAATAGAAAAGCTGAACTCCCTGAACAATTAAGAGAAATAAAGGAAATTACAACTGAATTGAAAGAAGAATTTACAATTTTTAGGAAAGAGAACGAAGAACTCAAAAAAGCAGTTCAAACACTTGCAAAACTTGGGACGGCACCTAACCCTGCAATGGATGATAACATTAATCAATTCAATACGTATATGAAAAAGATTTAGAAAGAGAAACAAATTGGTTGTTGAACCGGGATAAGTAAACCTTAACACTCACCAGAAATATCAGAAACTTTACCATAAACTTCAAAAGAGGTGTCTAGAAACCAGTTAAACATCAAGAAACAACTAACTTTAGAACAACAACCAGCTACACCAAAAGAGAAACCATCTCCACCAATAAATGTCGTTGTAAAATCATATAACGCCACTATACAATCGATTACGAAATCGAGTTCAAACTCATATATGGAAAATTAATGTTACAGACTCTGAAACATACAGAGCTTTCGAGGGGCATCAATGGTTTACCAAGGAGGATCATACGAATGATCGTCCAATAATGTTATGACTGGAGAAAATTATAGAGATCGCAAAAAGATTATCAAATAGAAAATGATGAAAACGATCAAAACTGATCAAGGAGTTCAAATAAACAAAACAGGGCTTTCGCCATTTCGAGCAAATACCGCTGTGCAAAAATTGTCAAGGTTTTATACGCAGCAAAAAATATATACTACAAGAGCACATTAAGAAATAGCAAACTGAAACTTAGAACAAAACAGCACAAATGAGAAATAAGTGGCATTTTGTACCTACGCGGAGTATGTGCTGCAGAGAAGCCCTCATTTTGTAGATTTATGAAACCTCCGTAAGTTACTTCAGTCAGCAAATCTAATTGAATACTACATTTCTCTTCATGCAGTGGTCACAACTAACAAAAAATACAAGGTAGACACAGTAGATATTTTACAAATGTACATAATGGTCCCAATTGTGGCCTATTTATTATGAGGATGTAACAACCTACTAGTAGATGGATCTCAGGAAGAGCAAATTAAATTGATCAGCTTAGTACAAGTCGGAGGATTTTTTAGTCTGATAGAATGGTCTCTATTCAAAGGCTTTTAAACCTTATCATATGCGAATTACTTTGGAACAAGGGATTTCCAACGATCTAAATGGAATTATATATTATCAAAGTTATCTTGTAACTTGCGACTGCTCAGACAACTGGTTGCTTTATTGAAAAATAAAACGATTTGGGCAAAATTTATATGGTAACAAAACGTGTCCACTGATCGACATATATTTCGAATGGAGGTATGGCGCCAATTATTTTTTATAGCGCCTAATTTGTTAAAACTGTCAAACTTGAGCAACTCAATCTAACCAAACGCGTCCGATTCGAAGTATTTATTTGCAAAAAATTCTCTGTCCTGTAACGTACAATTAATTTGACTGACATTGGGGCCATCGCTTCAAAAGCCACTCAAATAAGTATAATTCTTTAAAAAAAAAAGTCTAATTCTAAGATTTTTCGAAAAATTTTAATAAATCATCCGTCTTTCATTCTGAAATGGCGTGTGTCTCTTTTCATTAGACGGACATAGGGCAATCATTTCCAAAGAAATCATTTCGGAACGAACTATTTCTCTCATTATATTTAGGGGTAGAGGCGGTCTTCAATTATTTCTTATTATGTTTTTATTGCAAAAACTCTGAGATTTGCAAAATTGGTATGATTTGCAGATGAAATTTCACTCATACTCATATTTTTCGTTATATTTCGTTAAATTTGAGCAAAATTGGTATGTTAAGTTTCTAATGTAGGAAAGGGTTTAAAATTACTTCTTGTAGTGGTACTGATTATATTTAAAAGGTTCTGAAGTAAAAAACAGTTATGATGTCACTGAAATGACTCGATGCTCATGTCGGCAAGAAAATCATGTCATAAAGGCTTTGCGATAGAGAAGCTTTCATTCACCACTTATATTTTTATTCACCACAGATATTTATCATGAAAAAAAAAATCCAGATATCCAGATATCTCGTATTTTGTATTAAGTCTATAGCATCACTTAAACCTTAAATTGAAACAGGTTGGCTTCTAAATGCCTGATAGACCTAGTGGTGATGTCGAAAGTCCGAATGAATAAAGGCTATCGAAAATTTAACTCACCACTCTGACTCAATAAAAAACTGAACATAATTTACTTTCGTTATTTTGATAGGAAACCGCAACTCAGCTCAGCCAAATATTTGTATCTGTCCGTCAATTAGTTTTAAAGGAAATAAACTAAATTTTTTTTGTACTTACTTGACTTCATTATTTGCATTAGTGTAAGATGAACGATAAAAACCAGCATTCGATTGACCATTTCCGGCTTTAGAACCACGTAAAATACCCGTATAGTCAATTTCAAGTTTGTACAACTTATCTTGCGTCAGAGTGTAACCTTCCAGTGGTATCGTAAGGAACTCATTGGTTGAGTTGTATTCCAACGATTTTAATGGCAAGTTGAAACCGACATCGACATAGTTGTTATTGTCCCATTCTACTTCAATTAATGTAGTGGCACCAATTGTTAATTGTTTTTGATGGATTACAATTCGATCTACTTCTGTTGCAGCCGCCTGTAGGTAAATTTTAACATTGCCAGTAAAGTCGAACTTTGGTTGATCGATATCGGTTGTAATTGCAACATCGTATCTTATGGGTATAGTATCCCGTGGCAAAATAAAGTTGCTTTCGGTGGGTCCAGTTTGTCCATCTTCATAAATAGTGTCTAATACTGATTTGATTGTGGAACCACCTGCTCCAAGCCATGCAATATTTTGTTTCGCTGTTGTCGCATACGTATACAAATTGGAATTTATATCATTAGCCCGGTAAATTACCATCAATTCTTTAAGCTAAAAAAAATAAAAAAATAAATATAATTTAATTATTTATTGAAAAATTTAGTTTATCATAAATATGATCATACTTCTTCAAGGGTCGCCTCACTTGATGTTCTGCTTGCTAAAGTGCTAAACACTGTCACGATATTGTTTCCGAAACTAGAATAAAAAAAAAAATATTTACAACATCGATGAATAAAGCACATAAATTACGATAACTTACATTTTTTTAATGGTTTCAGCATGCGTTCTTAAAAGTGTTAGGACACTTTTGAATCCACTTACTTTACTTGATGCAACTGTTGTTAAAATCGTATTTCTTTCCGATGCACTATAATTGATTATTTCGCCTGCAAATGTTTCACCGTCTTCGGTTAGTACAGAACCAAATAGATGATGTACATTTGTTAGAGAATTTGTAAGGCCTAAACCGGATATAAATGTTGAACGATCGGCTCCAGTTGTACTCGACATTATTGATCGCCAAACTCGTAAAAATAACTCATTGTCCGCATTACGCAAACCATTTTGTAAAATTGCCGGTTTTAAGTAGGAAGACACCACCAAGGTGTTATCCATGTATTCAATTAAGGCGGCAGTGGTATCTTCATAGCATTTGGCGTAGCCAACTCTACACATAAAGTTTACTAAATTATATCTGGCAATAATATCATAGTATTCATCCGTTGTTTCCTCTGTGATAGTGAAATAATCGTAGGCCTGCGTTCCTACTTCAACGCCGAGTCTTAATAGTTTTTGATAGTACGATGTATCAAACAATATTTGCTCTAAATAATTAAAGTCGTTTATGAATGGCGCCCAGGTGAAATAGCTGGTTTCGTGTTTCATCATGTTTTGAGCTAAACGTAATGGAATATCATAGCTTAGGCGATTTGCGCGGGCGATATTCATGGCATCACCTAGTAATTGAGCTCTATTAAGCCGATGGATTTTAAGGGCATCTGCTTTGTTCACAACAAAATTAATTATAGCATTCCAGTTTTCTGTATTATACGTTACACGATAATAGCCAGTTAATTTTTTGTTGAACAGAACCCATCTCGCTCCTCTCGACGAAGGTCTATCATCATAAAAGTTAACGACTTGTGTCTTTTCAACCAACCAGCCATCAGTGGTCGTATCGTCATTAAATGTATCGCTTAATTCATCATTTGTTACAAAGTTGTATGGAATTGTCCAAACTAAATCATTTGGATCCGTCGTCGAATCGATGAGGAAAGCCTCTTGTTCCAATGTGATTGCTGAAGTTGTTGGATTAAATGACACCTTAAGAATTGGGTAGCCTGCTTGAGTTGACCATTGGCCGAAAATAGAGTTAATGGTCAATGTTGCTGGAATAGCTCCAATTGCTTCGGCCTGTAAAGCATCGAAGAGATGCTCTGAATTAGCCTCCTTTTCTTCTCGATCCCCTAAGTATTTTGTCAAACCAGCCCTAAATACATCTTCTCCTACAGCATGCATCATCATTGTGATGACACATCCGGCTAAAAAAATCAAAAACTATTAACCTCACGAATAAGTTCAAAACTTTGATTGAAGTAACTTACATTTATCATATGCGATACTGTCGAATAACGATGATATTTCTCTGGGGCTATAAGCGTCATATGTCATTGGACGAGTTGTTGATCTTGAATCAGTGATTAAAACACGTTGACACACCTGAATTGTGAAATAATCGAGTGCCTCGTATGTTGGATAAACAATACTTGGTATTAAATATTCAAATACAGTAGCAAAACCTTCATTTAACCAAATGTAATTCCACCATGCGGGTGACACGAGATTTCCAAACCATTGATGGGCAAATTCGTGGGCAACGATTTTTGAAATTCGATCCTTCTGATTATAAGGCGACGAGGGTGATAAATAAAATGCACTTTCACTGTTTTTAATAAAACAAAAAATTAATATCAGCTAATTATAATAAAATACTGAATATTTGCTTACGTATATGTTACGAGACCCCAGTTTTCCATAGCACCGGCAGCAAAATGCGGGATCGCAATTTGATCCATTTTCTCAATGGTATTAAAATATTTTACGCCTAAATAATCATCTAGCGCCTCTAAAATGTTTATGCCCGCTTCTAGTGTAAATTCAAGCTCATCTTGTCTGGCTGGTGTACCAAAAACTCGGTGATGCACTTTACCTGTTTCGATTACCGATTCGATATATTCAAAATCAGAAACTACGAAAGCGATTAAATATGTTGACATTTTGGGCGTCACATCAAAGGTTGTTGTTGTATATGCTCCTTCGACAATTTTTTCTATCTCTGGCATATTCGAAATAGCCGTATACGTTGAACCATGCTTTATTTGTATATTGAATGTTGCTTTAAGTGCTGGTTCATCATAGCAAGGGAAACCATGTCGAGCGTCCGTCGATTCAAATTGTGTTGTAGCTAGCCACCTATAAACATTTTATTTTGTTTAGAATTGTAAATATTTTAAAATCTTTTTTATAAAATCTGATTTAATGATGTTTTATACTCTGGTACAGAGATGATCCTCCGATTTTGATTCGAAGTTTGATAATCGATTAACATTGAACGGGACTAGGTGGACAGTTCTAAATATAATAATTACATTAAATTTCTCTCGGAATAGCAGCAACAACATAATTTCATTTTATTGGTCTGATTTCTGTTAAAAATGTTGTGTTTGTTCAAAACAGTAACCGAAGAAAATTCCCCGAAATAATTCAGAAGAAAATCGATTAAGGCTCCGAAATAAAATCTGATCTGCTCTAACCACATTCGACGAATTTATCATCGTTCCGGTTATGTTTTTATAAGCTCGTGTTTTTGTAAGTTTCTACACAGTGTTTCGGAAACTAGCGACCCGGGTCATCTTTTTAATTGTTTTACAAATCGGGCGATTTTGTTTACAGTTGATTGGGCGAATAAAAGGAAATAGAAAAATAATTCTAAAATGTCTCTAAATTATTTTGTGATAGCAGAAAATTCCCAACGAAAAAAAAACTCACCGCTAGATTGACCGTATATGAAGTATAAAGTATGCATATGAAGTTCGCCCAAATTCTAAACCAAAAAACATCTATGGCAATACTAAAATATACAGACTGTGACTATACGCATATGTAGGCCCAAAAATGTTTAAAAAGATTCAATTTTTTATAAATGAACCCAAAAATAATTCGGCCAACGAAAGAAAAACCGCCATGTTTTAGTGTTAGCCCAAAATTAAATCTATCGTGATACTATCATGACAGAAAAATATTACTGTCAACCCAAAAAATATGTATTTAATTTTAATTCTGTATGACTAATTTGTGCATGCCCGCTGACTATGAATGACATTTATATTAAAGTACACTAAAGAGCATTATATGACAGATGCTGCTTTGATGTGTACTTCAACATATTCACAGTGAGGGGTCCTACATACAAAACTAAAACCAATCACATGTTTGGTTGGGTGGTGATATGATCGAAATAAAGGCTAAAGGGAGCCCGTAAGCCTCCGATTTCCCATTAACTGTCTGTGTCGTATAATGGACTGATGTATTAACATAAATTCTAATTATAGTCAATAGTTAAGTCTCGTCAATAAACCGATATAAACCTGAAATTTATTATTTCTTTCGGCAATCTTTCATTTTTGATTTGAGAGTAGTGTTTTATCTATTATTTTTGGGCTGACATTAAAATATGGCGGTTTTGCTGTGGTAACAGAATAAGTTTTTATTTAACATATCAAAAATCTAAAATATTTGACAGATATTTGATGCAGAAAACGTTCGTATATTTTTCTAATATTTTTAGCCCAACTTCTGTAATATTTCTTTATATTTTCTATGACGAAAGTTTCATTTTGTCACGACACTTGCACTAGTGTTGCCAACTTTTAAATCCGCAATATTGTGGGCTAGAATTTTGGAAACTTCATAAAGGTTTTCAAAACCAGCAGATAATTTTAAAATCTCTGAACACTATCTTATACATTTCAAAATTTCTTTTAATAGATTCAAAATTATAAGTGTCAGGGGCTAAAACCTCACGAAGTAATTAGAACTTAAGTCTGAAAGTTGTCAAACCCTGATAACTAATGAGAAATTTGGAAACGTTTCCAGTAATAAAATTAGCCGGAAAAACAAGAAAGTATACTCTCAATATACGATCATCATTGCTTTGGAAAATCAGACAAATTTGAACAAATTTTTATGATACGTACAGTGAAACGATACTGTTCCGATTTGATTGAAATTTAATGCATCAAACCTTAAAATCGTTCAAAACGAAGTTGTGAACTGAAGTGTTGGTATAAAAATATTTCAAACGATATGCCACAAGATGATATCGTAATTAGAAAATAGTATCTCCCTAAGCACTATAGTTCTAATTTGAGTACTAAACTTAGCCAACTATAAGCTTGTGACATTCTTCAAGGTCTTTTAAATAATATGCGGCACTTTTATATTCGCGCAAAAATGGTGGGTTTATCAACAAAAGGACTAATAGCCATACAGTAGTTTTTATTAGTACACTCCGAATGAAGTCGGCACGACAATTTTCCGAAAAGCTATCGAAATTGCTATTAACGGAAATCTTCAAATTACTGAAAACGACAGGTAACCTAAATTAACATTTCACCGGAAGCGACAATTCACTGAAAACAACAATTCACTAAAATACACAAAACCCGGATGGAATGATTTTGATACAAATTTAAGAAAGAAAACATTTGATTGGCAAGAGGCCCATTTTCTGAAAAATTGGAATACAGGTACGCTTTTCTCGGTCTTTTTTTTTTAATTTTCCGCGTAGTAGAAGTCGGTTTGTATGATGAAAATTGAATTCGAAAATTTCTTTCGGAAATCTCAGTTTCGGAAAATTACAAATTTAATGAAATGGTGAAAATGGGGCATCTGAATGGAACAAAGTGATTTCTCAACTAATTCGGGCCTTACTAGGATATAATTATAACATTTCATTGAAACAGAAGTTTTGGCTTTAAGTTCGGCAGTTGGAATGGAGCTAAATGTCTAAAATATAAACGTTTAATTTCAACTGAATTCTTTGTTAGATGTGCGAAGGCTACTAATAGAATCGCAACATCATAACACACCTGGAATTTGCTTATTTCTTCTCAAATTTACTAATTTACGGAGCCACATTGCAAGTTTCATTCCCAAGTGAAAAACCAAAATCAAATGGCTTAGTTCCATTTATAATAGATATATTCCAGAGCCATAGTTAAGTGCATACTGTAATTCAACTATCAACATGCAAATCGAAATAAAACCATAATCGGTAAAAAATAGCTAACTATAAATTAAATTAGCTAATTTTCAAAACTCGTACTTTATTCCATTCAAATTAGTTGCCGAACCATAAATAAAGCTTAATTAACCGTGGAATTCGGAGAACTGCAGTCTTTGGTGGATTATCTTTCCCGATGATAATTTACTGAAAATGACAAATCACTAAAGACAACACTTCGAATGAATGCTTATGAAGTTAATTCGAATCTTCTTACAAATTGTAAAACTGTTTCATGGTTAAAAATCTATGATACATTTTTAGTAAATGGAGCCAATACTGATCATAATTTTACCAAAATATATTGCGAATTTCAAATTTAAATTTTAAGCGTAGTCCATTCTTAACCTAAGTATAAAGTCTCAATTTTAAATATAAGATTTTTTAATAACTAGACATGGATATCTGAATTGGCCCCACTGAATAAAAAAGCACCATAAAAAATGTTTTGGTTTGTAGATAATTTCATAAGCATTGTTTTGAGTAAATTATTAGTAAAATCTACCAGGAGGTGATTCCAACAATTCTCAAACCAGGATAAAACGGAATAAGAAACATTGCAACTATCATTAATTCAAACAATCAAACAATTATTCCAACGCGGGAAGAAAACGAAAGCAATAGCTCGACCGAGCTTCATCGGCTCTTCGTAACATCCGAAAAGCACATCTAACCACCAGCACATTCACCAATGGCCTTCGTGAACATGGACATTTAATGCTGCCAGCCAAATTTAATCTCAATAAAACCGAGCCAAGTTAACATATTTAAAGCGTCAATGGAATTTATTTTGTTGGAACCCAGGATAAACTGGAAAATACTAACAAGAAGCTCTCTAACAAGCATCACACGTTCTCTTACTCAACGCTTTTATGAACAGTGAGAAGCAGTACATCGCAGATAGAACCATATCTGAACTCATAGATACTTATTATATCTCCATGTGATTCAAATCGAGCATGGTGAATGAAAACGTTTTCGCCAGTTGTCGTTTTAGACCATTACAGGCACATAGCCAAGTACTGGAACTCGGTAGAGAAATTTGAATTCCGGAAATCTAAATTACGAATACTGACAAATTCCGAATTTGAAGAAGTTCTATTTTGTAGCTAATTGGGATGTAATTCAGTTTGTGCAATGAAAATAGGATTCCAATATTAGTGTCAGGTGTGTTTCTGGCAAATGGCTAATTTATCAAAATGAGGTTCCAATGTAAATATCGGATGTAGTTTTAGGAAATAATTAATTTGAACGAAATAAGCTATTTCTTAACCGAAATGATAAAGGCCCTTGGAAAAAATTGGGTTCCGAATAAGGTTGTGTAATAAAAATTGGCAATTTGAATTGAACAAGGCAAGATTTCCAAAAAAAGGTAATTTAAACGGAATTAAGAGATTCAAAATAATTTTCATAAAAGTCATTTTCAAAGAAAGGCTAGAAAACTTTGAAATACCAGAGACCCTGGATTATCTAACTGGCATGGTATAAAACAAATATTAAAGCCTACAATAGTCGTTTAGGTTTTGCTATGCAACACCAATACATTGGTCTTATGAACTTAAAAGTTAACTCAAAATAGGTAGTCCTGAATAAACACAAAAGAACAAAGAAGGCTCCAAAGTACTACAAACCACTACCAGGAAAACTAAAAGATGAGAAAACTGAAGAAAGGTAAAATATTTTATCTGGAAATCCAACCGCTCTCAGTTACTTGATTAAAACGGACATCTTATACACAGCCCTGGGAGCTTGAGAAGATTTAGTACGGTTATTTAAAACGCTTACCAAAACCACTTTAGCTTGGTCATAACCTTTCAAGAAAAATAGCAACAAAATGATTTTTTTTTATATTATTTGGAATCTTTTCTTGGGTGAAATTTTAGAGTTTCTTCTATCATGCAATAAAAAAAACTAAAAATAATCTTTTTCCAATAACCACAACAACCCAAATTTGGCCAAAATCGATTTACAAATTACAAAGTTTGATCTCAAAACTTCATTCAAACTTCGGAAGAATCAAAATTTGGCCAACATTACTTAAGAAATAGCCAAATTCCATAAGTCCAGCTACATTTCATTTAGATTTAGCATTTCGGACAAACACATTGCCTATTAAGACATTATTGAACTATGAAATGCCCAAAAAAGTTTATATTTGGAATAGAATTGACACCCTGTTGTGCCGTGTTTTCTACACCGCGTAGTTAATTAATATTCTACATGTGGTAGAGAATGCAGAAAATTTCTTGACAATGTCGAAAGTTATTGGATTATTAGTAAATATTGGTATATGTGTGTGGTTGAAGCATGCACTTAAATTTACAGTGGAGAAAACCAAAATGGAATTTCTGTCTGCCACTAAAATTTTAATTAGTTTTGTTAAGGGTGTAACCCGTTTCAGGGCCAGAACTGAAACTACTACTTTCTAGAGCAGCAATGCTGAAAAGTTTGCGGAACTCTTTCATCAAAGTTGTGCGCTTATTTCAAAAGTTGCTGGCCATAACTACAAACGCCTTACAACGCAGTGACAAGCATGTCGTAGCGCTGTGAGCTCCGACTTGTTACATCCAAATAGTGAATAAATAAAATTCTACAGAGATGAAAATATTTCCTCAAACTCTAATTTGTATGTATATTTACTTTAAAATCATTATTGATCCAGAACAGTGAAACGTTCAAATGTTCTGAAGAAATTGTCACGATAGCCGCAAAAAGTGATACGCGTAAATCGCGTCATGAAAATGACTAGAATAGATCTAAGCCAACAGAATAATTAATTAATTAATATTTTTTCCAAATTATTATATTTTCAAATAGCGACATCTGTGAAAAAAATTAAATTTCGCTGGAATGAGAAAAAAGTTACCCGTTTGTTTTTTTATACTATGACTAAAACATGGCGATTAAAAAATTTGATTTGAATATATTTGTAAAAGCTTAAATAATTTTAAACGAACTAGGGTGACATGTCGTAACATCACATTTTCGATACTTTATCGAAGTTTATGTCTCGCTTCTTTAGAATAAAATGTGACACTACTTCACATTTTATATTCATTTACCAGGTTGCTAGATTGAAAAATTGTGATATTCTACTCCGTTTCTATCACCAAATAAGTTGTTAGCGATATTTGAACGAAATTAGTGAAAGACAACTTGTTCGCATTTGTTCTAACAAGTTGTGATAGCAATAGAAACGAAATACTTTATAAAAGAAACAGTTGCCTATTTCAGTTTGGGAAAACGAGAAATAAACTTCGATAAAGTATCGTGCATGTGATGTTACAACATGTCACCCCTGATTTCAAATATTAGTATTGTAAAAAAGAATTTTGAAACAAAGAACCCATTGTGAACTGGAAAACTATAAGTTGCTAATAATAAACTGAATCTCGTACTGAATAGCCAATATAAGAAACCAAACAATGTATATTCTACATTGTTTACTTACTCTATCAATTGTCGACATTATCTACTGATATATCGAAAACTGTCAAGTATGTGTAAACGAATGACACTGATTGTAGTCAAGTGCTCGGCATTTGGTGAAAAGATTAGAGATCATACGGAGATTACCAAAGTCTTTTGCGGTTTTGCTTGTCAACTAGAAGGTATTTCGACAAGGTTTCAACTATTCAATTCCATAAAAAGTTGTTGGGTATGATTAACAACATCACACCTTTTCTACCTCAACGATTGTGACCCATATATGTAATTATTTTAACTTCCAACACTTTATTATGGCAAATGTTACAGTTAATGACTAAAAGTCACTTTTGGTTTTAAATTTATTTATTGTTAGTGGGTTTTAAACAAGCAAGATTAATAAGTGACACTCACATTCTTAATGACGTGACTGAAATAGTAAAATTAGTATCGTAAAGTTAGTGTTAGAAGAGTGAAGAGTTAGTGTTAGTTAGCGAACCCAAATCGATAAACGGATCAAAACTGAAATTAGAACCCTTATAAGACTATACGCTACATTGTTTTCGGATCAAAATCGGATCAACACCGAAAGAAGGGGTGAAGTCCAAAATGTTTTAATTTGGAAATTAATTAGGCCATCATGAGACTTTAGTTATTTGAATTTGGGTTCGGCTTCCATTAAATAAAACAAAACTAATGTTTGGCCGAGAACGAGTGGGACCATATGTTTTAATGAGATATACCATAGAATAGAAACGGGGTCCTAAAATTAATTTTTTATATTGATTTCGATCGATGATGAGAAATAAATAAAAATAATCCATTTGACCTCCAGAGTTCAGACCCTAAAAAAACACTTGCAACGAATGTTCAGATTCCGATAGAAGAGACATCTAGCGCCAACTAGCAGTTTTATTTTAAAGTCTAATGAAGCTACTAATGAAGGCGAAAATTGAAAATTTACAAATCGGCATAATGACTGCGCGTAACAAAATAGCGCAACTTAATGACTTAAACAAATATAATCGAAACGCACTTCACATCGATACTCGCTATAAAAATAAAATTATTTATGTATAATCGAACGTATATACAATTAAATGTTATCTGAAAGATGATTTCGTTTCATGTAGAACATGATTATGAAAATTTTACTTCTCTAAGTCTAAGTCACTTACCTTTCTTGGTTGTTCGCGTCCAAATAAGATGAACGATAGAATCCAGCATAAGATTGATCTACTGGGGAATCTTTTCCACGTAACGTACCTGTGTAATCAATTTCAAGCTTATAGAGTCCACCTACGATCAATGTAACGTCCAATGGAATTGTTAAAAATTCAGTGGTAGAATTGTACTCCCACATCTTTAACGGTAATAAAGTATCAATTTCCTCAAACTCTTCATCTATTTGTATTACACTGGCTTCACCAATTGTTAGTTGACGGTGATGGATTGTGATGCGATCTGTTTCTGATTCCGCTCGTAAATATATTTTAACATTACCAGAAAAATCAAAAACTCCTTGATCGATGTCTGTTGTAATTGCAACGTCATAATGCACGGGTACTGTGTTCCGTGGTAACAAGTATGCAGTTGAGAGTGTGTCTTCATAAAAACTGTCTAAGGTCTCTCTAATCGTAGATCCTGCTGCCTCGTTCCATGCAATGTTTTGTGTAGCCGTTGCAACGTATTGGGGGAAAACATTCCTGCTATCGTTCGCTTCATAAAGCTCCATGAGTGTTTCAAGCTAAAAAATACCGTAGGCAGTTATTTATTTAGAAATTTAAATCGGTATATAATTTAAAGAGGTACCTTCTCCAACGTTGTTTTAGTAGAGGTTCTAGTTGCTAGTGTACTAAAGACTGTTACAATATTGTTTCCGATTCTATAAATAAAAAGTCGTCAGCTTACAGATAAATAAAATTGTCACACCATACTACTTACATTTTCTTAATGGTATCCGCTTCCGAATCTAATATTTCAAAGACACGGTTAAATCCGTTTGTGCTACTTGATGCAATTGTTGTTAAAATAGTATTTCTTTCTGTTATGCTATAGTTAATTGGTACATCAGCAGACACCTGACCATTTTCGGTTAATATAGAATCAAAGAGGTGCTGAATATTTTCGTCAGAATTCGTCAGTCCCAAACCGGATATAAATGTTGAACGATCGGGTGCTGATGTACTTGACATTATTTGTCGCCAAACTTGTAAAAATAGTTCATTACTGGCACCGCGTAATCCGTTTTGTAAAATTGCTGATTTTAAATAGGGCGACACCGTTAGGGTACCATCCAAATAGCTAATTAGAGCGGCAGTTGTGTCTTCATGGCATCTCGTGTAGCCTACTTTACACAAAAAGTTTATTAAGTTGGTTCTGGTTATGACGTCGTGATATTCATCAACATCCATTTCATTTACAGTGTAATAATTGTAACCGGTTGGTGCTATTTCAATTGCCAATTTTAATAATTTTGGATAGTACCATGAATCAAAAATCATTTGTTCGACATAATTAAAATTGTTTATGAATGGTGTCCAGGTGAAGTAACTTGTTTCGTGTTTCATCATATTTTTAGCTAGTCGTAATGGAATATCATAGGTTAATTGATTTGCACGGGCAATATTCATGGCATCATCTAATAGTTGAGCTCTATTCAAATAATGTATTTTGAGAGCATTTTCTCTGTTGGCAACATAATTAATTATAGCATTCCAGTTTTCTATATTGTACGTTACACGGTAGTAACCAGTTAATTTTTTGTTGAACATAACCCATTTTGCCGACGTCCAATCTCTTTCTGCAGACGGAGTTAATGTATCGCTAGCAGTTGTTAACCATCCTTGAGTCGTGGTATCTTCATTTACTGTTGCGTCCAGCTCTTCATCTGTGATAAAGTTAAACGGAATGGTCCAAATCAAATTATCTGTATCAACCGAATCGATTAGGAAAGCTTCTTGGTCTAAGGTAATCTCCTTAGTTGTCGGATTTACTGTAACTTTAAGTATCGGGTAACCTGGCTGAGTGGACCATGGACCAAAAACTGAATTAACCGTTTGAAGGGTTGGAATATTATTTTCAACTTTATCGACTGCTTCTTGTAAAGCGGAAAAGAGATCTTCGGAATCTGCTGCTTCTTCTCTTTTATTGTTTAAATATATATTTAAACCTTCTTGGAATGTTTGTTCACCAATAGCATGCATTATCATTGAGATAACACAAGCAGCTTATATTTAAAAAAAAAAGACGAGATTATGTCACTGATATGCGGAATCAATTAGTTATAATCTTACCTTTGTCGTACGCGACTGTATCAAACAAATTATTTATTTCCTGTGGACTATAAGCCTCAAATGTCATGGGACGAACATCCGATGCTGAATCGGTAATAAACTTTCGTTGACAAACGTTAATTGGAAAAACATCTCTTGGTTTGAATTCTGGATACACAATTTCGGTTATATAATATTGATATAATCGGGCAAAACCTTCATTTAACCAAAGATAGCTCCATCGTTTGGGTGAAACGAGATTTCCAAACCATTGATGCGTAAACTCATGTGCAACGATTTTTACAATTGTATCCCTCTGGGTATATGACGAGGTCGAGCGATCGTAATAAAATGATCCTTGTCTGTTTCAAAATAAACAAGGAATTTATAAAATGTGGATGCAATAGGCAGCAGAAAATAATTTTACTCACGCGTATGTAACGAGACCCCAATTTTCCATGGCACCAGCATTAAAATCAGGTATACCAATTTGATCCATTTTCGGTATGGTGTCGATATATTTTACGCCTAAATAATCGTCTAGCGCATCTAAAATTGTTATGCCCGCTTCTAGTGTAAATTCAAGCTGACCTTGTCTGGCTGGTGTACCAAAAACACGGTGATGCACTTTACCCGCTTCGATTTTCGATTCGATATATTGAAAATCAGAAATTATAAAAGCGATTAAATAGGTAGACATTTTGGGCGTCTTATCAAAGATTGTTGTTGTGTATGCTCCATCGATTAATTTATCTTTCTCTGGCATATTCGAAATAGCTGTATACGTTGAGCCATGTTTTATTTGTATACTAAATGTTGCTTTAAGTGCTGGTTCGTCGTAGCAAGGGAAACCATGTCGAGCATCGGTCGATTCAAATTGTGTTACGGCTAACCACCTTTGTTTAACCAAATAATTAATAACGTGCACTGATGTCACTATTTCTCTTGCAATACTTACTTAACTTCATCATTCTCATTAACATAAGATGATCGGTAGAATCCTTTATCATTATCGCCAGCCTTTGTTCCCCGCAATACACCTGTATAAGCAATTTCAAGTTTATACTGGCCATCTTTTGCTAGTGTTACGCCATTTAATGGAATTGTTAAGAAATTGAGGGTTTCATCGTACTCAAACACATTTAACGGTAATGTTTCTCCAGTTTCTTCAAACTGATCATTTACTGCTATTAAACTGGTGGTAACAATTGTCAATTGACGATGATGTATTATAATACGATCGACACTCTCTACCGCTCGTAAAAATATTTTAACGGTACCGCTAAAGTCAAATAGTCCTCGATCAATATCCGTTGTAATTGCAACATCATAATGAATTGGAACAGTGTCGCCTGGCAATAAATACTGATATGCTGTTGACGGATCGCTTCGCGCTATTGTATCACTAAAATCACTACTATCTAATTCTATTGGTACTATACCAAGCGCCTTTGTATAGTAAACCAATAGTGTTAAAATAATCACAAACTTAAACATTTTCCTCGCGCCCCGCGGGTGAGGAGTAGTATTACTTTTCAAAAATTTTAAGTAACTACAAATTTAAATAAAGCATCCCGGGTTTATATAATATTTGATACGCTATACTTATCTTATCATAGTCTAAGCAATATTCTATTTCAAAAATTCAACTGCAAATCGAATGTGAAAACGCGCTTATCGCTCCAATTTTATTATTTTGCTATTGGCTAAAACAATTCGTACATTACAAATAATTTGAAGTACCTGATTTTCAAAATTAGTGGATAGATGTCGAATTCAACGTAACAAGGTGTATGGATTGTAAAAGTGTTTATCTGCGAATCATATAGAAGATAACAGGTTTAATATACTCGTAATGTAATATACGAAACTGTCTAAACTTTTCGAGGAACCGGGCCCTATAGTAAAAAATAGAAAATTATGAAAATGGCACTGGCACTTGAATGAAATAAAAAATTTATTAATTACTCGTATATCGTGTTATCTATTTTATAATACTCGCACTACAAATATATAGGTTCATAATAGGTAAAATAATGCTAAGGTATATTTTCGAGATTATTATTATTGACACTTTTATATAAAATAATTAAATATATAGCGAAATTATTAAGAATGGTGTTGGTAGTATCAGTCAACTGATAACTATGATAGCATGCAAGAATTATTATTATCGCAATGGCAGTCGTTGATCTGAAAAAACCGGGCCAAAAAAACGCTTAATCCCTAAATCCGAGCGACATAAAATATTAAACAGATCAAATCCAAAATCCATAATGCAATGCAAACGATCGGTGGTAGAATACCTGGCATATAGTCATTTTACGGTATATGTAGTACGTTAAGTTATTATTTTTCCGTCGATTGAATTAAAACAAAATTAAGGTCTAACAACCTATTTACTCAATTTCCACAAACATAATACACCTTTAATCTAATCATCTACAAATATTTATAACTTACAACTATGCATACACTAGAATAGAAAAATGTTAGTCTGCCAGGTTGCATATGAACACGCAACATGAGAGTATGGCATATGTTGTGCAACGTGACAATTTCGTTATCTTAACTCTTCCCTGCTTAAATATGATTGACCTCAATCATTTTTTTTAAAAAAAGGTATGTTGTTGAATTTAGGTTTAATATCAACGGATGACCTTGGCTTGTCATCATTTTGCTGTGAAAAATCTGGGGTTCGCTGTGACTCTGCGGTAAGAGTTTGAACGATAAGATTTGTACCTTTAAGTATGAGAACTTTGAATGTTATTGCTTCGGGAAACTTACACTTTGTAACGATAATATGTATTTAATTAAACAACAGATTGTTAGTTATTTATCGCGAATTATTCCCATCATGGCGGTACAAAATGTGATGATTTTAGATCTACTCAAAGTGAAGGGTAATATAAAAAAGAAAGAGAGTGAATGATGTTACATTTTGTTTGATCTCATGGAGTGTGTTCATAACCGCACACAATATGCACTGGATTGAATGTAGCTGTAATTATAATGTGAGGTACATTATTTTCCTCTTCGGGATCGCTCCGAGCGGCGAACATCACCAGGTTTTTTGTTTAGAGGTAAATACCTCACTGTTATCATCTCTCGATGTTGCAGCTTCTAGGGATACGGATGTTGTGGCTTTTGGTGCTGGTGACTGCTTTGTTATCTCCGGCACAAACGCGAGTGATGACGATCTACCATTAATGATACTTGACTCTCATCAAGGTTACACTCAATCGGAATTGTAGAAGTTTCCCGAGTTTCTGGAGACCTTATACGAATCAGATTTTGGCAGATGCCTACAAATTCAATCGCAATAACTTTAGAGATTGTTCCCCACATCCACTTTTTCCCACGCCCATGACTGGCGTAGACTGCTTGACCTGCTAGACATATATTAGAGTAGGCGGTTGTCGTCCATATAGAAGTTCTACTGAAGATTTGCCACTGACTGGATCTGGTGTAGTTCTGTAAGTATTGAGGTACTCTACAAGATGATAGTGAAGTTTGTGCTAAACAAATTAATAAAAAATTACACTGTTAAATTTGTTATTTTTCCAATTGGAATTTATTTTCAAAATAAAATTATAAAATTGGACTAATTCTAAATGTTGTGTCGTTGAATCTAGAAATATCTACAGATTTTAGCTTACATTTTAGCGAAGGTAAAGCATATACATATTACTAAGATGTAAGTAAAGTATATTTTTGAGTTTCGTTCTATTGAAAATTATATTTAGAAATTGAGCATTATTGACGCGTTTCAAATAATATTCCAGCTAATTTTGGAGATGTCCACGGGGTTTCACTAACATTTTCAAATAGATCATCCAATCTACTGCGTCTATAGTGAATATGATAAAATTATGATGGGTTTTACTATGTTTTAATGATACTAGAAACTTCACAATTTTGATAACTATTTCAAGTTTAATAAAGAAAGAGCTAAATATATTTACAAGTCCTGGTCAAAAAACTTAAGTTTTTTATACCGCCGATCGTAGAGATGTCCACAGGTTCTCACCCACATTTTCAAATAGATTACACAATATTCTACCGTTATAGTGATTGGCATCAGATTCTAATGGGTTTTGCTATGCCTATAATTGAATTCATGTTTTTATGCATGCTGCCGATACCAGAGATGTCCACGGAATCTCGTCTACATTTTGCTACAACTTATAATAACGGGTGATTTTTTAAGAGCTTGAGAACTTTTTTTTTAAAAAAAACGCATAAAATTTGCAAAATCTCATCGGTTCTTTATTTGAAACGTTAGATTGGTCCATGACATTTACTTTTTGAAGATAATTTCATTTAAATGTTGACCGCGGCTGCGTCTTAGGTGGTCCATTCGGAAAGTCCAATTTTGGGCAACTTTTTCGAGCATTTCGGCCGGAATAGCCCGAATTTCTTCGGAAATGTTGTCTTCCAAAACTGGAATAGTTGCTGGCTTATTTCTGTAGACTTTAGACTTGACGTAGCCCCACAAAAAATAGTCTAAAGGCGTCAAATCGCATGATCTTGGTGCCCAACTTACCGGGCCATTTCTTGAGATGAATTGTTCTCCGAAGTTTTCCCTCAAAATGGGCATAGAATGGCGAGCTGTGTGGCATGTAGCGCCATCTTGTTGAAACCACATGTCAACTAAGTTCAGTTCTTCCATTTTTGCAACAAAAAGTTTGTTAGCATCGAACGATAGCGATCGCCATTCACCGTAACGTTGCGTCCAACAGCATCTTTGAAAAAATACGGTCCAATGATTCCACCAGCGTACAAACCACACCAAACAGTGCATTTTTCGGGATGCATGGGCAGTTCTTGAACGGCTTCTGGTTGCTCTTCACTCCAAATGCGGCAATTTTGCTTATTTACGTAGCCATTCAACCAGAAATGAGCCTCATCGCTGAACAAAATTTGTCGATAAAAAAGCGGATTTTCTGCCAACTTTTCTAGGGCCCATTCACTGAAAATTCGACGTTGTGGCAGATCGTTCGGCTTCAGTTCTTGCAGGAGCTGTATTTTATACGGTTTTACACCAAGATCTTTGCGTAAAATCTTCCATGTCGTCGAATAACACAAACCCAATTGCTGCGAACGGCGACGAATCGACATTTCACGGTCTTCTGCAACACTCTCAGAAACAGACGCAATATTCTCTTCTGTACGCACTGTACGCATTCGTGTGGTTGGTTTAATGTCCAATAAAGTAAACTGAGTGCGAAACTTGGTCACAATCGCATTAATTGTTTGCTCACTTGGTCGATTATGTAGACCATAAATCGGACGTAAATCGCGAAACACTTTTCGAACCGAACACTGATTTTTGTAATATAATTCAATTATTTGCAAGCGTTGCTCGTTAGTAAGTCTATTCATTATGAAATGTCAAAGCATACTGAGCATCTTTCTCTTTGACACCTTGTCTGAAATCCCGCGTGATCTGTCAAATACTAATGCATGAAAATCCTAACCACAAAAAAATCACCCTTTACTTTCTGTCTATGGAGCGAAAATGGGTCAATTGTAATGGGTCTAACAATGATTTTTTGAATTTTGAAGTTTCGTGATTTTGACAAAAATATTATTATTTCCTTCTACAATATTTTAGCAATTTCTCCAATTGGATTTTAAATTGACATTCGTAACCAAGCGACGAACCCGTTTTAATAGATTTGCAGTATACAATGAAATTGTAAGGTTAGGACTTAATTGGTTAAGGACCTTAACTATTGGGGCGGATACGGCTCCAAGCAGTGCTCGCGGTGAAGTAAACCAGAGTAGTGTTTTGACAAATATCCTTAAATTGAGAATTAAAGTGCTTATAAAATTTCCTAACCGATTTGAGACTACATACAACTTTATTAACGTTTTGATTTCACGACATTCATGTGAAAAGGGCGCTAAGTAGCTTCTAATGAAAGCGCGTATCGCCAACCAGTGCCGCAATTCCGGATGGAAAAAACAGTCAATTTGTTGAGTTGAGAAAAGGAACGGCAACTCAGGCAAAAACTCTGAAGGAAGCGGACGAGATTCTCTTATTGAGTAAGATATACCACGACAAAGGAAGAGATTAGGAGGATTACGACAAAGTTTTTCCAGTGAGTATAACATGTAGTCTATATAGTAGTCCTTGTTCCGGAAATGGTGGCGCGGAAAAAGATCGATGAAGGTACGATTTCCATACGGGGTGTTGTATTAAATCTGCAGCATACCGAAAAGCTCTGATAAATGTCCGAAAATAATTTAAATATTTTAACTAAACACTAAAACCGCGATATATGGTCATACATGAAACGGTCAATCGAAGAAAACCCTATAAGAAGCTCGGTCTACTAGAGTGATACTGTAACGAATTTATCTACCAAGCACTCTGAGTGCATCGATATTGGTTTTTAAAATTTTTGGATCAGCTAGTTAGTGATGCCAGGGATCGAAGCATAATGTTCATATCTGGGGATTTCAATGCAACTTTTTCAATAATGTCTTTTGTTAAATTAGAAATTCTCCTATACGTTCAGTAGCGATGAAGCGATGTAGCTGGATGGATGAAATTCATTTGTAAGTAGTGGCAGATCCCAAAGCAATCCAGTTTATAAACTTAGTTACCAGAGCCTATAACACAGCACTAGCTAATAGAGGCTTAGATAACCGCCATCCAATTAACTACTGGGCTATCAAGAGAAGTTGACGCCAAGCCAAGAAGGAGCTTTGTAAGAAATCTGACGCCTCCAACTTAGGAAGATGGAAATTATTCCCATGTGAGCGGCAAAAGGCTGATAATACTATAACACTAGGCTAGTAAAATTAAATTTTGTAGATTGTAATCGTGTTTGCATTCCGTTTTTACAACCACTTATATTTCGAAAATAACTTACATAAAAATGGTTTGGTTTACGCTAATAAATTTGGTATCTTATCATTAGGAGACGGACTTGAAAAGTTTATCTAAAGTGTGCCCCTTGATATGGAATGTATGGAACTATGAACGGATTTAAAACACCAAAATAACAAAGTATAATGCGTCCACTTGACGTCAATGTAATACAACACAATACCAAAAAATACAAATCGAGCAACGTGATTATCTAAAATCTAAATTTTTCACAAACAAGTATTTAATGAAATGTAATTGCAATTTTATTTTGATAAAACTAATCTTAATAATAGTGTTTGTTTAATATTCCTATTACAAAATTGCAATCCAAAAGCCACTTATCATTACATAGTTAATCGTTGATTTAACATGAATGATATTTTCAAAAAAAAAAATTGAATCACATTTTTCTACTAGAGATTACGAGAATTGAAATGAAAATTTGACAGGGTTATTTCGCGTCACGCGTTCAAAAAAGAGTATAGTTTGTTAATTGAAAACTGATTGCTTAACATCCAGTGCAAATAAGTTTTGACGACCAAGTGGAACGAGAAAGGAATGGTAAATCACAACAAGTGAGATACGATTTAGAGATCGATCAGATGGGTGCGATCACAGCGTTCCTGCACAGCACTACGCGTGAATTTACTATCTCATTGCTGGTGTTAAGAGGCTGATTATACGGCAGTGTGCGTTAAAGGCTCGCTCATTTTTTGACATCTTGTTTTTCAGAAAGAGTTTAAAATTAATGACATTGGCGAGGCCAAATGTGTGTTCGGCAAGCAGATTGCAGAAGAACGCAAGTCGAGAACGACTTCGTTTATCATTTTCATATGGCCGATTGGAATTGTGTGAGTGTTCCAGCGGATCCAAATCAGAAGCTTACTTCAGAAATTGAGCCGGAGTACCAATCTTATTGGGAATCAATGAAAATGTGCATGACATGTGTGATATCCAGTTCGCGGTAAGAGCTGGCGGCAAATTCAATAATAATCCTGGCGTTGCTCACTGGTTGGCAGTGAACCGAATCATCCGATATTTTCAAAAAAAGATATTGAAGTTGTGCAACGTTATTGAGAATAAGATTGCGATTCAGTACAATGACGTTCAACAACAGGATATGTTTTCACAGTACAAAGAAGCAATTTCATGAGCGTCAAAGAAACTATCGACAGTTGCTTTGTCTACAACAGAGTCTGAATATATAACTAAGTGTTATGCATCGCAAGGAGCAATTTTGTGACGAGGTTTATGTCAGATGTTGTTGTGAGCAATTCAGTTATCGGAGAAGAGAGCTTTTTCACCAAGAACAGAGATGTACAAGTTCTGTTCGATTGGAGTCAATCTTGTGGAGAATTGAGTTCTGGGAACTAAGGTTCTGATGGAGATGTTGAATTTTCCAAGTCAGAGAGTACTAATTTAACTTCTATCATTGGCCGCTTGCGGCGCTATTCATTCATTACGAATGAATTATTTGATACGAAATCATATCGAAAAAGTAGATACGTAAAGGGTGGGCCATTTAAACGTTTATTTTTAAAAACGCCATAAAATGAGTATGCATCTTTATTTTGTGGAAACTTTCTTTTATTGTGTAGGTTAGTGGAGTATCCACATAACATCTGTTATTAACCAAACCATATATAAAAATGTCCAACGGCATCAAATCGTAGCTCCGCCCAGGCCAATTGGCATGTCCAAAACGGCTGATTATTCCGTTGTCAAATTAGGCGCGCAAGATATCGATTATCGAATGGTTTGTATGGTATGTAGTGCCATCTTGTAGAAACCAAAGGTTGGGGTCATAAAAAGCTGGTCGGCATGGCACTGTAACGGTCACCATTGATGGTAACGGCATTTCCAGTAGCATTTTCGGAAAATAGGCCAATTATGCCACCACTTCAAAATCCACAGCAAACAGTCACTCTTGGCGGATGAATTGGCTTCTTTGGATTACATTGGATTACGTGTGGTTGTTTCGAACCCCATGTCAAGTTTTTCTTGACATAGTCCTCGAGATGGAAATGCGCTTCGTCTGAAAAGGCGAATAGTCTGAGGTTTTTGTGCTTTATCCACCACAGGTTGACGCGATTGGCGTCGAGTTGAGGTCTATGGACTCTGTCTTACACTTTGGATCACAGCCACAATACTACTTTCCAGTGCGGGGACCACTTCTTTCGTTCAATAGTAAGATTTTATCACGAACTTTCTTCACCATTTTCACTACAGCGATTCCGCTTTACGCGCTCTCACGACCCGTATTTATTTTCAAAACGCACACGGTTTCGGCTACACAACACTAACATTTAAATTAAGTTTTCAATATTTCGAAACACTCCTCAAGCGAAAACATGAATGTTTCGTGACGCTGAATATCAGAGTGACCAGCTGTCAAAATTTCAAGCAAATCGTTTCAAATCGTACTACAGAATTTTCTGTAATTTTCCCGTGCTCGCCCGTAAGAAGGCGATTACAATAGAGACTAATACGTTCAAAAATCAATATGTGGTTGCAAAGACGTGCAATAATTGGAATGTGATGTTTCCGTTTCTAAATGCAGCACATTATGAATTCCTGTCATATATAATTGCAACTACCTGTGATATCGAGCATTTGCTGCAAACTATCCGAAATTCAGAATAATTCTAATTTCTCCTATCATATACGTTGGTTCCTCCTATAGTATAAGTTTCATGTCCAGAACCAACTTTACGAAATTTTTTAAGGAGTTGGATCCTGGGATCGAAGGGCCCCAGTACCAAATTTCTAAAATTTAATGTTGTTTTTAATTTTTTCATGGGAATGAGTTTAGGAAAGGGGTTATATGAAATTAGTGACATGTTCGAATCCGAGGGGACTGTCCCCTGGTAAACGGGATTATTTTTATTAGTTCCCACGCCCTTCACTCAATCGGATTCAAGCTTAGGATTTTATACCAAATGTGGAAGTTTTCGCAACATTTTTGAAGGGGTTAGGCCCTACCCATTGTACGAAACGAATTCATTAATCAAATGAAGTAATTAATCAGATTAAATTTTTGTTCCCTACGGCCAAAATAATTGGAAGATAAAGGCTTATTTTAGGCTAATTAAATTTTTTTTGGCACCATTCGATCTTCTTGCAGAAGCTATAGGACATTTATTTTAAAGCTTGCAGAATCCAAATGGTAAATCGGACCAAAACCAAAATTAGAACGTAAAACAAGATCAATTGACATACAAATAATTAAAGGCTCGTAGCTTTATGTTCTTTCATTTAAAGCAAGCAAGCAGAACTAAAATCAAAAATCGGACCAAAACCATTGTTAGAACTCAAATTTAGTATTGTTGGTAAAATAACACAAGGGCAAACTTTTCAATATGAGGCAACCAGCACAAGTTTAGTAACTGATTCAGTAAAATTGCGCAAGCTGGAATCGGAAGTTATTACGAAGGAAAGGCGATAATAATAAAGGAGTTGAGGCAACTATAAGCCAAAGAAGATGTTTCAATGCGGGGAGATTTGTTACTACACCCGAGACATTTGAAAACAATGAAATGATGGTTTTTTGTGGCAGCCTGATTCCCGAGATAGACACTCAATCGAAGATGATAAAGGAGGACTCAAAGGTCAAATTGCCAATATACTGGATCGTTCCGCAACATTCGGTAGTAGTAGCATTGTGTTGATAACCGATTGATCCTTTTTTTAACTAAGCTCATATCACTAGAATTGTGTTGGCATTGACAATTATTATAACATTACAAATGATTCAAAACCTCTGCTTCCAAATTCTAATATTTTTATAACAAAAATGTTCATTTATTAAACAAATAAGTCATTAACAAAAACTTTAAGGCGGCAGTAAATTTAGATATTTACTGCAGCAATAAATACAAAATCATATCCATAAAAAATTCAAAATTCAAGTCGACAAGTCGATATGCGTTATCATGCTATACCAGTTTACTGCATATCGCTAATTGATTTCGCAGTTATGGCCTGCCGATATTATTATTTCATATAGTAGCTTTATGGGTTGACAGAATTGACCGACATTTCAGACCGCGTATCACATGACAAGTGGACCCGATTGCGAAATTCCATTCTCGGTCAACATTAAACAACAACGCCATCCAAATGACAAGTACTTGGCCATTATTCACGTCAAGCATGAATTAATAGGGCATCACAAATCTGAAACCCGTTCGAATACGCATTTTCAAGCCCATTTGTCTGAAAGAGACGCCCTCAAAATGTCACTCTCATCTTTCTTATAAATCTTAAGTGTGACTGCGCCGAAACCATAACTATGATTTGGTAGCTAGTGATAATAGCTGACCTAAAATCAGCCTTTGGTTGTCCAAATTGGCCACTCTCCAGTCAGTGGTTGACACTCTACAGCCTTTTTGTACCGGGTCAATGACCGTTGGTCGTCAGCTAAGGGCTTCTCTAACTTACTCTAATTACTGGACGACATACATCCGTGTTCGTATCCTTTGTTAATGACAGCGAATACTAAGTGCTCTGTTAGCACCTTATTGAAAGGCTTAGTTACACTTTCTTACATTCTGTTGCTTATAACGTATGAATAATACTAATGTTAAGAAATAATAAATAATAAATAAACAATAAAATTTATCTTAAAATTAATGTTTAATTGATAAAAATAATTATTTTATGTTGCCGGCGAGTGATGAGCTGCGGCTGATCTCTACGATTTCGTTGATGAAACGCTGAAATGTTTATGCAGCATTTCTGCAGCATATCAATGCATTCAATTTGATTTGCCAGGCTTGTTGCCGCACGATGTTAACATTGAGAATAGGCGTGTCTATCATTTTTCTACGAAATATCAAACCACACCTCGAGTTTACAACGGTACGAGGCTTTCAGCGAAAACGATGATTAACAATATCATCGAAGCTAGAATTGTAAATTGAAATTTTAATAGATCGACAGAGATGTCATAAAATTCAAACAATTACAGTTTCCTGTGCATTTGCAAATACCATGAAACCAAATTATCAATATTCACGTCGATTATACAACTCGCCGGATCAATTGCGGAAGGAGTTTCATTCGCTTTTGACGTTTTACGTATTACGAATACGCCGTATAGAAAATGAACGAATGTCGGTAATGAAGTTTCAAAAATAGCTATTATGGGATTCGCGGGTGAAACGCACTCTGTAGTAAAAGGGTCATTATAAATTCGCATCAAATTCACTGCGGATTGAAAACTGGTTTGTAGTGTTTAGGATTTTTGTCATGGAGAATAGTAAAGTGCAAGATTTGCATTATAAATAAACAAATTAAGTTAATTTTAATTTAAATTAAATTATTAAACAAATAAAACTGATTATTTATAAAAAAAACCTACTACCAACCCGGTACAGTTTGAAAAGATGATGAGCCTCATGACTGATGATGACCCAGATATAGCGAAGAATCTAACCAAAACTGATATAGATTCAGCTGTGCAGTTTTGCATAATATAGATTCAGCTGTGCACTACAGAATGTATTAAATGCACTGGGACCACCTATTAAAAAAACTGCGGAGTGGAAGAAGGTTAGGTTATGTGCTTAAGTTAGCTAGAAATATATAAATTTTTTAATTTGCGATGTTTCGGTGTTCCACGTAAGCGAACATTTACCGAGGCTAACATTGAAAATCTGGTAGATGAAAACAGTTTAGAGAGTTTGATTGCAGATAAACATCCAGCAAAATTTGTACGACGATTTTGCATTATTTATGAAACATAATGAGCGGTCGGAGAAAGCCAACGCGAATTAAAAAAAATATACAGGGCTATCGATACACTGCGTGTGAACGGCAAAAATGAAATTTACCAAAACAAATTGAAAATAAACGGCATCATGAGAGGATGGAGCACTTGGCTCTCGATAAAAATAAAACAAAAATGCGAATACTGGAAATAGAATGAAGAAAATCCGAATTACGAGTAGATTAATCTGAAATCTAGAAAGTAGTGATAGACGATATATTTGTGATAAACAACCAATTTAAGGCTGAATAATTTTAATTTTTTTTATTAGAAGTAAGTTCCAAATGAAATATAAATAAAATAATTTAATGAAATATAAACTGAATTTAATATAAAATGAAATAATTTAATTTTAAGCAAAAAGTGATGACCGCCTGGAAGGCTTACATTTTTGTGATAATACTCGTACAATAAACGGTTCGAATTAAACAAATTTTTATTTTTATTTTAGAATTTCAATATAACTTGATTTCGAAATTCGTTCGCCTCTATAGAGAATCTTCGTTCTTCTTCCGATTGTACATCACCGTGATGAGTACTTCAACCTCCTCTTGGAATTACACCAAGAAGGCACCAGCACCAGTTCTTCCAAACACCTGGAATGACACCGTGTATTGACTCCGGCACTTCTAAACGGTGTAATAAGCCAAGGTGCCAGTGGGTATGCAGTGTTAGCTGTTTAAAATAAATTAAATATTTAGCAAGAAGATTAATTTGTAAGAAGAAAATGCATTCTTACCAAGTAATCTTTGATTTCTATCCCCATTCGAGTACAAACGTTCAAAATATTCTGGACAATCGCTGTTTCCCCGAATGAACGAGTCATGACTCGCCCCTGGATATATAACATCCACACACCGAATCCTTTGTTTATAGTCACAGATCTTAAAAATAAATTATTTTTTACAGTAAGAAGTAATAAATAATGGAAACTAATACTTACTATCAGCATTCAAACAATAAAATCCTTTACGATTCTAAAATAGGTGCGTATTATTACCCGTCGGCTTGGAGATTTTTATATGAGTACCATCTACACACAACGATACCTGGGATTTTGCTTTTGGCAAGAAAATATAGCCTGGCTTCGGTTTTCTCTTCCTCGCTCATCTTTAACGATATCCATTTTGCACATAACGCTTCTTCCAAATTTTGAAATACCTCAGATAGTACGACTGAGACTGTTGGTTGTGCCATCCCAACAAAACAATCTTGGCCAACACCGTTCTGGCATCCACCTTCAGCCAAAACACATAAAGCAGCCGCCAATTTGAATTCCGGTGTAAGAGCATACGATTTTACCAGTGTTGTTAATCTGGATTTTAGTTATTTGAGAACGTATTTGAATGCTGATGTATTCAGCCTGAAGTTTTTAATTAAATCTAAAAAAATCCGCGTTGTAATAAAAGACGTAAAAAAATATTTAACTCACTGGATATTTGATAACTGGAATATGTCATTGCACATATTTCTGGCGGATTCTATAATGCAATTTATTTTAATTGCGAAACGAATGCAGCATTCGATCTGCAATAAATCCGGCGAGTTGTATAATCGACATGATTATCTATAGGTGGCAAACAGTATAGCAAATTTATTAAAATAAGGACGCGAAATTGAAGGAGGCCAGCCCCTTATTATGTAGAATCATGCATTCCCCTGTCCTAGACGAGACACTAAACTAACCTTTATTGATAAAATGCCATATAGCCAAGTAAATCAATACTAGCGGCACTGGGAAACATGACAATGTTTTAGACGAGGCATCAAAATATTTTAGAAAAAATGCTCTGAACAAAAGTGTCTTATTCTCAGAAAACAACAATTCGTGTCCATGCTTATCAGTAACGAAATTCAAAATGCTACTACGATTGCTATAAATCAGATCTCCAGTCCACTCGTCTTAATCGTAAAGTAAATCTATCTTGTGACTTTGTTTACGATTATAATGGTTAAAATTGTCTTTATCATAAAATCGTTCCAATCAATGTCGAAAAGGTGTTCGTCAAGTACATTGCGTTCCACTTAGCAAAATGATGATTATATTTATGGGTGTTGTCGAATGCCTTTCACATTTTCAAATCTATGCTATAACGAGATTTCCGAAACGTATCTAACCATTTGTAAGCACCAACTAACATATTGTGGAGACTAAACTTCTGCATTTTGTGATAACAATTGTGATTCTATAGTTCAAATACGAACATTTAATTTTTTTGTTATTGCCAAGTTCAAATTGATAAGAATTCGTTGTGAAATCATTTCTCAAGTCGTAAGTAGATCGCAAATTGAAACCAAATATTTTTGCAAATCATTACGTATATTTGACATTTTGATGTGTATTATAGATGATTACTAAGAATTATAACAGTAATAAATTACATTATAGATAGGAATAAATCGATTGATCATAAAACTAGTGCAATGCTTATTCTATGACCAATCAATTGTTGGTGTAGATAATTATAATACTTGAAAAGAAGTATCCGCCAAATACTCGCCAAATACATTACCACAGTTGGTTTTACATATAGATTGACGCGATGGTGTTTGCTCATTATAATTTTAGGTGAATTCTAAATTTAAAAAATTCGTCATGAAAAATTCCGATAAGTACATTGCCCGATTAGTAAATAATTGTTATATCTAAGTCACACCAGTTGAATGAAAATATTAATTCAATCTTGCAAATTATTTAACGAGTGTTTAGATAGTAGCTCGCTTATTGTGTAATCGTTGATTGATATTTTCGTAACTCGGTGTTGTTGTCCACAATTCAATTTTTTCGTCGGAGACTAAATAGAGCACCGCCCCGTATTTTATCAAACACCAAAAGTGATGATCAACAGCCTTTATCAATACCTCGCAAGGATTGGGATTCAATGAAGGTTAGGTCTGCAGTAACAAGCTATTTAAAACGCAGGACGTATTAATGTGTCAATTACATCAAAAAAGAATAGATGCCACAGATCGATCAAGGGATATTTGAAACTAAAACCATCCAGCTGCAAATGATATGAACGAAATCGACCAATTGCACACCGAAATTATGGTAGAAACAAACGAAGATGAACACCAACCAAATATTTTTAAAAGAACTTCCGCTACACCTTCAAAGCTAAGGTGGAAGCAACAGTTATTCGAAAACAAGCTACCGACATAATAACATAATAACAAGTGTTGACCAGCCACCTTTCAACAACCGACGACAATTACGAAATGGCTTGGAGTTTGGTACAGTCAAGAAACAACCACCAACAATACAAGTTGCTACTGTCGGGGCATTACGAAATCTGCACAACACCGAGAAGAAATTGATTTAGAGTCAGCCAGGCTTTATGAAACAACTTTACCTAATCCAAGAGAAAAATCTGAGATAACTGATTTTCGCAGGACTCTTTTGAATTTTATGTAAAACCATTAAGATGGTTTTACCAATCCGATGGTGCAAGGTCAGGTCAATATGGTGGGTACATCAAAACTTTCCAGCCAGGCTCTCTCAGTTTCTGCCGGGTCATCAATGATGTGTGTGGTCTAGCGTTATCATGATGGAACACAACTCTCTTTCTGCTGATCAGTAAAGACTGTCTGACAGTAAATGCTAGAATCAATCGTTTTGCTCGGTGGCACCACCTCATAATGCACGACTTCTTTCCAATCCCACCAAACACACAGCATTACCTTTCTTGGCATCAATCCTGGCATTGACACCGTTTGGGAAGCTTTACCTCGTTTCGTCCATGATCTTTTTCGCACAACGTTTTCGTATCTTATCCACTTTATCCAGTAATCATTCGCTTTAAAAATGTTTAACTGTGTTTAACTGTTAACTCATGTGGTACCCAAAGTTCAAGCTTTTTTTGGTATCCAGTCATTTTCAAATGGTTTAAAACTGTTTTGTGATCAATATTTAGTTCTTTACCAATTGCACGGCTGCTTATATGCCGGTCTTTTCAATTCTCTGGATGGTTTCGTCGATTTCCCAGTGGTTGGTCGACCAGGGCGAGGTGCATATTTGACATCCATATTTCCAGAACGAAGGCGCTTGAACCATTTCTTTGCTGCCGATTTTGATCAAGCACCTTCTCCATAAACAGCACAAATTTTTTTGCAAGCCTGGGCCGCGTGTTTATCTTTGTCGTAAAACATTTTGTAATTTTTTATTCGCTTCATCGATTTTAATGTTTTGTATGTCAAAGTACAAGTTAAAATGTTACCATTCAAACACACCTAAGAAGTGCGCGATACGATCAATGGTTAATGAGATATATGAATGTAAAGCCATCTACCGGGAAAAAGGCCACGAACTCTTTCCCTACTTATTATTTACAGAAAAGTGATAAAATTTTCTTGTGGCGGAATTCGATGGCCTGTACTTTCCGTTGTTTAAATGTATCACCTGAATAAGAAATAATGTGTTCCATTTCCTTGAGTAATTTTTAATTGCATTTGTTTCTTCATGTTGCTCGAGTTCCTCAAGATTCATTAGCCCAAGTGCTCGTACTCGGCCTCTTCCCAATTTGACAACAGCTTTTCTACTGGTTGATCCCCGCACTTTATGTACGTTTGAGGACGAGCATAAAATTACCGGTATAGAATTTGTCGTTCTGTTATGCTACATGGATATTTAGCAGAGTGTTGAACCTCACAACCTGGAAAAAAAATCCTGTGGATTTTAGAAATATTAACAACATTTATGGAGAAAAGTCTACAACTGTGGCTTGAGATATTTAGACACAAATTACATACGAGGGGGGAGTGAGAAGTCTGGTAAAAATGGAACAAGAAATAATATTTTCGGTCAAAAAACAATTTATTTTTCAACGTCGCGTTTTAGCTCGATACAATTAGTCCAAAAAAGAAGTTTTTCAAAATTTTCAATCCCTTCCAAATATTACGATTTCTCCAACCCTTCAAAATAGGCGTTTGTTGCATCGATGATCTCCTCATTAGAGCCGAATCTTTTTCCGCCGAGTCATTTCTTCAAGTTTGGAAACAGGAAATAGTAGCAGGCCATGGCAACTACACACGTGTGCACCCGTGCACTGTCCCGATGGAAGAGAACTTTTTCTTCACCAAATGCGGTCGTTTTTCTTTCAAAACATATTCGCCGTTGACTGTTCTCGTCCTTTGAAGGTAATCGATGTGGATTATGCCGCGTGCATCTTAAAAAACTGAAACCATGACCTTGTTGTCCGATAAAACCGCCTTACCTTTCTTCGGCGCAGATACGTCAGTAGAAATACACTGTTTAGACTGTTCTTTGGTCTCCGATGTATAGTGATGGATCCATGTTTCATCCACAGTTATGAAGCAATGAAAAAATCCTTTTTATGTCGCTTGGACATCGCCAAACTTGCCTCTGAAGTTGTCACACGTGTGCGTGTTTGATAGCGTTTTCATATTCAAATGTTCGTGTAATATATTAAGCACACGTTCATCTGAGATGCCTACTATCTCAGCTATCTCGCGCACTTTCACTCGGTGGTCTTGTAATACCTTATCATGTATTTTGTCAACCATTTTTGGTGTGGTGACTTCATTTGGGCGTTCTAAATGTTCGGCATCAACGATTTACTTGTGAATCATTTTAATCGATGATGAAGAGTCTCCATAATATTTATCAAGCTTTGTTTTGGTTTTCGTAATGGTTTTTCCAGACCAAAAATAATGTTTAACACAAGAAATTCACTATATTCCATGTTTGAAAAAAAAAACAATGGGTTGTCTGTTTTCAATGACTGTCAAAACTGAACTAAATGACGGATCTGTCTTAAAAATTTAATTTGGTCTAGTAACAGATGGTATTGACACATGACCTCTAGGATTTGAGATTGTGGCGCCATCTGTTACAATTTTACCAGACTACCCACTATACACCCTCGTATAACACATGACACATTAAAAACACCCAGCCGACCAAGTGCTCTATTTACCTTGATATCGAGAGTGAAATGGTTTCCATTATTTTTGAAACCACAACTTGTGTCATGTTCCAAATTGTTTCAATCAATTCAAATCATCATCAAATGCAAGATGAAATATTTGTTTAGTTTTCCCGATAAATGAGACTTGCATCGGAGACACCAATACCAAAGTTTTATTGACTAGTTCTGGAGAAATTAAGTTGGAAACCTTAATTAAGAAATGATTACCATTATTATTAATTCACAAATCCTTGATATTTACTGCCATTAATGCTTTCCGCCAACTCATATTTAAGTAGGAGGAAAATCTTGTGTTCTATAACTAGCTTTGGGCCTTATAAGTCGGCAGGACTCGATGGCATTATGCCAGCGGATATCCAACAAACGATTTACTTAACCTTACCCTAGCTGGAATCTATCTGCTGAAGCCTAGAAATCTATCACATTCCTAGTAAATTGACTGAAATAAATGCAAAATTTATGCTTACGGCGGAAATCATTGCAGCCCCAAAGAATTTGGACTTATACGTTTAGCCTCTTCTCTGCTAATTTTTTTTTAAAAAACAGATAAAAGCTCTCATTAGGAATTCGATTGAACCAATTAAACTATTGGAATCCCATTGCAAGCTGTGGAATCTGCTCTCCACCTCCTTATTACTGCTGTCGAAAAATCTCTTGAACATAAGGAATACTCCATGATAACTTTTCAGGATATAGAGGGGGCCTTTAACAACGTCAGACCAGAGGCGATCACGCAAGCAGTTTATTATCCGTAGACACACACTGCAAGGTGGGATATTACCTCCTCTTCTTTGGAACTTACTCATAAGTGTCATATATGTAATTAAACCTGAAAGGGTGCGGCTTTAAGGTTTGCTTAAGGAATCTTAAGAAAACACATGCAAAGTGCGCTTTGCACTATCCTTATTTGGACAAACAAAGTGAGCCCTTTTCTGCAGAAAATACAAAGTTGGTCTATTGGATTGACCTCCACCGGTAAATCGAAGCATCTGAGTCTCATTTTGGGCAGAAAATTAAGCTGAAGCCTAGCATATTAGAAAGAGTAAAGAAAGCTCCAACAACGCTTTACTAGCTCTTCATTGTATATTTTGGCTCTGTATTTCTTCTATTAGGCCTATTTTATAATATGGGATTACTGTTTGATGACCAGCTTTCAATATTCTTACCAGCCTATAATAGTTGGTGAAAGTACAGTGAATAGCTGACTAATGTATTAGTGGGGATCTTAAGAGCACATTCACTCAAGTACTGGAAATTCTCCTTCATCTCACACTCCTTGATATCCTAGGTAAACAAATGGCAGCGAGCTCAGCTATAAGGCCCCACTCCATCTCCATGTGGAACTGTAATAATACAGAAACATCGATTATAGCATCCAACCAGCAACCTTTTGTTTTGGGCTGATACAGGGTGGGCCATAAATCACTGAACATTTTATTTTTGATATAATTTTTTTATATTTCATTGAACATAAATAATTTTGGTGACAAAAGATAGTTTTAATCATGTAGAGTTTTAAAAAAAATTAAATTTTAAAAATAATGTCTTTTAGATGCCTGCGATCAGCCTCTTTGCAAACGGCTGCTCTCTGCTATACCTGGTCCATAACTCAATCCAAAACTGGTTGATCAATCGCAATAATTTCATTTATTATGTTGTTTTTAATTGTTACAGTCCTTGCGGTTTATTTGCGTATACACGATCTTTCAAATTTTCCCACAAAAAGAAATCTGGTGGTGTTAAGTCGGGTGATCGTGATGGCCAATTAACATCGCCAAATGTAACCGGTACGGATATCAAAAACCGTTCGCAGCAAATTCATTGTTTCCCTTGTAGTATGGGACGTAGCTCCGTCTTGTTGAAACCTCATTTCTTGAGTATTATCAAGTTCAGGAAACAAGAAATTTTCTAACATAGCCCTGTAACGCTCACCATTTACAATCAATGCACTGCCATCTTCCTCTTGGAAGAAGTATGGGCCGTAGATCTTGTCTTCTGATATTCCGCACCAAACGGTTACTCTAAATAGATGCAATGGATGCTGTTGAATCACTCTTAGGTTTTCAATGCCCCAGATTCTAACATTTTGCTTATTAACATAACCACTTAAATGGAAATGCGCTTCATCGGCCATTATAATTGTTTTCATAAAATCAGGATCATCCTTTAATAATTCGGTCAATTTTGCACAAAATCTTAAGCGGGTTGCATAGTCTTGCGACAAAACTTCATGTACCATTTGTATCTTGTACGGAAACGGCAATACATTTTTTCTCATTATTCTACGCAGTGAAGTTCTGGACATTTGAAGCTGGGTTCTTATTTACGCTCTCTCAAACTCGTTCGATATTATCTTGACTTCGTGCTTCAAGCGGCCTTCCGTTCCGAGATAAGTCACTAACAGATCCCAATGACTGAAAACGTGAGACTAGATTGTGTACTTGATTTCGTGATGGTGCATTTCTGGTATTAAAAAAATTCGAAATTTTCTTTGGGTTTGAATTATTGAATTTTGGCTAGCAAAATAAAACTCAGTAATTTTTGCTCGTTCCTCAATCGTATACATGGCTACTGAATCTCCCAAACGTTGTTTCTAATACTGGAAAATAAAAAAAGAAAAAAATACAACGTTCCGTAACTTATGGCTCACCTTGTATTACCCACCCCGAATAAAGAAGAATTTATAAATACTGAAGTAGTTAATTTATTCACTGATGGTTCAAATATGGATGGGAAGGTTTTTTTTTATTTATTTTTTATATTTTTCATTCGTCGTAGTCAACATTTCTGGAAAAATTTTCGTCAATTCTTATACCTAAAGACGTTGATCAGTTCAGCACAATATGGCTGAAACTTCGGGAGTAGGTCGTTGCTTAATAATATAGGCAGTGGTAATTCATGTATGTGCATGTTACCAAGCCACTTATGTTTTAGTGACATAACCATCACCTCGTTACATTCGAAAAAAGGTGCTCAACGTCTTCTACTTCCGATCCGCGTAAACATTGACACTGGTTCGTTATTTTAAATCTCTGCAGGTATGCTTTAAACTTACCAAGTCCAGAGATAACTTGGCACATCGAGCTCGTCAGTGGTAATTTCATTTTTAGTCTTTCTTTAATACCAGGAATGAAGCCAAAGGTATGCCTTCCATTGGCTGATTCATTCCACCTTCGTTGCCAGAGGTCAATCGCCATCGCTTCTATATCATTTTTATTATTATATTGATCCTGCCTACTATCAGCAGCATGTACATATTCACCTATATTGTTTTGGCCACGCCTTCGTAGGTGGTACAAGTTCGCTCGTTTTTTGATTAGAATATCAACCGGGAGTACGCCAGCCAGAACCACTACAGCATCTTTAGATACCGTTCGGTAAGCTTTTGTTATTCCTAGCAGGATATTCCTCTGAGCACTTTCTAGTGATCTAATATGGTGACAATTTAACCTATCATACCAACCAGCCGCCGCATACGCGAAACGCGCCTCCGCCACCACACCTTTGTATATTAAGTTCAGTGTTTTGTGATAAAGTCCTCATCCTTCTCTTGACACTCTCGCCAAAGAGTGAAATAGCTTCTTAGCGTTTTCACAGACTCTAAGACCTAGATGTCTAACGCACTTGACCATTTTCATGTTTTTACCGTTAAGTGATATTGTTGGTAGTCGACTAGAGTCAAATTTGACATCTTATTTACTTCACACCATTGGATCATTTTATTTATTGCGATTTGACCCCGGCGCTGAAGTTCGAGTCTCGAGTTGCCATGTATCAGACTAACTTTGTCATCCGCGAAAGCAATTTCCTCAAAGTCGTTGATCATGCTTGTGTTAAACACGATATTCCAGACTAGAGGACCCCAAATAGAGCCCTGAGGACATCCTTTTGTAATTTGCTTTGAAACAGAACCATACATGTCTCTGATTATTGCGTATCGATTACTGAAGTAGCTCCTAAAAACATTCATCGTGTTTATAGGGAGGTTGTAGACCGATAAAGTTGCAATGACACTAGGTCACGTAAGATTATCAAATGCTCCGGCAATGTCCAAGAATATACCCATAACATATTTAGAACTTAGGATTTTGACAGTGTTGATTAGGCGGACTATCGCATCCTCTTTGTTCAACTCACGGTATGGTGCGAGTGGCAAGCAACCTTTCTAAGAGCTTCCCCATAACTGGTAGTAACATTATGGGTCTATAAGATTTCGAACATAGTGGATCTCTATCGTCAGGTTTCCTGATTATGATCATTTCACCCTTTTTCCACACCTTGGGGAAGTAACCAAATTTTAAGCAGCTGTTTAATAATTTTACTATGCTGGACCCTATGATGGGCCATGCCAGAGCTGGATTATTTCAGCGTTCAAGTTATCCAGTCCAGGGGACTTGTTACGCTTGAAGCAAGTTAAGGCACTGGTGACCTCCTCCCATGTAAATGGGGGGTCTTCCGCATCGTTCCAACTACTGTCGGAAGCGATCGCGCGCATTTCTGCTTGAGGCCCAGTTTCGTCTGGCGTTTCGTCCGGAAGAAGTAAGTCGAGTAACTCCAAGCGTGTGTCATGCCACGTATCAGTGACGACTCCATTTGCCTTCCTGATGGTGTTTAAGATTTCTGGGGATCTTGCTCTGCCAGCGGAAAATTTATATACAAGTCTCCATGGGTCTTTATTACCATGTTCCGTGACGTGCCATTGGAAACTATTTTGTTTTGCAAGAAATACTTCATGGAAGTATTTATTTCTTGCTACTCTAAAGCGAGACAATTTTAACTCTTTTGCTATTTGGTTCCTTTCCGCCTGGTAGGCTCTTCTAAGCTTGTGCATAGAACATCTAAGTTTTCTTAGATTAGAGTTCCACCAACTGTTCTGTTTCTGACACTGGCTAACTGTGCTGAGATCAGCTCCATACGAGCATCAATTTCATCTATCGAATCTATTTCTGGAAGTGCTTCTACACTGTCCCAAGAGCCAACCAAGTGTCTAGCAAACAGACCCCAGTCGGCTAACTTAATGGCGAATCTCGGAGTTTTGCTACTTGCAAGCGGACTGCTCTGAGGCGAGTTTGATAAATTAAACGTAATGACTCTATGGTCACTAGATGTTCAACTTTCTCTGACACACCACCCAACTATCGAGCCCAGCAAGGCTCCATTGACTATGGTTAAGTCGATATTGGAGTGCCCATTAAACGAGAATGTCGTTGGGTGCCCCTGCAAATTCATTATGAAGAGGTCACTCCTAGACACGAAGTCCTCTACTTTTCTTCCGTTTTCATCGGTTAAACGGTCATGCCACATTTTACTTCTTGCATTGAATTCTCCGAGTTTCATTACCTTTTTCTGTTGACCCGATAGAGAGCCAAGATCGTTTCGATTTTGCACAGATGGTACTCGACCGGTTCACTGTATTGGACATATATTGAAAATAGGTAGAGTAAACCAGCTTCCGATGATATTTCAACACACGTGCAGTGGCTATCGCAGAACTGACTTAGTTTCATCATGCTCATGACAGCATTGCGAATACTAATTGCAGTTTTGGGATTCTCAGAGCATCCAGTAACTACTCTGGCTGTAGAAGGCATGCTACTGATTTGACCATTGACCGAGTGTGGTTCTTGCATACATAGTATATCTATGTCGTGAGTGGACATGCGTTCACATATCTCTGATCCGACTATTTTAGCGCCCTGTACGTTGAGGTGGGCGATACGTAGGTTGCAGTTACAATGTCTTTGATTATGACTAATCATCATGTTTAGTTCTTAATTTGCACAGCACTTTTGTATGCGTTACACGAAACGCATGAGGTTTTTGCAATTCCTTGCAGCTTGCGCAACTGGCTAGTTTGTCTTTGTTGGGCCAGACCTTGTAGCCATGACCATGATGTGCACAGTGAGAGCAGGTCTCTGCGCGCGCCCTACAATTCTTTGCAATGTGACCATATCGCTGGCACCTAAAGCACCTAGTTAGAGTCACAAACTCTCGCACATGGCATCGTACCCAGTGTGCAGTCTTCCACACTTTAGCAACATGTTTTTGGTTGCTGGTTCGACTTCTACTACCCATTGAGCGGTTACTGGTATTTCTCGCACCGGTTCTATACAGAACTTTAAAATCTTTTTGAACTATAGGCAGTTTTGGTTTATTAGGCAGTTTTTAACCATGTCGCCATCAAGCTCAGAGCTTACATCAAAGATAATCACTTTAGGTAATATCTTAACATTTTCTGGTTCGGGGGCTTTTAGACCCACGGCTTCCAACTTGGTGTTTTCCGTGAAAACCTTCAAATCCGAGGAAGAATCCACAGTACTGCAACACCATTAGGTCCAGTATTAATTATAGTGTATCTTTATGTTAGATTCACTAGGACGTATGATTTCCTTGATTTTCTTGGTAATCTTGGTAGTCGAAAGGCTGTTTCTTGCGTTTCTTACCGACCGTTTGCCATTCATTTTCTTTTTGGTTAGTTACTTCTTTACTTGTGTTTTCTGGTTAGGCACTTGGAACTGAATCCTGTGCAGCCATCTCTGGTGTCTTTTCGACAGTAACCAATTGTTTTGGTTTCTGGCTGCAAGTGCACCTATGGTTGCGTGCTTCCTCCAGTTTTCCAACAACCAGATTAGTTTCCGCAACCACCTCTAGAATTTGAATCTTGATTTTTTGATTGCCTACAAAAGATTGTAGGCCACAATTGAAATATTGCAGGAAATGAAAAGGCGGACAAATTACGAATGCTAGATAAAATAAATTTTATTTCGCCAAAATTCTGCATTTCTACAGTTCAGGTGGATTGACTGAAATTGAAAATTTAAAAATTATAAATTTTGGAGAACCACAAAATTATTGATTAAGCATTCGTATACCGGAAGTGGTATAATTTTTGTTTATGTAAGGCAGTTTTTACCAAAAGGTAAGTTTAATTTTTATTTAGTAGTGTATTCGAGACCTATTCATGGGGAAATAATTTCATTTATTTACTCCTCCATAAATATTGTACTATTGAAAATATTTGCCAAAAACGAAAAAGCACCTAACGAAGTTTGCATTTCCCGTGGACCGATTTCTGGAATTTATGGAAAAAGCTTAAATATGAAGTTGCACCCCGATCAGTGAACCTGTTTGAGCTGTATAGAGGCCTAACTTTTGTTGAAAAACAGTTTTTGTCGAAAATTGTCATTTCCGCATACATTTTGGTGAACTGATCTTGACCGGTGTCGTTACAAAATAAATTTAAGTTTTTTAGTTCTTGGTCGTTTCTCTCGTAAATGATATACTTTTAAAAATACGATGTGGAAATCGAAAAGGCCAAAAATTGTTGAGGTTCTTCAATAATTCTCAATTTTTCAGATTACTTTACATTATTTTACGATGTGAAAGAAAATAAAAATATAAAACAGCTGATCGTTCTAGATAAGCCTCGTTGAGTAATTTTACTTATGAGCGATGATTTACTGTGTTTACTTTTCTTTCAGGTTTTCCCGCTGCTTAGTCGCCCTGAACAATCATAACAAAAGTCCCAAACGAATATAACGACGAATATAAAACCGAACACGTCGTGATCATCTTCGATTGCCCATTTACATACATAACGTAAGGATCTGGTCCTATATGGCCGAGTCCCATTTTGACTTGCGTCATAACTATTTTTCTAAAAATAGAAACCAGTCATGCATCAAGGTCGCCCATATGTCCGCCTTGATACTAACGCGCAACAATCCCCACCTATAAGCATGTTTACCTTTACGCCAAATTAAACCGGAAACACATCACTAGCATATGAAGAGTTGGGTATTAAAATACCTCTCATATCGATGATCAGACCTGTAAACCCTGGCACAAAATTTCAAATTATCATTTATAATTTTACCTATTTTTATCATCGATTAATAATCTACATGTTTACGTCTATATGAGATATCTCTGCAAATCGAATCTAAATTCAACAATAATGTAAACTGTCAATAATTTCTAAGTAAATTGGTTTTTTCCATTACAGTTGTGCTGCAAAATGTTGATAAAATCATAAAAATCGTATGTATTGCTATCCATAACATTTTTTATCCAGTTTGATGCCTCATAATTATTCTATAGATTAGTGTTAAGCTTATTAGTATACTAGACCGGAGGATATTGGATCAAAACTAAAACCGGACGATTAAGTTGCCGATATCGAAAATTTAACTAATCTTAGTATTGAGTTGCAGTACGAGTATATAGGTACTCGTCAAAGTTAAATATAAAAATTACGCTAATCGTTATCTATATATTGTATACGAGTATATAGGTAGCCCAAATTAATCATCATCTATACGCTATATTAGAATATTTTATTAATCTAAATTATTTCAGATAAGATAAATTTATTGCACCAAAATAATAGATAATAAAAATATTTCACATATTTGCCGCGGTCTTTTCGCTGATACTCATATGAAGTTGCTCGTTTACACGCACATATTTAACCTCACGCAGGTATAATTGATAAACAGCTAAATAGAACATAACATAATTTTCCACATCGCCTAAAACTATTATGTGAAATCAATATTGAAAAATAATCTTGGCTAACAGATACGCCGAAATTAGGTATCGAACACAAAATATTTAAAGTACAGATGATTACAAATATTTACGTTAGATGGCAGACATTACATTAGATTAATACAGTTCAAGCCCATTTTAATATGGACATGTTGATCGGTTCGCATTGAAAATGTTGTAAAATGAAATTTACTTTCAGTTCGACAGGAAGATGCTGGCTAACCAGCGACTTTCTAATTTTTGAACTTTGTAAACCATTCTGGTTTGCAAATGAAAAGTTTACAGAAAGCGACAATTTACCGATACTGCTACTTCAAGCCAATTCTAAAGTCTACTATATCGCCCTACTCCGTTATTTTAAGGCGTTGATCACTTCAGCACAATATGGCCGGAACATGGGAAGGACGCAAAGTAAAACCGGCAGTGGTAATTCTTGTATGTTTGTATTACCTAGCCACTTACGTTTACACGTCACCTCATTACATTCGAAAAGTAGGTATTAGGTAGTATTACCATTGGTCTATTATTTTAAATCTCTGCCAGGCTTTAAACTTACCATGTCCAGAGATAACTTGGCTCATTCCACCTTATTTGCCATTAGTCAATCGCCATCTCTTCTATTTCAGTTTTGTTGCTATATTGATTATGTCTACTATCTGTACACCTATTCCATTTTGGGCACATCTTCTTAGGTAGTACAAGTGCATTACTCCTAGCAAGATATTCCCTTGAGTACTTTCCAATGATCTGACGTGGTGACAATTTAACCTATCGTACCACCCAGTTGTAAATGACTACAAGTGTGTTGTGATTCAGTCCCCAGCTCTCTCTTGACACTCTCTTGAAATTACGCCCATACGTCCATCTAGGTCAACTCCTAGATATATCACAGACTTGACGATTTTCATGTTTCGACCGGTTAAAGATATTGTTGGAGGTCGACAAGAGTCAAATTGCCTTTTATCTGCAGCATTACTATTTTCTGTGCAGATAATGACATTTTAGTTTTTTCATACCATTGATTCATTTTATTAATTACGATTTGACCCTGACGTGGAAGTTCGAGTCTCGAGTTGCCATGCACCAGAATAACTTTGTCATGAAATCATGCTTGTGTTAACAACCATACAGATCTCTGATTACTGCGGATCGGTTACTGAAGTAGCACCAAAAACATTCATATTGTTTCTAGGGAGATTGTAAACCGATAAGCTTGCGATGACAACAGACCACGTCACGGTTACCTATTGCTCCGCTGATGTCCAAGAATATGCCCATAACATATTTAAAACTTTGGGTTTTGACAGTGTTGATTAGGCGAACTATCGCATCTTCAGTAGACATGCTACGTCGGAAACCGAATTGTTTGTCTTAGCACAGTCCGCTCTCTTTAATTCGCGGTGTAATGCGAATGCCTAGTAACCTTCAATTGAGTTTCCCCATAACCGGTAGTAACATTATGGGTATATAAGATTTCGAAGAAAGTGGATCTCTATTGCCAGGTTTCCTGAATACAACCGTTTGGCCCGTTTTCCAAACTGTAGGGAAGCAACCAAATGACCAAATGACCAAGTGACCTCTTCCCATAAATGGGGGTCTTCAGCATCTGTGGATGTCCAACTGTTGTTGGTGGCGATCTCGCGCATTTCTGCTTGAGGTTCAGTTTCGTCTGGTGTTTCGTCTGGCAGAAGTGAGTTGAGCAACTCCAAGCGTGTGTCGACTCCATTTATCTTCCTAATGGTATTCAAAACTTCAAGAGGTC